>SJYX01009558.1:4663-29081 GCA_006410675.1 Oreotragus oreotragus | reverse complement strand
GTATTGCTGAAGCCTGGCTTGGAGAATTTTGAGCATTACTTTACTAGCGTGTGAGATGAGTGCAGTTGTGCGGTAGTCTGAGCATTCTTTGGCATTGCCTTTCTTTGGGATTGGAATGAAAATATTGACTATAGTTCCCTGTGCTATAGCTGTAGCAGGTCCTTCTAACTGAAGTGGACATTCTGAGAGGATCTGTTACTTGAGTCGGTAGCAGGGTGGGAGTCACATGAGGATCAAACTGTTTCCTTATTTGTAGGAGGGGAAAATACTCAGTTTCTTAGAATATTTTAGAGACTTTTGTTACATGACTCCTCTGTACCAGTCTCTGTGCTAGGGTTGGGGATGCAGAAATATCTAAGGCAAGTTTTCTGTAGTGAGAAGCTCCATGTCTAAAATAGGAGTCAATTCGATACAGGATACAGGATGCTTGGGGCTGGTGCATGGGCATGATCCAGAGAGATGATATGGGGTGGGAGGTGGGAGGGGGGTTCAGGATTGGGAACTCATGTACACCCATGGTGAATTCATGTCAATGTATGGCAAAACCAATACAGTATTGTAAAGTAAATTAAAGTGAAAATAAAAATTAAAAAAATTAAAAAATTTTTAAAAAAAGAAAAAAATAGGAGTCAAGTGTAAGATTATCTGTGGTGAAAACAGAAGGAAATGTGCTTATCACGGAGGTGTAACAGAGGTATGTTTATCACTGTCCTGTCTTAGGGCAACCTCAATTCTTTCCATCTGCTGAGGCTTTCCTGTTCAGGTAACCCTGCTAAGGGACTAGGTCCTTCCTTAACCCCTTCAGTTTTCAGGTCTCCGTCTCAGAATTCTTTGTATCCTTGCAAAGAAAAAGCACTCTAATGTCAATGCTCTTCATAAAAATTGAAAACTAGGTTTCTGTTTCAAATCTTTTTCTTGAGGATAAAGCTTCCAGTTTTTTTTTTTATTTTTTAAATAAATGACACACTATAATGCTTCAGGATTTGTATGCAAAGGATCTGGGTAAAAGATACTGGGTGAAAGATACTGGGTAAAAGATCTGGCTAAAAGATACTGGGTCAAAGATCTGGGTCAAAGACACTGGGTCAAAGATACTGGGTCAAAGATCTGGGTAAAAGGATCTGGGAACTCAAAAGATACAAATTCAGAGTTCTCAGTATCTACTTGATGCTCCTAACCTAGCCAGATGCTTCTCAATGATGGGTCAAAATTGAAATTTTACGGTAGCCAATTACCATCTTGTGGCTGTCTCAGGATAGACTGCAACTGAATCAAGTGAGAGAGCTTTTTCATGGATATACTACTTTTCATAGCCTTCGGTATTTATTGGAGATAGGAGAAACTTTGGTTGAAAGGGAAAATTACTTCTTGACTGATAAATTTTTTTCACATAGAGAAATGGTGGTTGTGATGTTTGGCAACAGATCTTTTCATAAGTCTATTCGTTACTGAGAAACACTATTTTTCTTTGAGTCACATTCTGCAGTAAATTTTGTATCCTGGGCTTAAGCTTTGTAAACGTTTTGAGTCATTGTATTTTCATTGCTATTAGTATTAAATACTCAGTTGTTTATGGTAGCTTTGTACCCATGAGATTTAGTTTACCTTCCAGACAATCAGGGACTCTGGCAAATATTTACTAAAGCTTTTAAAAGCACACAGAATTATCTCACATCCTATCCTATTGTACAGAAAAGGCATGAAAGACATTGACTAGAAGATTATCAAACTCATTTTTATTTTTAAATTTTAATATTCTTTATTTTTTTGCCACATGACATATGAAATCTTAGGGTCCCAGATCAGGGATTGAACCTGGGCCCCTGCAATGAAAATGCTGAATCCTAACTCCTGAATCTACAGGAAATTCAATTTTCATTTTTGGAAACACAACTAAATGTAGTTTCTCATCATACATGTATCTAGGAGCCTTGCATCTAGTTCTGGTCAGTGGAACACAAGCAGAAGAAATGTATGTCACTTCTAAGCTTGAACACTAAAATATGCCATAATTTCTTTTTCATTGTTTTCACATAAAATATGAAGGAAGGGAAGGATTCAACTATGCAGTATATGGGTTGGGGAGTTCCAGGCAAAGAGAACAGTTGTGCATACACCCTGAAGTTAGAGAACAACAAGGAGACCACTATGGTAGATGTTTCCTTCTTTTTTTGTTTTAATTAATTTTTCTTGGAGTATGAAAAGTGAAAGTGAAAGTGAAGTTGCTCAGTCGTGTCTGACTCTTCGCGACCCCATGAACTGCAGCCTACCGGGCTCCTCCGTCCATGGGATTTTCCAGGCAAGAGTACTGGAGTGGGGTGCCATTGCCTTCTCCATGGTGGAGTATAGTTGACTTATAATGTTATGTTAGTTTCTGCTGTACAGCAAAGTGAATCAGTTACACATATCCATGTATCCATTCTTTTTTAGATTCTTTTCCCATATGGGCTATTATGGGAATATTGAGTACACAGTATTGAGTACAGTTCCCTGTGCTATACAGTAAGTTCTTACTGGTTATCTATTTTATATATAGTACTATGTATGTGTCAGTCCAAGTCTCCCAGTTTATCCCTCTCCCCCTGCCTTTCCTCTTTGGTAATCATAAGTTTATTTTCTACACCTGTGACTCTATTTCTGGAAACTTTCCTTCCTGTCTTTGTTCAAATGTCATTTTTCTCAGTGAGGCTTGTCTTCACACTCCATTTAAAATTGCAACATCTCTCTCTAGTATTTATTCAGTTCTCCTTGCTCTTTTTTTGTATACACTCACTCCCTGTGACAAACATGGTAGGCAGACAGAACAATGGCCTCTAAAGAGGTCCTTATTCTGATCTCTGGAACCCATAGTGCTATGTTACATAGCAGAAATGGAATTAAAGTTGCAGATATAATTAAGGTTATTTTCAGATAGGGATATTATCCTCGATTACCTGGTAGGTCCAATGTAATCACAAAAGTCCTTAAAATGAGATTAAAACTGTAAAAAATGAAGGTGGAAGAGGAAGACAGGAGAGAATCAGAGAGAGTTATGAGTGGTAAAAAGGCAGGGATAGAAAGTGCACCATTGCTGGCTCTGAAGATGGAGAAAGGGGCCCTCGTGAGGACAGATGGGGCAAGGAAATGATTCTTCCCTGGAGCCTCCAGAAGGGAGAGGACCTTAATCCTGCCAACACCTTGACTTTAGCCCAGTGAGACCCATGTCTGACTTCTAACCTAAAGAATAAATTTGTATTACTTTAGCCACTAAGTTTGTGATAAATTTTTATACCAGGAATAGAGAACTATTACAATATGTTATATAACATACCGTATGATTAATATGTTTATTTTATTATTTACTTTCAGTTTTTCCAATTAAAATTTATTTTTAAAACAAATAATAACATTTGCATAGTTCAGAATACAAAACTATTCACAAAAGTGTAAACACAGAGGCCTAGTTTCCATAAAAGAAAAATTATATATTTATTTTTTCCTCTCTTATATGAAATATACTATACTATATATATTATTCCACAAGTTGGTTTTTAAAAATTTAATGATATATCTTGAATATCTTCATGTGAAACATGAAGGATTTCCTTGTTCATTTTTTTTTCAGTTTTATTGTGGTATAGTGGTCAAATAAAATTGTAAGATATTTGAAGTGTACAATGTGATGATTTTATAAATATATATACACAAATTATACATAGCAGGCTACAGTCCATGAGATCACAAAGAGTTGGACACGACCGAGCGACTAACACGTTAATAAGTATGATTAAGTAAAGATTAACTAAATGAGGTGCTTTATTTGAAGGATGGAAAAAACTGATGTTCAGAGAAATAGAGTGCTGGACCCAGATCACTAGCTAATTAGTGGCAGAGCTGACCACAATGCAAAACTTCATTTAGGCCTAACTTTTTACCTATCTTGGAATCTAAGAGAAACAAAAGGCTTCCAAATCCATATACAATGAAAACAGATTGCTTTGTGCAGTATTTATTAGTTGGCAAGAAATCTAAATACAGTCAACAAAATTCTTAGCAGTTGTGACAGAAAACAAAAACACCTTCACATTCCAGATTAACATCATCTCTGTATGTTAAGTAGACAGTTTTAAATTCTTCTATGAGTAGTATCAGAGTTTATTTTCAGAGACGACTTTGCAAACTTGACATCAGGACAGTAGTTTGACATGATTTGCTTTAAAACACTTTCAAATATATGGATAAAAGTTTTAGAAAATAGTCACTGTTGAATACATTTCACACTGAATTAATGTGAATTAATCAAATTAGTAGTAACTGAATTAATAGTAAAATACTCTGAGCACCATGTGAACATACAAAAAAGCATTCTTGTGCTTCATAGAGGCAGGCATCAAGCA
Source organism: Oreotragus oreotragus (assembly GCA_006410675.1). NCBI lineage: Eukaryota > Metazoa > Chordata > Mammalia > Artiodactyla > Bovidae > Oreotragus > Oreotragus oreotragus. The sequence continues at coordinate 24,705 of SJYX01009558.1, read as the reverse complement.
CATTGGATCTGAACTTAAGATGTAATACAATATATGTCAATCCTGAAATCTAAACATTTACATGCTCTCAAAAATGTAAAGCTAGAGTCCTTGTTGTGAGTGACTGCGAGATTTCATTTTCAGTCACTGCAGATCTTCACTTGATATCAGTTTCCCTCTTTTTTGGCTCACATTTTGTAGGATGGAATTTCATTTAAAGTTTTAAGGTGATTTCAAGAGTCTTTGTTTATAATCATCAACACAGGGCTAGGTCTATCTATAGATATTTATGTATTTTTGTTTATTTGGAGAAACCTATTTATCTCTTCATGGGGTTGCAAAGAGTCGGACATGACTGAGCGACTGAACTGAACAGAATTTACCCCTTTACATTTGTGGGATTCAGGTGGACTGTGAATTCAGGTGGGTTTTGAATTGGGAGTACAATGTAATGACGTTACAGTTTCTAACATTTAAAGGGAAAAGTAAATGTTTGCTTTAATTTTCTCTCTTTATCTAATGGTTTTCTGTCCCTCAGTGGGCATCTCTGTAGGTTCCACAAAGTGATCTTAAATCATGTTCAGGCACCTGATTTGTGGGATAGAGATGATTTTTATTGTTAATAGGTCATATGAGGTGAATAATTAGATTCAAAGATTAGTGACAGTGCTTTACATTTGAGTAATATTATGATTTCACTTTAAGCTTGGTGATAAAAGTAAAGGCCTAGTTCTGTACTCATAAGTCATATCTAATGACAGAATACTTCACAATGTATGAGGTACTAGAACCTCTTTATAATATTCCAAATTTGCTCCCGCAGCTGATTAATACTTGAGAAGAATTGAAGAAGAGTTTTTTCTATAGAAGGTGAAGTTGTTTTTTCAGCAGTAGTACTTTGAGTAGTGGTTTGGGTTGTGTGTGTGGCTGTAGTTTGGGGAGTTTTAGGGGTAACAATGGTTGGAGAAGGAGCAGGTGTGGTGTCTGGGGCAGCTGTGGGCTCTGGGGCTGAGGACGGGAGTGGTACTGATGTGGTTGGGGAAGCTGTAGGTGTGACGGCTGTGGTGGGCAGTGGAGTTGTAGAGGGTTGTGCTGATGTAGTTGCAGGAGAGCCTGAGGTGCCACTTTTTGCTGTTGCGGATGTGGTGGTGGCCTTAGGAGCAAGAGTAGTCATAGTTGGAGGGATACTAGTACTGGTGGAGATAGATGTGGGAGTCACAGATGCGATCTGTGTGGTAGCCTCCAAGGTATTTTTGTTAACAGTGCTATGTTTAACTGGACAGTTTGGTGGGCTGGTAGGTTTTGGCCTTGGGAAGATTCTTCTCCTTGGATTTGGAATTTTATGGTGTCTTGGATGATCAAAAAGGTGTGGCCTTTGAATGAATAGATTCCGGTTAGGTGGTAATTTGGGATGAGACAGTGATCCTACATATTGTCGGTTATCATTCTGTCTGAGCTGTGTTTCCTGTTGCTTTTTGTGGCCTTCGCTGAGCTGTAGAAAAGAAAATACAAGAACTGAAAAACATCCCTTTATTTATCAACTAGGGTATTATTGCTGAATGCAGGATGAGCAGTATTTGTAACTTTTTGGGATTGGAAGCCAGACTGTAGTGATTTGAGTGATTACCCTTGCAATTACATTAAATCTCAGTAATGACTTGCTATTAGAAATTTTGTCAGATGTATATTTCCCATTCAACTAGGATGTTTACTCCTGTGGGCTCAAGCCTAGAAGATTAGCTAGATTTGCCCTTTTGTGTTGGAGAAGGAAATGGCAACCCACTCCAGTGTTCTTGCCTGGAGAATCCCAGGGACAGGGGAGCCTTGGGCGCTGCCGTCTATGGGGTCGCACAGAGTCGGACACGACTGAAGTGACTTAGCAGCAGCAGCAGCCCTTTTGTGCTTGCAGTTTCTCTCTTCTTCCTCTGGTAAAACATGGACAAGTACTGCCCAAGGCTTGAGCAAAAAGGCTACTGGTTGCTGAACTCAATCGGTGAAACTTCAGTTAAAGACATTCAACTGAGATCAAGGAATCCTGTATGAATCACAACCCTCAAATCCATCATCCTCAAAATATAAAACAAAACAAACAACAGCAAAAACCCAAACAACCAACATAACGAACCAATGCCCAGCTCAGTTTCATATCACTGATATCATAGAAAGCCTAGTTTCTAGCCTTTTTAAATTGAAGAAAGGATTTTAGCTGTTACCTTTTAACTTTATCATTAAACAAATTAAAATTATAGAAACTCAAGGGGTTCATGAATCCTATGATGTAGAAAAATTTTGCATTTTGTCTGGATAGAGTACTTGTACCCTTCATGATGCATTAAAGGTGTTCACATCTGAAAAGAACACTGATTTAGTCCAGTTGTACATCTGACACTTAATATTTTTCCAAATACACCTCATGAATGATTTTTCAGCCACTCTCCAGCCTGACAGTCTCTTCTGATTGGGATCTCATTATCTTGTCTCCCAAGATGGTAGAGAGTTCTTCTTGATACAGAATGACATTTCTTGGAATTTCTATTCTTAACTAAAAAGAGATTTATTTCTTCAGATTTACATTTTTGTCCTAATTCTATGCTTTGGCAGTACATACTTTGGTCACCTGATGCGAAGAGCTGACTCATTGCAAAAGACCCTGATGTTGGGAAAGATTGAGGGCAGGAGGAGAAGGGGGCAACAGAATATAACAGAGGATGAGATGGTTGGATGGCATCACTGAATCAACAGACTTGAGTCTGAGCAAACTCTGGGAGATGGTGATGAACAGGGGAGCCTGGCCTGCTGCAGTCCACGGGGTTGCAAAGAGCTGGGCACAATCAAGCAACTGAACAACAATGACAGAAGATCCTGGACTCCTTCAAGATTGGAAAATATCTATCCCGATTTCTGGGTCTTATATTCTGCAAGATTAACATCCTTAGTTCTTTTAGCCATTGTTGACATTATTTAAATTAGAATGCCATCACTGTTTCAGTTTCTTATCTCTAAATATACTGCAATTTATCTATATTCCTCTTTTTTCTACATCCCTATATCTCTATCTTATACTAGAATTTTAAACTGTCAATCATGTTAATTTAAATTGGAGATAAGGACTATTATAAGCACAAAGGGGTTTTCAGCCTAGAGATCCAACCAAATTATGCTACATTTTTCCTCTTTATAATTTCCACATCAACCCTGTTTAGACCACCAAATAGATAAATCATTCTAGTCCCACATGGCAAAGCTGTCTTCACAGAGTGAGAGCTGGTAAAGGGACAACTTCTGAGAGACTAGCAGAGTTGTTCAGCTATGGTAACTTCCTCAGAGACTGATTTACCTAGCCTCAAAAATAACTTTGTGCCGATTGCTCAGTTGTGGGTGACTCTTTGTGACCCCATGGACCATACCCTGCCAGGCTTCTCTGCCCACGGAATTTTCCAGGCAAAAATACTAGAGTGGGATGCCATTTCCTTACTTCAGGGGATCCTCGTGACCCAGGGATCGAATTCACATCTGCTGCATTGGCAGGCAGATTCTTTACTGCTGAGCCACCTGGGAAGCCCCTCAAAATAACTTTGGAAAGCCATTAATTGTTTTAAAAAATTATCCAGGGCTTCAATTCTGAGACTATCCATAAGTTAAAATAATGACTTCTGATCCACATAACTTGGATGTTTTTGCATAGATCTTTCTCAGAAGGCCACAGAATTCCAGAATCTTTAATTGTGAACTCAGAATGTACCTCCAATCAATGAAATCTCTCAGGAGGTCCATTAGAGGGCAGTGGTTTTCTAATATAAAGTAAGCAGGCCATATTGTTCGATCAACTCTTTCCCTGGAGATTCAATATGCAAGCCAGATAATCACAGTAGTGCTCTGCTTGAAGCAGGATTAGGGGCCTCTCATCCCACTAGCTCATTCTTCTTCTTTTCAGATGGACATTCAGCTTGCTGTGAAGAATTCTGAGATCTTGGAGGGACATGTTTGAAATACACAACATAAGACCATCAGTGGACGTTTGCATCTGTTTAGTGTCCACCATTAAATAACTGAATGACTTCAGGAAAATCATTTACTTTTCCTGGATCTTAGTTTACTCACTTATGAAGTGATTCAGATTAAATACCAGATCCAAAGTCTAATTTTACGACACCTATGCTTTGGAATAATTATACTGTTTATTTTCTTTATTAGATGATAAACTTTGTGAGGACAAAGATTTTTTTTTGTTATTGTTAATTTCTGTATGCCTGATACTTACAACTACACTTGGCACATAGCAGGCACCCATTAGACATTTATTGAATGAACAAATGTATGGAATTGATAATAAAGAAACAAATTTCTCATTAAATGAAATCTTAACATTAGAAAGTATTTATTAGGGCTTCCCAGGTGCCGCTACTGGTAAAGAATCCATCTTCCAGTGCAGAAGATGTAACAGAAGAAGGTTCAATCCCTGGGTGGGAAACATCCCCTGGAGGAGGAAATGGCAATCCACTCCAGTATTCTTGCCTGGAAAATTCCATGGACAGAGGAGCCTGGTGGGCTATAGTTCATGGGACTGCAAAGAGTCGGACATGACTGAGTGTCTGAGCACAGTACACAGGATGTCAATAAGTTTTAATTTAGGTGACCAAAATAATTTTTATGACATTTTCATATGAAGTCAAATTAATTTAAGCCTATTAATTTTAACGTAGTGTGACACACTACAATATGCAGTAAAGGACCAGTTTGACTAGTTTACTTAAAATGTATTGACAAATTATGACTGGCAGTTATAGAACCTGTTGATTGGAACTGGACTCAGGGAAGCTTGAGACTGGGAGGAGCTGAATGCCTCTAAGGGTTTGAGCCTCATGACTGAAGTATGGAAGTGTGTGTAATAAATATAGAAAAGCCAAGAAAGCCAAATAAAGGCAGCCTCATCTGGCTGTTCATGGCTATTATTTACATTAAAAAAAAATCCTATAGCACTTGTTTTGTATCAGGCCCTATTCTAAGTGGTTTACAACTATATGTTTATTAATTCCTTGGTAACACCATAGTGAAAGTGTTAGTCACTCAGTTGTGTCAGACTCTTTGCAACCCCATGGACTGTAGCCCTCCAGGCTCCTCTGTCCATGGGATTCTCCAGACAAGAATACTGGAGTGAATAGCCATCCCCTTCTCCAGGGGATCGTCCCAACCCAGGATTGAACTTGGGTCTCCTGTAGGTAGATTCTTTACCATTTGAGNCACTACTTCCTGCGTCCCTGTGCTCATATTTCATATGATCTCATGTAGAGGAATTCCTTACTGGATGCTTAGGCAGCTTTGTGGTGGGAAAATTTGTGTTATAGAGAGTAGAAGATGGGACCTAGAATTAGAAGACTTGGGTTATAATTCTACCACTGGCACTTATTAACTGTATGAATCAGACAACATAAAACAAGGTAAATCTGAAAGCAATAGGTATACATAAGATAACAGTAATCTAAAGCAAGGTGCCTTGGATAAGTGAGTTTACATCCTTAGTTTCAGTGCCATCACCTGGAAAGTGAGGCCAGTTTTATGCTTGAGCAAAATGAGTTCAGAGAGGGTCGTGTGCTGAACCCTTAGTCTTCAGAAGAACTATCCAGAGAGAAAAATTGAAAACTGACTTTCTCATTCTCCTTCCTTGATGATGACATGCCTCTAAGGCTCCAAAATATTTTTTTTTATTTTTCTCTTGCAACATTTTAATTTTAGCTTTTTAATTTCCATCAAAATTTGACTTCTTCCAAGGCTTATGCATTTTAGCAAGGATTATAGTAAGGAAAGAACTTAGTCTTTAAGTCTTCAACAGTTAGTGGGGAAGATACTCTTAGGAATAGTAGGCTCTTAGTTTCCCCAAATTATTCCAGGACATTCAATGTCATGTGAAGACTGAATCTTAATGACATCTATTTTGATGTCATGCTGAGAAAGCACTGTGAGCTGAATAATGACAGTACCTAACACTTTTTTGGCATTCACCATATGATAGGCATTGTTCTTATGTGGCATATTTAATTTTCAGATATTCACATGATATGGGTGCTAACATTTATTCCCATTATCCAAAAGATGAAACTGAAGAATGGATGGATTAAGTAACTTGCTTAAAGTTGTGAAACTGATAAGGAATAGAAGTAAAATTTTATCCAAGTAGCCCCAGTATATGTTATTTACCATCTGTTTCTGTGTCTTAAAATAAACCAGGACAAATTATTTTATTGCTGTATTTTATTTTTAATTTTTATTATCAACAGACAATAGAGATAGGAGCATTAAGGAAAAGATACTTAAAGATGGATAATCTCCCTTTAAAGAAACCGTAATACAATATTGATTTATCCCTTTGTTCAACATCTATTCCAAAGAATATGAAGAATAAACATGTGGTTCACAATATCTTATCCCTGGTGACAAGATCCAAAAGGCTCCCAAACTCAAAAGTTTTCTTAAATGCATAACAAAATGGCTTGATAAACTAGACCTGAGACTGAATGAAAGTATGCATGGTTTTTATATCACTTATTGTGAATATATATTTTGCTAGAGAATAAATTAATATATCTGATTATGAGTTACAGACCCAAATCAAACTTGGTATATTGTATAATATCTAGTACAATATGCAATGTTTTCCTTCTAAAATTAAAAAAAAAAAAAGCAGACTTTGAAATTTAGTGGCCCAAGCTTTTCAGGAAATGGTCAGTTGATTTCTATTAATATAATATACCATAAATAATACTAACTAACAGAGCTCATTGCTTCCTCTCTGGTGTGGAGGAAGTTATAGTGTACTTCATCCTTGCCTAAAATGGAGTGGCCTGGCTTGGTATCCCTAACTAGCTCTGCTAAGAGGATGATGCTTAATCTCATTCTCTATTATACCCAAATTCCCTCCATACTATAGTTCCTAACAAACTTCATGGGGCTGCAGATTGAGATAGTAGATTGTAAATGTTGGTAGCTTCTGTAATAAAATTGAGAAGATTCCCTTTCTTTGTAGCACAAAGCCATCTGTAAATCATCTGTTTTAGAAATTTACTAGGGGTTTATGTTCACCTCGGAAACATATAATTTGGACTTTTCCTTGTTGAAAATTACTACATTTACCTCCACTGCTTGAGTTATTTCCTCTTTACTGTTTCCATCTATCCTTATTCCCTTCTTGTCTCTTACTCCCTGCTTCCTGCTTTTCCCCACTTCCCACAATACAGAAGGAAGGGAGAAATGCCCATCTCTAAGGAAGTCAGATGGACTTTCCTGGTGGCTCAGACGGTAAAACGTCTGCCTACAATGCAGGAGATCTGGGTTTGATCCCTGGGTCGGGAAGATCTCCTGGAGAAGGAAATGGCAATCCACTCCAGTACTCTTACCTGGAAAATTCCATGGATGGAGGAGCCTTGTAGGCTACAGTCCATTGGATCGCAAAGAGTCAGACACAACTAAGCAACTTCAATGTCAATGTCAGTGTGAAGGAAGTCAGATAAAACTTGGAACACAGAGGTAAGGGAGAGTCTACTGCCAGGACATATGAGGGGCAGGAGACAGGAGATGAAGTGGTGCCTAGGACATCATGGGAGGGAGCTGCATCCTGGCCCCAGACTCCTGTTTTTTGAACTTATTCCCTCCTTCCCTTCCAGTAGAATGGAGACAAAGACCTGGAATGGCAGACATAGAGGTTGATCAGAAAGTGATATGAGCACGGGAGAATTTGGCAGCTGAATATTTGAGAAAAATTACTAATACCTAATCATGGATAAAGCAAGTTTTTGAGTTTCCACAGAAAAAGAAGGATCCTGGGCAGACATAGAGGTTGATCAGGAAGTGGTATGAGCACGGGAGAATTTGGCAGCTGAATATTTGAGAAAAATTACTAATACCTAATCATGGATGAAGCAAGTTTCTGAGTTTCCACAGAAAAAGAAGGATCCTGGTCAGATGGCAGAAAGTTGATCATCATGATTCTCTCGNCTAATCATGGATAAAGCAAGTTTTTGAGTTTCCACAGAAAAAGAAGGATCCTGGGCAGACATAGAGGTTGATCAGGAAGTGGTATGAGCACGGGAGAATTTGGCAGCTGAATATTTGAGAAAAATTACTAATACCTAATCATGGATGAAGCAAGTTTCTGAGTTTCCACAGAAAAAGAAGGATCCTGGTCAGATGGCAGAAAGTTGATCATCATGATTCTCTCGATCCTCCAGCCTGATGCTCTTGAGGGACATACACTGCTCTTTATATTTCTACACTTGCACCTTCCCAGAGAACCTCTCACTATATGCATACAGTTTCTTTATAGGTACTGGTAATACTGTGTCCACCTGATGCAAAGAGCTGACTCATTGGAAAAGACCCTGATGCTGGGAAAGACTGAAGGCAAGAGAAGAAGAGGGAGACAAGACAGAGGATGAGATGGTCGGATTGTATCACTGACTCAGTGGATATGAGTTTGAGCAAACTCCAGCAGATAGAGAAGGACAGAGAAACCTGGTATGCTTCAGTTCTTGGGGGTTGCAAAGAGTTGGACATGACTTAGCAATTGAACGACAACAATACTTACTTCAATTGTGTTGGGATCCAATACCTTGCTTCATTTATAGGCAAGCATGTAGGCATGTATAAATGAGTTTTGATTTTTATATCTGGCTTCTACAAAGCAGGGGCCTTGGTTAGGTGAATGCATCTGGATTATGAGCTTAGATATGTTTTTTTNGGAGCCTGGTGGGCTGCCGTCTATGGGGTCGCACAGAGTTGGACACGACTGAAGCAACTTAGCAGGAGCAAGGCTAAGGTTGGTTTGTGTGCTATGTGCTGTGCTTAGTCACTCAGTCATGTCTAACTCTTTGCAACCCCATGGCCTGCAGCCCACCAGGTTCCTCTGTCCATGGGGATTCTCTAAGTAAGAATACTGAAGTGGGTTGCCATGCCCTCCTCCATGGGATCTTCCCAACCTAGATATCAAACCCAGGTCTCCTGCACTGCAGATGGATTCTTTACTGACTGATTGAGCCATGAGGGAAGCCCAAGGTAGGTTTAGTAGGTTCTATTTATCGTGGTGGTAAAGCATATGCCTTTAAATCATTGCCAATGACATTACATGGGTAGATATTTAAGGAATAAAATTAAATTTTATACAACACTTGTTCATGAGAAAGAAATAATTCTTATATGATTTTTTGTCATTTTCTGTTTATTTGTACTCAAAAGCTTATTTATCAGATTGACCCTTTATGGGTTTACAGTTTTGATTCTCAGGCTTGTTGTGTTTGCATTTGATAATTATTCATACATCTTTATTATTAATCTGCCTGTATAAAAGTAGCATTTTGTGTTCATAAATTGTTGACCTTTAGAGGCAGAGGAGCCCTGCCTGCTGAGTCTCTGACTTGCCTGTTAATAGTCATTTGTAAGAATTTGTCAGCAAAATTTTCAAATTAATGACCAATCTGTGTTATCCTAAGCATCCCTCATTTGTCATGAATTATTTAGAGAGTTAATGGGGAAAGATAAGTCAGATATATTTCAGTGATATTGGCAGTGTTATGCTACTGTCCTGGCCATGCTGTTCTTAGTTCAAAAAAGGCTGCATGGGTGTGTGGGTTGGGAGTATATCAGTGGCATAGCATGAGGGAAAGAGCAGGCTAATGAATGACACATCGGTGCTAGACTGAGTCCCGGTTATTGGTTTTAATAAAGAAAACCAACCAGACACCTGCCAAGTATTTAAGCAATATCTTTCTTGATATTTTTTCCTGCTACGTCTTTAGATTACTGAACAGCAGCTAATCCAGCCCTACAGACTACCAAGAGAAAGGACATCCTCTCATCTATGTTGTCAGGGCCCAAGAAGTCTCCTTGACAGATTAGGGCTTAGCAGTGATGAGCAAAGGTTCCTCTGAACTCCAAACCTCCTTCCCCTGTCACAGCATTTTTCTGGAGTCCATAGAGAGTGTTGCAAATAGACGGAAATCCCTGACAGGGTCAGAGCATAGAGGAGTGAGGGAATGCTTCTTGTCACTGCTGTTGTACAAATAAAGAGCTCTGAAACTCTGGTGTCCTCATTAGTGGTGCAGAATATCAGAAGGCTCCCAGCTGCTTCCTCATGAGCCTTGGCACTGCCCTTCAAAACTGACAGGGGTTATTTGTTTTCTTGTGCTTATTATCTGTGAAAGGACTCAGCACTCTCATGGGTGTGTGGGTTGGGAGTATATCAGTGGCATAGCATGAGGGAAAGAGCAGGCTAATGAATGACACATCGGTGCTAGACTGAGTCCCGGTTATTGGTTTTAATAAAGAAAACCAACCAGACACCTGCCAAGTATTTAAGCAATATCTTTCTTGATATTTTTTCCTGCTACGTCTTTAGATTACTGAACAGCAGCTAATCCAGCCCTACAGACTACCAAGAGAAAGGACATCCTCTCATCTATGTTGTCAGGGCCCAAGAAGTCTCCTTGACAGATTAGGGCTTAGCAGTGATGAGCAAAGGTTCCTCTGAACTCCAAACCTCCTTCCCCTGTCACAGCATTTTTCTGGAGTCCATAGAGAGTGTTGCAAATAGACGGAAATCCCTGACAGGGTCAGAGCATAGAGGAGTGAGGGAATGCTTCTTGTCACTGCTGTTGTACAAATAAAGAGCTCTGAAACTCTGGTGTCCTCATTAGTGGTGCAGAATATCAGAAGGCTCCCAGCTGCTTCCTCATGAGCCTTGGCACTGCCCTTCAAAACTGACAGGGGTTATTTGTTTTCTTGTGCTTATTATCTGTGAAAGGACTCAGCACTCTCTGCTGGATGGCATCCATGCTGTCTTTTGATGTTGTTTTGTCTTTACGTCTTTCTTCTTGGCAACCATTCCCAACATTTTTGACATGAGATCTCCTAACTAGCAGAAAACCTTTTGTAAAATGAGTGCTTAATAGTACTGAACTCTGCCTTCACCAAAACTTTATATATTGACCTTCCTCCCACTGCCTCTTTGAAGCAGTCTCTCAGAGCTATCTGAGGTGCTGCCTCCTCGGCTGCAGTCCTCATGCTGCCCCAAATAAAACTTAACTCACAACTCTCAAGTTACGCCTCTTTTTTTTAGGCAACACCGTCATGCTCTGAATCTCCATTTCTTGTATTAAGAGGACCACCCCACTTACTCTTTCGGCACTGTTCACTTCTAATTTGCTGCATTTCACATTCAGGAGAGATAATTCAGGTTTTGGAAACAAGAGTAAACTTTTACTGGAAGAAGCTTTAGTGCCCAAATTTTACAGTCTAACAACAAAGTTCCCTTCATATAGTTCCTATTTCACGCTGTGGCCCAGCCTGGTGAGTAGGCTAGATTTGAATCCAAAATAAGTGGGCAGTTCTGTGTCACAGAAACCTTAAGATTTTGGTTTCTATGGCTGCATTTTTTTCACTGTGACAAGGAATCAAAATTTCCATTTTTAAAGCAACATCAATCCTACATGGAAAGCAATGAGAATATTTTTTCCAACAGTCTTCTTTCCAGACGCAGGTCTCACTTTTGCAGCCAAACACATCCTCTGAGTAAGTTACATGCCTGTGGCTATTTAGAAATGGAAAGCATGCCATCCATTTGAATTATGTATGGCAACACTTTTAAAATGAAAGTGACACTGGCGGAGGCTAAGACCACAATTAGATTTTCCTATTAAAAAGGCACCTGTTCCTGAAACACAGCCAGAACTTGTTACACTAACATATACATAATGGATTTGCACTGTTGTTAGAAGAGGTCCTCAGTTTTTGGAGGACTTAAAGCAGTAAAGATATCCCACAGTCAGCTTCATCAGTTTGTCAAAAATACAAAACCCCACAGAAGACATGTATCTGTTGACTGTGCAAGTCTATTCCCATTGGTTTGAAACTTTAGAATGAAGGCAGAAAAATATTTTTGCTATTGTTTCATTTTAAGGTAATTTAATATATTTTAGGACCAAAGACTACTGCAGATAATGGTCAGCCCCCCACCCAGAGTTAGCAAATGTTATTTGGCCGTGTTGGCCTCAGATTCTTTTAATATTTGGAAATAAAACCTAAGTTAAAATTTATTTTGTTCCTGGTTCCAAGTCCTATTTCCCCTCCCTCTTGCCTGCCTTTCTTCTCCACCACTCCTCAAAACACCATGACATATTCAGCCTAGGTCCTTTCGAGCCACGTTTTTAGACCTCGTAGCAATATTACAACAAACCAGGAATTTGTTTAATATGTTGTAAAAATTTTATGTAAATTATAGCATACTAAATACATCATCCTGCAATTTGCTTTTTTCAGTTGGTATTGATCTTAAAATCTATCCAGGTCTCATTTTTTTTGTATTAATTATTATTTTTTTTAGCTCATTGATCCATTCCTAAAGTTTTTGCTTTTAAAACCTTGACCATCATGTACCACTTAACATTACTTTTGATTGCAAAGACAAATTCTGCATAGTCTCAAAACTCAGAATCTCTCAGATAAATGACTATTACCTCAGACTAATCATTTTAGTTTGTGCATTATAACCATTAGGGTGACCAAGTAAGTTCTCAGATGGAAGAAAAGATGTGTCAATCAATTCCTTTTTTGCCCACAGACTTCATCTCCAATTATGAGAAAGGAATGTGCAGCAAATGTTTGACATTTAGGTCCAGAGATTTGGGCAAAACTACTATTCCAAGAACAGGGTTTTTTGACCCAAAGGAGAATAAACTCTGAAAAAAGAAGTGTTTAATTACTAAAGCTTAAAATTATTCATGACAGAGCTATATCTAAGCTTTCAGAGAAAAATACCTGCAAAATGACTTAACATTACTAATTCATAGGAACAGTTCTTTTTGAAAGACAGGGCAAAGAAAGAAAAAAGCAAAATCATACATTGGATTTATTGTACACCATAACACCAGACAGGTTTTAAAGGCACAGGAAACTTCTGTTTCACAGAGAATGCATAAAAGGAATTCCTCCCTGAAGAATTCCGTGAGCTGGGAAATACTGATGAGCTGTATGCCTGCAGAATTTCTTATCTTTTTCTTGCATTCAGAGACATGATATTCTTTCAAAGAAACATCTATGTTTGTTTGTTTGGGTTTTTTTGCCCCAAGTCTCCAAGGCTGTCAGTTAAACTGGGACTGGGACCAGCAAGTAAGGGAAGTTGTCTGTAAGCATTTATCATCAAGTTATATGCCTTGCATGAGAAGCCAGCTGTCTTAAATAACCATCCCCTCCCTGGGGCCACAAGTCTGGGCAAGAACGCTACTCATGTCAGAAACTCATGTCATGAGATTATATTTGAATGGAAAGCAAAGGGAACGTGGGCTCTCTGCTCCAGCTGGGGTTGATTATTCCCTTCCCAACAAGGAGGCTGTTATTTAGCCTGAAAAGAAGAGCCTCCTTCCTTCTTGGCCATCTTCCAATCCATCGTGGCACCTGAATGACTTAAAGAATACCCTGCCTCACCGCAGCTTTAAGGCCTCTCAGCCTCTCTCCAGGAAGATGCTTGGTCTCGGTACCTTGTTTCTCCTCCATATGAACAGAAGTTACCACCATTTTCTTGTGGTGTGGCAAGGTACCTTGGAAACCCAAGCAGGTGGCTGAGGACAGACGGGACGTCCAGATGGGGACGTAGGTAGGGCGGCGCGAGCTTGGAGCAGCGAGGAGGATGGAGAAACACGTGGCAGCTGCAGCCTGTGTCCACACTGTACCCAGAGCACCAGCCCCTGTCTCTTATACACATCTAGATGTGTATAAGAGACAGAAATCAAACTTGGTATATTGTATAATATCTAGTACAATATGCAATGTTTTCCTTCTAAAATTAAAAAAAAAAAAGCAGACTTTGAAATTTAGTGGCCCAAGCTTTTCAGGAAATGGTCAGTTGATTTCTATTAATATAATATACCATAAATAATACTAACTAACAGAGCTCATTGCTTCCTCTCTGGTGTGGAGGAAGTTATAGTGTACTTCATCCTTGCCTAAAATGGAGTGGCCTGGCTTGGTATCCCTAACTAGCTCTGCTAAGAGGATGATGCTTAATCTCATTCTCTATTATACCCAAATTCCCTCCATACTATAGTTCCTAACAAACTTCATGGGGCTGCAGATTGAGATAGTAGATTGTAAATGTTGGTAGCTTCTGTAATAAAATTGAGAAGATTCCCTTTCTTTGTAGCACAAAGCCATCTGTAAATCATCTGTTTTAGAAATTTACTAGGGGTTTATGTTCACCTCGGAAACATATAATTTGGACTTTTCCTTGTTGAAAATTACTACATTTACCTCCACTGCTTGAGTTATTTCCTCTTTACTGTTTCCATCTATCCTTATTCCCTTCTTGTCTCTTACTCCCTGCTTCCTGCTTTTCCCCACTTCCCACAATACAGAAGGAAGGGAGAAATGCCCATCTCTAAGGAAGTCAGATGGACTTTCCTGGTGGCTCAGACGGTAAAACGTCTGCCTACAATGCAGGAGATCTGGGTTTGATCCCTGGGTCGGGAAGATCTCCTGGAGAAGGAAATGGCAATCCACTCCAGTACTCTTACCTGGAAAATTCCATGGATGGAGGAGCCTTGTAGGCTACAGTCCATTGGATCGCAAAGAGTCAGACACAACTAAGCAACTTCAATGTCAATGTCAGTGTGAAGGAAGTCAGATAAAACTTGGAACACAGAGGTAAGGGAGAGTCTATTGCCAGGACATATGAGGGGCAGGAGACAGGAGATGAAGTGGTGCCTAGGACATCATGGGAGGGAGCTGCATCCTGGCCCCAGACTCCTGTTTTTTGAACTTATTCCCTCCTTCCCTTCCAGTAGAATGGAGACAAAGACCTGGAATGGCAGACATAGAGGTTGATCAGGAAGTGATATGAGCACGGGAGAATTTGGCAGCTGAATATTTGAGAAAAATTACTAATACCTAATCATGGATAAAGCAAGTTTTTGAGTTTCCACAGAAAAAGAAGGATCCTGGGCAGACATAGAGGTTGATCAGGAAGTGGTATGAGCACGGGAGAATTTGGCAGCTGAATATTTGAGAAAAATTACTAATACCTAATCATGGATGAAGCAAGTTTCTGAGTTTCCACAGAAAAAGAAGGATCCTGGTCAGATGGCAGAAAGTTGATCATCATGATTCTCTCGATCCTCCAGCCTGATGCTCTTGAGGGACATACACTGCTCTTTATATTTCTACACTTGCACCTTCCCAGAGAACCTCTCACTATATGCATACAGTTTCTTTATAGGTACTGGTAATACTGTGTCCACCTGATGCAAAGAGCTGACTCATTGGAAAAGACCCTGATGCTGGGAAAGACTGAAGGCAAGAGAAGAAGAGGGAGACAAGACAGAGGATGAGATGGTCGGATTGTATCACTGACTCAGTGGATATGAGTTTGAGCAAACTCCAGCCGATAGAGAAGGACAGAGAAACCTGGTATGCTTCAGTTCTTGGGGGTTGCAAAGAGTTGGACATGACTTAGCAATTGAACGACAACAATACTTACTTCAATTGTGTTGGGATCCAATACCTTGCTTCATTTATAGGCAAGCATGTAGGCATGTATAAATGAGTTTTGATTTTTATATCTGGCTTCTACAAAGCAGGGGCCTTGGTTAGGTGAATGCATCTGGATTATGAGCTTAGATATGTTTTTTTTTCTCTGGAAATTTGGAAAACTGAGTGGATTTTTTTCCATGAGTACTCATGTGTTTAATGGTGTGTTGGCTTCATGTTGTGCCTTTGTTTTGATAAGTACAACTTCTACTCATGAATCATGGTCTGAAGATTGAGGGTGGGTAGCAAGTTTGAGATACAATATTTGAGTCTTTGTTTTTTTCAGATGAACATGATAAGAAGATAGATAATACCATAACATTATGCATATAGACTGACTTCCCTTATCACTTGCAATGATTTGGAGACCTAGATTCCAGGCCCTTAGCTGAACTAACAATACAAAGAAAAAAAAAGAATTTGATATTTTCATTTAAAATTCTACAGGTATTAATACAGTTTCTCTTTTATTTCAGTTTTATTTGTAAAATGGAAAGGGTAAGCTATCTGAGCTCCATGAATCTGTTTTGCTTATTCTAATATTCTGAAATAAAGATTTTAGAACCTGAGCTGTCAGTCATCTGAAAAAATCAGAACAAACCTCTACATATTATCTCCATCACTGTGGTGACCATATGCCTTGATTTGTTTTGGGGAATTCCTGACTGATGTCTTTTGTGCTGGAATAATTATTGATCCCCTTTTACTCTTCAAGGGGGCTCATTTTAAATGACAACTTACATGGTTATCCTACTTATAGCAGACACTGTTCCTAATCAGAATCTTTATATTCTTCAGAAATATTGTTCTCTAAATAAGGACAAGGACAAATTATGGATGCTTTACTGAGTTCTATATTTGATTTGGTTCCCTTTTCATTACTGTCCTGACAGGATATAAATAAGCAAAACAAACGGCTTCTCAGGAGCTGTTGTCAACTTTGCTCCTGTCCAGCTCCAATTTGAGGTATTTTTTGTTCCTGTTCCCATCACTCAGGCCTTGAAAGCTGATAGGTTGCTGATTTCTTCCTTGAAACATGACATGATGAATAAGACTGCATGCTGCAAGGGAGAAAACTATAAAAAAGGACTGTCTTGTACAATGGGAAATTATTTAGCAGAGCTGACCTTTTGCATGGGGGAGAAATAGGGACCTTCATATAATATGATTTCAGAAGTTCAAGAAAATTATCTTCTCCACAATTCTGATGGATGAATAGACTTGAACATTTCTTGAACTAAAGATTCTTGAACACTTTCTTGAACAAAAAGAAGTTGGCTTAAATTATAAACAATTCTGTGGGAAGCAATTCATTGACATCCAAACAGAACCTTCACCCATAGCAACCTAGGTCATATAAACAGAAATAGAACACTGATATCTGGGTTTCCCATTTCCCCAGTGCAATGAGCTGGTAAAGAGAGTCATCTGAAGTATTGGACCAACTTGATGTATCACTATCCATAAGTACTATGATAAATAAAAATGGCTAGCACAAATTTGCTAAAATTTATAATATTATATCTTTGTTAAGGTATGTGTGTTTTAGTTTTATAGTTTGTTAAGTTGCTTCCTTCTCATCACCTAGAAGATCTCATCAGAGTTTTGAAGCTCTTTCAGAGTTTCAAAAAAAAAAAAGGAAGGATTAGGGGAAGGACTGAGAAGTTTGCCTCAGGTATTATTTAGTAAATGATCTTGGTGGTCTGGGAGCAACAGGAAGTAGTGCCCAATCCAGAATCTCCCATGATCACCTTGATGTATTTGGAGTCTATCCACTTTTCTCTGTATTATACATCCTAATAATAAATTTATAGAGCATTTTACATGTAATAATATTTAATTCTCCTAAAAACTCTAGCAGAGAAATTTTATAGCTTATAATGTAAAGCGTGGATAGGTTAAACAACTTACTTAAGATCACACAGCTAGTATGCAGGAGAGCCAGGATTCAAGCCCACATCTATACCTTTCAAGCCTGCACATTTTTCCCCCTTTTGTTATTTTTTCCAGTATTTTTAAATTTTCATTTAGTTTCAAACTTAAAAGTTGTAAGGAAAAAGAAAATTCTGTACTCCTTTCACTCAGGTTTCCCAAATGCTAACATTTAGGCATACTTGCATTTGCTTTACCATTTTTGTTTTCTCTACATATTGCAGACATAATGTCTCTTTACTTCTAAATATTTCAATGTGTTTTCTAAAATACAGAATTTGCTTACATAGCCATAGTATAATTGTTAAAATCAGAGCATTCATTGTTACAATAATATTATCTAATATGTTAATCTGCCTGCCAATGCAGGAGATGCAAGAGACATGGATTTGATCTCTGAGCTGGAAATATTCCTTGGAAGAGAAAATGGGAACATATTCCAGTATTCTTACCTGAAGAATCCCATAGGCAGGCAAGCGGGGATTTTTTTTGCAACTCCCAAGGGGTTGCAAAGAGTTGGACATGACTGAGTGACTGAGCATGCAGACATGCTAAAACCATACTCAGATTTTGTGTTTTTTCCCAGTAATGCCCTTTATAGTTATAGACAATCCTGGATCATGTTTCACATTCAATTCTCATGTTTTCTTCAGTTTCCTTTTATTTGGACCAGTACCACAGTCTTTGTATTTCATTGTATTAATTATTTAAAAATAATACAGGCCAGTTATTTTGTAGACTATCCTCCAGTTTGGGCTTGTTTAATAGTTTCTCACTATTAGATGATGCATTTTGGGGCAGAAATACCATGGAAGTGATCTTGTGTTCTTGGTGTGTACATCAGGAGACAGCTGATATGGATTACTACCGAAGTTAACTTTGATCACCTGATCACGATCGTGTCTTCTAGGTGATTTCACTATAAAGTTACTGCTTTTGCCTTTACAATCATTAAGTACCTAGTCAGAAGACACTTCAGAGAAGGCAATAGCAACCCACTCCAGTACTCTTGCCTGGAAAATCCCATGAACAGAGCAGCCTGGTAGGCTGCAGTCCATGGGGTCGCTACCAGTCCAGACACGACTGAGCAACTTCACTTTCACTTTTCACTTTCGTGCATTGGAGAAGAAAATGGCAACCCACTCCAGTTTTCTTGCCTGGAGAATCCCAGGGATGGGGAAGCCTGGTGGGCTGCCGCCTATGGGGTTTCATAGACTCGGACACAACTGAAGCCTGACAGCAGCAGCAGCAGAAGAAGAAGAAGAAGAAGACGACACTTTGTGGCTTATAAAATCTTCCAGTACTCATCAAATTTCACTTGGGTAAAATTATTAGCATTCACTTATGATTCCTTCTAGAATCAATTATTATGATGATGGATGCCAAATGTTAATCTAATTCCAACATTCTACATTTTTGTTAGTCATTCTACTATACAAAGGAACTTTCTCTTTCTCTTCTTTCTGTTCCTTTCTTCTGTCAGAGAAGAATTTTTTTTTTTTTTTGCCTTTCTAGGTTCTCTGGCTAGAATACAAGATAGATTAACAGGAGAAAAGCAAATTTAACTTTGTATAAGTAGGGCATTATAAGACTATTGGACTCAATGGGTGGTCAATTGAGGCTTATATGCTATTCTGAGCTAAGGAGAAGGCGGGGGGTTGGGGTGGGGGTCTAGAACTTCAAAGGGGACAAAGGATAATTCACAGAGAGCCTGGAGAAGTAAATGTTCAGTAAACAAATGTTTCTGTGCCATATGGGGAGGTCTTTCTTATGTAAAACATGGATATATTCAATAATATAACAGCTTGCAATCTGATTTGTTTTAGGTAATTAAAAGGACATTAAGGAAAAAAAAAAAAAAAAAGATCTTCATGACCCAGATAATCATGATGGTGTGATCACTCACCTAGAGCCAGACATCCTGGTATGTGAAGTCAAGTGGGCTTTAGAAAGCATCACTACAAACAAAGCTAGTGGAGGTGATGGAATTCCAGTTGAACTATTTCAAATCTTAAAAGATGATGCTGTGAAAATGCTGTACTCAATGTGCCAGCAAATTTGGAAAACTCAGCAGTGGCCACAGGACTGGAAAAGGTCAGTTTTCATTCCATTCCCAAAGAAAGGCAATGCCAAAGAATGCTCAAACTACCCCATGATTGCACTCATCTCACATGCTAGTAAAGTAATGCTCAAAATTCTCCAAGCCAGGTTTCAGCAGTATGTGAACTGTGAACTTCCAGATGTTCAAGCTGGATTTAGAAAAGGCAGAGGAACCAGAGATCAAGTTGCCAACATCTGCTGGATCATCAAAAAAGCAAGAGAGTTCCAGAAAAACATCTATTTCTGCTTTATTGACTATGCCAAAGCCTTTGACTGTGTGGATCACAATAAACAGTGGGAAATTCTGGAAGAGATGAGAATACCAGACCACCTGACCTGCCTCTTGAGAAACCTATATGCAGGTCAGGAAGCAATAGTTAGAACTGGACATGGAACAACAGACTGGTTCCAAATAGGAAAAGGAGTATGTCAAGGCTGTATATTGTCACCCTGCTTGTTTAACTTCT
>SJYX01009557.1:5704-20243 GCA_006410675.1 Oreotragus oreotragus | reverse complement strand
CCGGATCATCCCCATACACCAGCCCCAAGCATCCTGCATCCTGCATCGAACATACACTGGCGATTCGTTTCTTACATGATAGTATACATATTTCAGTGCTATTCTCCCAAATCATCCCACCCTCTCCCTCTCCCTCTCCCTCTCCCTCAGAGTCCAAAAGTCCACTCTACACATCTGTGTCTCTTTTGCTGACTCTTTAAAAATGTTTCTCAGTGTTGAGGAAACAGCTGTCACTCAGTAAATATGTCTTTTCTATTACTGAGTTTTGACAGAATGAATTTCTTTTGTTTGAAAGTGTTTTGAAAAGCTGCCTTTGCTGTAACCATGTGAGGAAATGTTAAGTTTAATTTTAATGTATTCCTGAGGGAACTGGAAGCTTTTGCATTTCTGCACTTTCTATTTTCCTTTCTTAATATCGTGAAGGTCCTGTATTTAAGTTTGCCCTGGGGACTGCGGTCACATAATTCAATTTAACAAATATTTGTCTAGTGCTTAGTTTATCAGGCTCTATACTGAATGTAAAGGTAAGTAGAGTATTTTATGATGATAATAAGCATTGAAGGATCCTTTCAAATCCTCAGTAATCTTAGAAAACACAATAAAATAGACAATAATAAAGTTCGTTACTTTCTCTGAATGTAAGCAGCCACTATTATGAAAATCTAAGAATAAGGCCTGCTAGTTGAAATTAATATCCTGCTGGCACCAAAATATTTATGTTTGTGTCATTTTTGTGACATTTGACTTTCTATTATGTGAAGGAAATATATGGATGTTAGTCTTTCTTAAAATAATAGGAAAAGTTGGCACTTAGTATAACTTGAAGGACTTTATCCAGATTGATAGGATGGCCAAATTGTTTGTGGAAGTATATATGCACCCTTGGTCACAGTGTTAAATGTGGCCCTCCATAGCCATTGACCCTTCTGAATTTTGTATGATTGACCTTTCCTCAACCACAGAAAATCCCCTGATCCCAGTCCTTTTCCTCTTTCAGGAGCTAACTGAATCAGAATGTAAACTTGACCTATGTTCAGCTCATCCAAAGGTTGGCCATCAACTTATAACACTGCCTGGCTTGAAAAGATGAGCTGGACCAAATAATCAAAATAACCGTGGCAATTAAAATAACTTAAATAGATCAACCCTACAAATGTAGTTCATGTAATTTTCCTTTAGATTCTAGGTTATCTCTGCTTTCAAAAGTCCCAATTTAATCAAGTTAGACACTTTCAGATAAATAAATGAGAGTCTAAAACTTATTTAGGTAGGGTATGTTCTTAATAATATAAACTCTTGGATGTTGAAAGAGTGGGATTCTGGAATTTCTACCCATATTCAGGGGTCCTTGATGATCTGTAATTCATTCTCCAAACTGTCATCCATTTGTGAGAATGTCCACATGCTGTTGCAATGCATTCTGGGTGTGTATGTCAGCATCTCAGCTCACGCCGGGGATTGGTTGTGGTTGGGACACACAGCAGCAGGCTTACTTTTCTGTATTTTAATGAGTGGGAAGTCTCAACACTCATTAAGCCTGAGGTTCTGAGTGACACATTAGCTTCATGTTGGGCATGGTGGTAAAGATATCCTTGGTTTGGTACAACTTGGTGAAATTTACTTAATTAGACCATTTAGAATGAAGTTGGAAACGCTCTTTTCTTTCAAATAATGGCATTTTCACTCTCAGCTTAAATTTTTTTTTCTCATTCACATGTAACTCTGAAATTATATTAGCCAGTAGAAAAAGTTGATTGCCAAGAGCTGTAAACATTAGAATGAGACAAATCTTGACTGTTTGGAGAGGATATAATTATCTACCAAGTAAATCCAAAAGTGCTACTCTGAAAAGAAAATATGGCTTAATAAAGAGTTAAGTTAGTAGTAAGTTGAAAGATAGGCATTTCTGCTGAAATACAATAAATATGCTCCTAAAAAAGCTTGATTTGAAATGTTGCACATTTAATAAAATAGGGATTATGAGAAAAATGGGGTTGGGACGGATATACAAAATGTAGGAAATTCTGTAACCAGGGTAGTTAACAAAAACGGTAACAATCATAATGAGATATTAACCCATTTAATAACACTGTAATGTGAATGAAACTTTACTATCAAAGATGAAAGAAACTTGGGAGAAGGTGATGTAAAAAACAGTTAAAAATGCTGAGTTATGGAAGCAAGGATAAAATATGCAAAAATCAGGTCTAACTGTGCCAAGAACATTCTCAAAACAAAGTGGAGACCAAATTAACCCAAAAGAAAGAAGGGGCCAAAAGCATTGTGCCCCTCTGTGGGTTGCTGCTTTAGTGAGTACAAAGCAAAGTACTGAGAAAAATAACTCTTGATAATGTGAGCTTCCTGTTATATTGACATCATTTCCTATTTGCCAATTGCGAGAGAGCCAGTTCATCTCACGGAAGCACACTTTGTAGCAAACAGGACCATTCATTAAAAAACCAATTGAAAAACAGTTTAAATGCCATTCATATAGCTATAAGAATAGTGGGAAAAGGTCATTTTTATGATAACAACATCATTGGAAAATACCTAGGAGCATACATGATGAGAAGTTTGTAGGGTCTTTACGAAGATTTCTCTAAAACTTAACAAGGAATTTAGAAAGGAAAGATGAGAAGATATAGAAACACACAGAAATATTTAACACTGTATGGATGTCAATCCTTATCCAATATATTTATGCATTTTGTGTGATTCTATGCAGTCTTTCAGTGGAGTTGGATGCTGGATGTATCTGTTTGTGTCTGTATATCTAATCTTCATACTCTGAACTTTGAGAAAAAGTCAACGGGTTTCCTTTGAGATTTCCAGTGGATTTCACCCGTGAGAGTCTTGGAGGAGCTCTGAGCAGTGGAAGAAAGTGACCGCAGAGTATTTTTTTTTACCCCTGTAGCACTATTCTCTCCTTGGTATGGTTTTGAGCTGTGGTTTTTGACCTGAGGTCCAGCTCCAATCAACTGGGCCCTTCCACAAGAGATTTCATGGACTCAACTCACTACCCCACCCTCCCAGAAACTGTTCCCCTCCTTTTTGGCTAGGATGGTAGTTCTATTGTTACCAGTCCTGGGTTACTATGTTCATTGTTGTATCTGGCTCCAGTTGTATGGCATCTTCAACTGGTCACATGGTTCACTAGTTAAGCCTGTTAATGAATTGATGGGAACCCCTAGCAATCGGCAAATATCCACTTATATTGTGATTTTTTTTTATTCTTCCTTTTTCTACACAAATCTGTCATTTATATTCTAGGAAGTTATTACAGCTATGGACTGCTTCAAACGCTATGATCACATTTGGCAAAAGGAGAAAGAAGAAACTATTATGACGTTTATTATAAAAAACCCCTCACTTTCTGAATTTGAATCCCAGATTCTCTACTTCCAAAAACTAGAGCAAGAAATTAATGCTGAGCCTGAGTATATTTGTGTGGGTGCCATTGCCCTGTATACAGGTTGGTTCATTTTTTTTTCAGTCAGTCATGAAATTTCAACAGTATTGTTCTGTCTCTTTACCTAGATTAGCATTCCAGAGAGTTCTAGCTTTCTTTCTTTCTTTTTTTTTTTTAAGAGTTCTAGCTTTCTTAAAGATTGACTTTCCTTTTATGAGCCTCAAGCTTCAAGACCAATTTGTAGATTTGTTTTTAATTCTCTTCTGCATAATTATTTATTCTGGACTGTTTTGGGACACTTTGATGCTAAACCTTGAAAATAAAGGCTAATTAAGAGAAGGGAGGAGTCTCTCATATTTGGAATTAAAATGTACTGTTTTAAATAAATAACAATAGCAAACATTTGAGGCTTATCTCTAGCAGTTTTCTTAGGTACTTTTTTGGGGCATTTTGAAATGTGTTTTCAATTATTGCAAAACAGGCTTTATACAATCAATGAATGCACAATAATTAGTTGTTTAGTTGCTAAGTCATGTTCAACTCTTTTTTGACCCCATGGATTGTAGCCTACCAGGCTCCTCAGTCCATGGGATTTCCCAGGCAAGACCTGAGTGGGCTGCCATTTCCTTCTCCAGGGGATCATCCCGACTAAGGGATTGAACCTGCATCTACTGCATTAGCAGGTGGGTTCTTTATGACTGAATAGCCAGGGAAGCCCATACAGTAATAAGGAAAGACTAATTTATTTTCAGGTTTGGTTTTTCATGTGTTAAAGGGCTGTTGGCTGCACAATATTTACTATTGGTGAACAGTTGCATTGAGTCTCCTCATACTTGTTCAAGGTTTTCAAACTGAACGTGGAATTTGGGTTTTACAGCTGATCTGAAGTTCACCTTGACTGCTGAGACGAAGGCCTGGATGGTTGTCATTGGCCGTCACTGTAACCAAAAATACAGAAGTGAAATGGAAAACATTTTTACACTTATTGAAGAATTCAATAAGAAACTGAATCGCCCCATTAAAGACCTAGATGATATTCGAATTGCCATGGCAGCACTGAAGGAAATTAGGGAGCAGCAAATCCCCATTGACTTTCAAGTGGGACCCATCGAGGTAACTGATAATCACTTGTTTATGTGTCAGTAGGAATATCTCCAGATGTTGATCGCTATTAGAGGAAATATTGACTGGGTCTGGACTGGAGTTACAAATGGATGCTAAACCCATGAACAATGATTCCAGTAATGATGATATCTGACCTTATAGGGTGCCTCATATGGGTTAGATCTCATNGGGACCCATCGAGGTAACTGATAATCACTTGTTTATGTGTCAGTAGGAATATCTCCAGATGTTGATCGCTATTAGAGGAAATATTGACTGGGTCTGGACTGGAGTTACAAATGGATGCTAAACCCATGAACAATGATTCCAGTAATGATGATATCTGACCTTATAGGGTGCCTCATATGGGTTAGATCTCATTCTTTCCTTGGCATCTGAGGTCCCTAAGAGCAGAGCCTGAGATGAGGGTTTCTGCACGAGTGATTTATTGGCAAGTGCTCATGAGAGAAGCAGAGTGAAAGAAACAGGGAAGGACCAGGTTGGGTGTGGGAGGAAGCCATGCCGGGGTGTGATCTTAGCTATAGACTATCAGCTTGACCCCAGAGGCTGTTCTGGAGCATGAAGTGTACCACTCAGCTGACCCCACCTTGAGACAAGTGGGACTGTCTTTTTACTCCTCCAAAGAGTTGATCATTGACCATAATCTCCCCATGAGGAGGCTCCTCTTAGCTGAGGACAATTTTCAAGGGAAGAAGGCAGTTCAGTTCCTACAGCCAACATGCTCAACAGCTGGGATGCAAATGTCAGCTGGCAAACAGGACCTGGATGCGGCACTGATGGCTTCTATTCATAAGTTTACTCTGTTTTAACTTGTTTCATCCTTGCTACAACCCCCTACATACCCACATGGAAACTTAGGGTTAAAGAGGTCATGCAGTTTTATTAATGTTGTGCATTACTTTTGTTTTTATCATATCTTTTCTAGATGAAAATTCTTTATGAGGAATGGGTTGCTATAGAGACTATTAAATTGTAGCATTAAAACAATTTCAGATATAAAACGTTGTCTTTTCATCATGTGTATTAGTTGCTCAGTCAAGTNAAAAAAAATTATTTATTATTATTTTTTTTACTTTACAGTACTCTATTGGTTTTGGCATACATTGACATGAATCTGCCACGGGTGTACACGAACTCCCAAACATGAACCCCCCTCCTGCCTCCCACCCCACATCATCCCTCCGGATCATCCCCATACACCAGCCCCAAGCATCCTGCATCCTGCATCGAACATACACTGGCGATTCGTTTCTTACATGATAGTATACATATTTCAGTGCTATTCTCCCAAATCATCCCACCCTCTCCCTCTCCCTCTCCCTCTCCCTCAGAGTCCAAAAGTCCACTCTACACATCTGTGTCTCTTTTGCTGACTCTTTAAAAATGTTTCTCAGTGTTGAGGAAACAGCTGTCACTCAGTAAATATGTCTTTTCTATTACTGAGTTTTGACAGAATGAATTTCTTTTGTTTGAAAGTGTTTTGAAAAGCTGCCTTTGCTGTAACCATGTGAGGAAATGTTAAGTTTAATTTTAATGTATTCCTGAGGGAACTGGAAGCTTTTGCATTTCTGCACTTTCTATTTTCCTTTCTTAATATCGTGAAGGTCCTGTATTTAAGTTTGCCCTGGGGACTGCGGTCACATAATTCAATTTAACAAATATTTGTCTAGTGCTTAGTTTATCAGGCTCTATACTGAATGTAAAGGTAAGTAGAGTATTTTATGATGATAATAAGCATTGAAGGATCCTTTCAAATCCTCAGTAATCTTAGAAAACACAATAAAATAGACAATAATAAAGTTCGTTACTTTCTCTGAATGTAAGCAGCCACTATTATGAAAATCTAAGAATAAGGCCTGCTAGTTGAAATTAATATCCTGCTGGCACCAAAATATTTATGTTTGTGTCATTTTTGTGACATTTGACTTTCTATTATGTGAAGGAAATATATGGATGTTAGTCTTTCTTAAAATAATAGGAAAAGTTGGCACTTAGTATAACTTGAAGGACTTTATCCAGATTGATAGGATGGCCAAATTGTTTGTGGAAGTATATATGCACCCTTGGTCACAGTGTTAAATGTGGCCCTCCATAGCCATTGACCCTTCTGAATTTTGTATGATTGACCTTTCCTCAACCACAGAAAATCCCCTGATCCCAGTCCTTTTCCTCTTTCAGGAGCTAACTGTGTGGTCATCCTGAGTTATCTCCATTCTAATCAAGCCAGCCAGAAAGGGGAAAGAAGCATAGGGGACCACAACATGACGAGGAAGTTGGACAGGAAATTCTCAGAGTGGTTTCAGCATTGGGATAAGACGCTTTTCACTGAAGATATAGTCCACGTTTCCAAGAGCTTACATAGTAGTGGCCATAAAAGAGCAAATCACGGTAATCGTGTGAGTCGTAATCCTAGCTAGGCATCAGACTCATCAGTGGGGAGCTTTTAAGAAGCACAGATACAGGAGCTCCAACTCCAGCTTTCGGTCAGCAGATTTGGCTGGAACCTGAACAGCCACATCTTGGAAAACCCCACAGAAGAGACCCAGGGACAGCCATGCTTGGGAATCACAAACTCTGGAGATAAATCTCTTGGAATTGGCAGGAACTCCAGATGAAAACCTATGATATAGCACAGGGAACTCTGCTCAGTGCTCTGTGGGGACTGAAACTGGGAGGGAAATCCAAAAGAGAAGGGATGCATGTACATCTGTTTCACTTTGCTGTGCAGCAGAAATGAACACAACATTGTAAAGCAACTATACGCTGGTAAAAATTAACTTAAAAATAAAACTGTGCTTAAGGAAAAAGCAATTAAGCTTGAATGCAGGAAAAAAAGAAAAAAAAGAATTGCCAGGAACCAACACCAGTCCAATAAAGCATGCATATTCCTTTGACTAGCCTAGAACGAAATAAATAATAGTCTATACATGTACATCGGAGAAGGCAGTGGCACCCCACTCCAGTACTCTTGCCTGGAAAATCCCATGGATGGAGGAGCCTGGAGGGCTGCAGTCCATGGGGTTGCTAAGAGTCGGGCACGACTGAGCGACTTCACTTTCACTTTACACTTTCATGCATTGGAGAAGGAAATGGCACCCCACTCCAGTGTCCCTTCCTGGAGAATCCCAGGGACGGGGGAGCCTGGTGGGCTGCTGTGTATGGGGCCACACAGAGTTGGACACGACTGAAGCGACTTAGCAGCAGCAGCAGCATACATGTACATCTTTTTTTTTTTTAATGTAATTTCAGATAATTTCAAAACAGTCATAAAGGAGGAATAATGTTGAACTAATTTAAAGTCAAATGCTGTATCTTTCGATGCAGATGCCAAGGCTTGACTACAGTACAAAAACTGATAAAGTAGTAAAATGCTTACATGTATTAATAATGCATGGGCTTCCCAGGTGGCACCAGTGGTAAAGAAACTGCCTGCCAATGCTTGAGACATAAGAGATATAGGTTCGATCCCTGAGTCAGGAAGATTCACTGGAGGAGGGCATGGCAACCCACTCCAGTATCCTTGCCTGGAGAATCCCATGGACAGAGGAGCCTGGTGGGCTACAGTCCATGGGGTCACAAAGAGTGGGACACGACTGAGAGACTAACACTTTCACTTTTATGCATGTGTGCTTGTGTGTGCTCAGTTGTGTAATTATCCTCTAATCAGAAATTTTTAAAAAGGAAAACTCTGCCACAGAATACACACACACACTCACATCCACACACACAGAGAAACTAGAGCTCAAAATCTTTGATGGTTAATGCATCTTTAATGATGGATGGTATCTATTTTGGTGAGGTGAATGTCTAACTTTAAATATGAAATTATCTGCCCTTTAAAAAAGAAAGTGAAAAGAAGTCCTTCATTCTTTGGGACTGTCCCACATATTGTAAGATATCCAGCACAGCCCTTCTCACTAACTAGCTTCAGCCACCACGAGCCATCCAACATCCCGCGGGACCCACAGTGCCAGGAGGAGGAGCAGCCAGCAGACGTGATGCCTAAAACGAATGTGGCACTCGTGAAACTGTCCGCCGAGAAGGCACTTAAGAGCAAACACACCAGTTTGACTGTGGGAGCCATGCCCAGCAGCACACTTAACAGGCTGATCCTCAGATGAATCACTGAGTCCTTCGTGTGCCGAGTCCCCCGAAAAGTTCCTTTTTTATTCCAGCAGAGCAGCAGCTTTCAGGTCTAGACCACTTACAGCTGGGGGTTTAAGGAGTTTTCTTTATTCCTTTGCGTCATTCCCTTTGCTTTTCTGGTCCAGCTGCTGTGGACACAAGGACTCTTCCAGGATCCACTGTCATATTCGTCCTGGAAAACAAAAGAAAAAAAAAAATGGCCTTACTTGAAGACTTTGCTCTGAAGCATCAGTGTCTTCCTTCCTCACTTCTCCAAGAACAGCTGGATGTGCCCCCCACCCAGTGGAGGTCAGCGCCTGGGCGCATGGCCCGAGTCCTGCTAGTGTTTCCTCTGGATACAGTCACGTGCAGGTGTGCACTGCCGTCTCCATATCTGCATTCTTCCAGCTTCCCGAAGAGAAGACTGCATCATCTGGAAAAGTGATGAGGGGGCAACAGGGTCTCCTGCGGGATGGAGTGGAAAAGAGGAAGGAAGGAAGGAAGAGAGTGTCCGAGCAGAGCAAGAGGAGGAAGGAGAGCCCAGAAGCATGAGGCAGTGAGAGCCAGAGCGGGCGAAAGGCTGAGCTCTCTTCTCTACCGGGTGTCCAGGCGCTTCTGCTCCCCCTTCCTTTCTACCACCAGATTTTTCTCCATAGAGTCTTCCCGAGGCTCCCAGTGTTTGGCTGCAAGATTCAGAATACGTAGAAGCTTGGATTTGCCAACAGCGCTTCGAGCCTGGATAATGACATACAGATTGTTTTTTCCATCTTGGGGATTTGGAGCAGCCTAGGGAGTTGCAAAAGCCTGCCTTGTTGTAAGACCGTTTCTGAAGGCCCGCACTGTCTGATCACTGGCTCCGTGCTGCTGGGAACAGCGGCACAGCTGTCCAGGGTGGCAGGGACCACCTGGGGTATGAAAATTACCAGAAGCCGTAGTTTGGCTCTTGCCAGAGCACCTGAAGCCTTCTGGGAATTAGGATGTCTGTTGTTTCTCTCACTGGCCCCTTAGGAGCAATAGATAACAAACTGGGACCACTTGTTTTTGTTTTTTTCCTTGCCAGAAAAGCCCAGAGAGAAGATGGCTGCTGTTGTCGATTACTGGCATTCCAGCAGGACTGTATATTTGTTTCTAAGTATATTCGCACAGCTAGGAAGCATCTGCCGACAAGGATGAGATGATAAGCTGCGTTGGTGCCAAAACAGGACTAGAAAAACAAGCTTATTCTGAGAATGTCAGGTATCCGGAAAGTCAGTTAAGAAAATCAACCCTCCACAGGCAGTAGCTGCTCTTACGATATTAACATTTAAGAGAAGGCTTGGAATCCCTGCTTCTCGGGGAGAGCAGGCTGTAGGGAGGACCAGAACAGGAGGGGGAACCAGCAGTGGGAGGTGGGCTGCACTTCCAGGAGCCTGCATGCCAAGGCTCTGGCCTCCCCTGGCGAGGGGAGGGTGCCACGCGGGGTCTCAGCACGTCCACAGCTCTGTCCTGGCTGCTCCCACCCCGGGCTCACGAGCAGGACGAGCAGGTGCAGAGGCGTGGAAGCTCCTCCTTCCTGTGGTTTCCTTGAACAAGAATGGGATGATTGGTGAGCGAGGCCAGCATCCTGGGTGGTAACAACAACAAAAAAGGAAATTGGTAGAAAATGCATCATCCAAGTTGGATTCAGTCAGCTCTGTGGCCTGGGCAGGTTCCCAGGGTATTCCAGCCAGACGGCAGGGCTTCTGAGAGACACCAGGCTAGAATGTGTGTGATGACATAAGAGCAGGGAGAAGCAGGGCCGTGGGGCTCAGCAGGGGCTGTCCCGGGCCCCCCAACCCATGCGTGCACACCTCCCCAGCCACCCGTTACCTCCGGGTCCACCCCAAGGCACTGGACATGTGCCCTTTTTTCTAATGGGCACAACCTTTCTCTATCAGAAGCCCACAGGGAACATAAGTAATCCAGCAATTTTTTTCTCGTCCCACTGCCTGTCCACGGCTTACTTATCCTGGGCTCTGTTTCCTTTGGACAAGAACGCCTCCAGTTACCAAAAGCTACATTATTCTATTCTATAGCCTGTAAGCCGGGAGCCTGGCCGTTCTGGTTTTGTTGTTGCTGTATTTGTTTTGAATATTAGCCGTTTCCCATTCTGGGCAGTTGCGACTGTGTTTACTATGAGTTCCTCTGTGTGGGCGTTTTCCCCATTTTCATCCTACAGGCTGCGGAGTGAGCAGTAACTCATCACTGCGCCACTGGCACAGTCAGGGATTCATAAACTGGGGGGCCTTTAACTTGAAAATACCCAGTGAGGATGGGGGGAGGGGAGAAGGAGAAATATAATTATGGGAGGGCCAGTGNCAGGCTGCGGAGTGAGCAGTAACTCATCACTGCGCCACTGGCACAGTCAGGGATTCATAAACTGGGGGGCCTTTAACTTGAAAATACCCAGTGAGGATGGGGGGAGGGGAGAAGGAGAAATATAATTATGGGAGGGCCAGTGAGCTAATAAGACTGAAAATAATGTTGCTAAATAGATGTATATCTGGAGGTAAATATTGCGTCATCTGCTTCCTTCGAGGGGATGTGCTTTGAGCAGGACAAGTTGGTTTCTTCAGTGCTCACTTGATAGAGAGCATCCATCGCTGCAGTCTCGAGACAAGACTGCTCCATCCTGCCTTCCTTTTGCTTTCAGTACTTCTCACCTCTCACCTCTTATCACTCACCTTCCTTGTCTTCTGAACTTCCAACTTAAAGAGTCCGGATTCTTTAAGTTGCAAGTCACAGAAATCCAACTCACAGTATCTTAAGCAAACAGGAAATTTATGGATCTGTGTGTTAAAAAGGATATGATGGAAGCTTTAAGGTCAGATGATAGAAGTAGGGACGAGGACCTTATGAGGACAGCCGTGTTACTTCTCACCTCTCACCTCTTATCACTCACCTTCCTTGTCTTCTGAACTTCCAACTTAAAGAGTCCGGATTCTTTAAGTTGCAAGTCACAGAAATCCAACTCACAGTATCTTAAGCAAACAGGAAATTTATGGATCTGTGTGTTAAAAAGGATATGATGGAAGCTTTAAGGTCAGATGATAGAAGTAGGGACGAGGACCTTATGAGGACAGCCGTGATTTCTCTCCTCCATCACCTCTGTGGGTTGTTACTTGACTCCACTCAGCAGGGGGAGCTCCTCCTACTGGGAAGGTGGCACTTACAAGCCCCATGTCCTCATCCTCCAAGCACCTCCACCCTAGAGGAAGGAATTTCCATCCACAGCTTCGTATTTGTTGTTGTTATTGTTTTTGTGCTCAGTTGTGCCCAACTCTTGGCAACCCTGTGGCCTGTAGCCCACCAGGTTCCTCAGTCCATGGAATTCTCCAGGCAAGACCACTGGAGTGGGTTGCCATGCCCTTCACCAGGGGCTCTTCCCCACCTAGGGATCAAACCTCCGTCTCCGACATTGCAGGCAGATTCTTTACCATCTTAACCACCAGGGAAGCCCAAGGAAGCCATATACAAGCCCTGAAAAAGCTCTGATTTTCTAGAACCAGGCTAATACTATCCAAAGGAATCGAGTGACCTGATTGTCTAATTTTAGTCTGAAGACCACCTGTGGCTCCAAGAGCAGGGGTTTACGACCAGAAGAAAGGCAAGAAGGCATGTAAATCCGCACTTGGCAATGAAAACAGCACTTCCAGGGTCCCTTCGCCCTTCCTACCATAAACCTTTCAGCTGAGCCTGAAAAGTACGAAGGCCCCAAACCTGACCTGAAATGTAGCAGCAGAGTAAGTCCTACCTGCATCACTTAGTAAATCCCTTTTACTCACTCTGTGCGTCTCACCTAGGGTGTCACGTGTCTTCTGAGAGTTTCCATTATAAGACTGGATGTGGAGTCGGCACATTGGGGTTATTCTCAACTCTGCTCTGTCCCGTCGAGTTCACTCCACAAGTTAATACAGTTTTTTTCCACTTTTGTTTCTTCGTGTGAAATGGAGTGATAATGCTGCCTTCCTGGAGCTGTCATCAGCATTAACAGGATAGTTAGCATTGGCGAAAGGCCTGTCAGTGAAGAGATGGCTGGTATAACCGTCACGGCCCCAAAGCGAGCAGAGCCTTTCTAGGAAATCTTGATGACAAACTCTGGAAACTGGCTCACACACAGGAGGTGACATGAGTCTCCTAGACACATGCTCTCAGACATGTATATTCATGAGGACTTTTGCACAGTTGCCTGGACCAAATAGATCCTCAACTTCTCAATGGTTGGGCTTGGAGGGTGGGAGCTTCAGAGGGGCACTGTCTCAGTATCACCCCACACACATCCTGGACCTTATCCTCTTTGAGTTTCCCTCTCTCTTTCTCTGCACATTCAGGAGTGTACACATTTCTGTCCAGCACTCTGAGGTCTCTGGAGGAGAAGGACCACATCCACCGCGTTCTGGACAAGATCACAGACACCTTGATCCATCTGATGGCCAAAGCAGGCCTGACTCTGCAGCAGCAGCACCGGCGTCTGGCCCAGCTCCTCCTCATCCTCTCTCACTTCAGGCACATGAGGTGAGGCCTCCTTGGGTTTCTCTCGCAGCAAAGATGTAAGGGAATCCAGCCCCCAACCCTGTGTGGCAGCGGGCCCAGGAAGGGCTGATGCCTGCATACAGATAACACACTTGGGGCAGTTCTGGGCCCATGGTGAGCGTGGACATGGTGCGAGGATGGTGGAGGGAGGCCCCGAATCTGTCCGGGGTGCGGGCGGGTGTCAGAGAAGGCTTCACGGAGGAAGCGCTAGCTCACGCTCAGCCTGGAGCCCATGCAGCATCTTACACGGGGGCAGAGTGTGCAGCGTGCAGGGCAGGGGAGGGGGATCCTCTTTGTTATTCACTCTGTCCCAGCCAGTGAGCGCACTCGTCCTCAGAGGGCACTGGGCACATCCGCAGCAGCTCCCGTGTCACATTCTTCTTCCTTAACGGGTATAAATTCTAAATGAGACACTGTGGGTCCAAACCCCTCATGGACGGTCAGCCTCAACTCTTCTAGCCCTCTCAAACCATTCTTGTCACCCCCTTTGCCATGGTCCAAGTCCGTCATTTCCTCCTAGATGTCTGTCCCAGCTGCCTAACCTATCTCTCCAGATTTACTCTCAGATCCATTAACAGCCATTCTGATCTATTCTCCACAGTAGAGCCAGTCTGATCATTCTGACCCCAAATCTGATTCGTACTGTTTTCCTACTTAAAGCCTTAAAATGGCTTCCCATTGCTTTTATTTTTTAATTTTTTTTCAATTTTTATTTTTACTTTATTTTACTTTACAGTACTGTATTGATTTTGCAATACATTGACATGAATCCGCCATGGGTGTACATGAGTTCCCAATCCTGAACCCACCTCCCACCCCATATCATCTCTCTGGATCATCCTCGTGCACCAACCCCAAGCATCCTGTATCCTGTATCGAACATAGACTGGCGATTCGTTTCTTACATGATAGTATACATGTTTCCATGCCATTCTCCCACATCATCCCACCCCTCCCTCTCCCTCAGAGTCCAAAAGTCCGTTCTATACATCTGTGTCTCTTTTGCTGTCTTGCATACAGGGTTATCATTACCATCTTTCTAAATTCCATATATATGTGTTAGTATACTGTATTTGTGTTTTTCTTTCTGGCTTACTTCACTCTGTGTAATCAGCTCCAGTTTCATCCATCTCATTAGAACTGATTCAAATGTATTCTTTTTAATAGCTGAGTAATACTCCATTGTGTATTTGTACCACAGCTTTCTTATCCATTCACCTGCTGATGGACATCTAGGTCGTTTCCATGTCCTGGCTATTATAAACAGTGCTGCGATGAACACTGGGGTACACGTGTCTCTTTCAGTTCTGGTTTCCTCGGTGTGTATGC
>SJYX01009556.1:171112-183441 GCA_006410675.1 Oreotragus oreotragus | reverse complement strand
CCCCTTCTCTTTTCATTTCTTTATGTTTCATCTTTGCTTTCTTATAGTTTCTAAGGAAAATAGCAAATCTCACACAGAAACCACACTTCTGGTAAATTCTAGTGATATTTTGGTCATTTGCTATGAAACAGCTTATTATATATTAATGACGTTTTTACCTAGGATTATTCTGGTAGGCCTACCAGCTGTTTGGTCTGACATAGGCATTTTGGAGTTTAAACTTGAGGATAAAAGAAAGTAAAGGAACTTGGAAGTGCTAATTGTTGGAAAGAAGTCCAGAACACAAAAGATGTTTGAAAGTGGAATGAAGACAGATGTTGAGATTTGCCGCTATTGAGAAGAGAGATTTGGGATGTGAAGGAAAGAACTCTTTGTTGAAAAGGATTACATGTTTCTTGGAGCGTGTAAAGTTTTCTGAGGATTTTTAGAAATTGCTTATTTGACTTCAGGGCATGGTATTTTCTGCATACTGCCAAGTAAACATTTTAGTGAAGAAAAAAAAATCTTCATTTATTTATCAACAGATACAGTAACCCCATTTCTAACGTTCTGGGAATAAGTGAGTGATGCTTTTGAATAATCTCCTCTGTCCTGATGCTATTTCCCTGACTCATTGAGGATACTTACAGATGATGGGCCTGGCCACTTCACTTCCTGGAATAAAATAGGCAGCACAAGTGAATTCTGAGCTAATGCAGTAGAGTATTAACAAAAACGTAGAGAAGAAATCTACTTCTTTGAAATCCACATCTCATGAAAATCTCTTTTGATATTACAAATCAACATTCAAAAATCGATTCTATAGAAATAATTTCAAAAGTGCACGAGGACGCTTATTGTAGGATTGCTTGTAATAGTAAAAACTGAAATAAACTAAAATGGACACCAATAAGGGAATGTCTATGTGGTATATTTGTCAAGAACACTACTTCAGCCTTCAAATAACATATACCTACTTTCATGAAAATGTGTCTGTGTATTACTGAAACAAATAAAAATTGTAAAACATAATGAATAGCAGAATCTTATTTTTGCATTTAAAAATATAGAACATTTATAACCTAAATAGAAGACTTAGCTTTCCCATACTGCACAAAATCTCTAGAAACAATAGTATATTTTCTTTTTAAAATTCACAACCTGCATGTAGATCAATAAGCAGAACTTTCAATGGACCCAAATGTATGAGAAATTCTTGAAAGATGGGAAGTGAGAGAAAGTAAATTAAAATGAAAAAATGTTCCCCAAACATGCAGAGTGTTTTTCTTTTAGAGAAGTTAGAAGCAGTAACAAGGGAGCTTCATATCCAAGTCTAGCGGATATTATTGCACTGGCCAAAAAATTCATTTGGATTTTTCCATAAGATATTACAGAAAACCCAAATGAACTTCTGGGAAACCCAATGGGATCTAGACATTTCCTAGGAGTAACCACATGGGCTAATCAGAAAGGAGAACCAAGCAGGTCATGAGCTGCATATCCCACCTTTTGAGTCCAGAGAGCAGCATAGGAATCTCAGCCCTGGGTAGGATGGGGGGCTTTGCAATGAAAACTTGGGGCCAAAGAAGCAGGGGAGTATTGAAGGCTTCCACACTGTGCAAGGGGCATAGCCCAAGCCTGTCTGCTCTGAATGAAAGCTGCCGTGGCACAGGTCACAGCGGTTCCTCTTGCCTTCCCCTTTAAGTGAGCATGTCAGTCATTTCAGCCACAAAGATGACAGCGCACCGACAGTTACCAATCATTTGAGGAATTCAATGCTTTGTTTCTCAAGAAAAAATGATTAACTCAAACTTGAGAATAGAAACTTAGGACAGTAAGCATCATAGAAAGTTTAGAGGAAGTATAATTTATATCTGCAGACATATAAGAAAATATTTGGCCCATTTAAACTTAGCCTAATATGTGACGGAAATTGAAACATGTCATCAGGATGTGAAAAGTTCAGAACCTTGCACACTATTTTTTCTATCTTTTTAATTTAAATATATATTTTAAATCTTTACCTTAATTTTAAAAATCTTTAATTTTTTCATCTTTAATCTTTATGGTTTCTGCCATACAACAATGCAAATCAGACATAATTATACATATACCCCGTCCCTTCCCAGCCTCTGTCTGCTCTACTCATCCCATTCCTCCAGGTCACCACAGAGCCCCACACAGGGCTACCAGTGCTACATTCTCCCCAGCTGTCCATTTAACACCTGAGAGTACATCTATGTTGACGCTACTTTCTCCATCCGTCCCGCTCTCCCCCTCCTCCACTGTGCCCATCACTGTGCACACTATTGATGAGACTGGAAATTGGTCCAGCTGCAGTGGAAAAGAATATGCAAGAGCCTGAAAAAATTAAAAATAGAATTACCACAGGATCCACTGACCTCACTTCTGAGTGTTTATCCAAAAGAATTGAAAGCAGGATCTCAAAGATGTGTTAGGACTCTCATGTTCATTGTGACACTTTTACAAATAGCTAAGATGTGGAAACACCTTAAATTCTCATTGATGGATGGTGGAAGAGAAAAAGGTTGTTTATATACAAAATGGAATATTATGCTGCCTTTAAAAAGAAGAAATTCTGCCATATCCAATGACATGAATGAAACTTGAGGACATTATGCTAAGCACAATAAACCAGTCATGGAAGCACAAATATTTCATGACTTTACTTACATCAGTCATCTAAAATAGTCATGCTCAGAGAAGGGGAGTATAGAGTGGTGACTGCCAGGGGCTGTGGAAGGAGGAAATAGGGAGTTGCCATTTAATGGGTATAAAGTTTCAGTTATACGAGGTAATTTCTGGAGACCTACTGTACAGTACTGTGCCTATAGCTAACATCACTGGGCTGTACATTTAAAATTTTAAGAGGGTAAGCTGCATGTTAAGCATTGTTACCGTAATAAACTTTTTAGAAATTTCAAATAAAACTATCATCAACTGTTTAAAATAAAACTCAGTAGCTGGGGTGAATAGGAAGAAAGACACAATTCAAGAGAAGCTAGCAACCTGGCATACAAAATCAAAGTATATTCTAGGATTTCATAGTCAGAGAGGCAGCATTGTACGACGGTTGAGAACACAGACTCTGGAAACAGACTGATTAACTTTGAATACCAGGTGTGTACTACAAGCTATTGTGATGTTTGAAAAAATATTTTTAAAAATTTGTGCTCATTAAGCTCTTTTTTTTGCTTCTTTTTCTTTAAACCCCAAATATATCCTATAATGCTCTTCTTTGTGAAGCTAGAGGCTAGGACATTACAAACTTCATTTTCCTTCTTCCATTCATTTCCTGTAAAGTCATGTCAATAGAGGTCTTAAAGGTACAAGTTAGAGGTGGGAAGCAGTGGTAGGAATGCTCTGTCTGCCTATCGTTCTTGACACCAGATTCTAACAGCAGTGGGTGATTCTGGAGGTAGGAGTTGTCTAGTCTCTGTCTTCTGTTGGTGCCCCCAGAACAGGCTCCTCCAGGCTCCTCACTGTACTGGCACAGTGAGCCCGTCTCATTTCCAAGACCCCTCCTTTCCCTTTGTGGCCTAGATGGCGCCCCTTGCTTAGAGTTCTGTACCTCAGTTCTATGGAGTTTCTCAGTTCTGACAGTCTTCCTACATTCCCCAGGCATAGGGATGGTAGCCGTGTGCTGCGGCTCTTCCATCCATGTACCTCTAGGTACCTCAGTGTTCTCATTTTGCTCTCTTAGTATTCCAGTACTTGCTAGGGCAATTCCCTGTGTAAGTTTTCTAACCAGAAGTGGGTGGTTATAAAGAACAAATTGAGTTAATACACGTAAAGTACTAAGAACAGTGCTTATACATAAAGAGCCTTGTTAAGTATTCACTATCATTATCAAATTTTACCTCAAAAAGCTGAGAAAGATGTAAGAAGAAACTGAGAGGCATTGAAGACAGAACTAGGAATTTCAGCAACTGCTTCTCTTTGTGAGAAGAGAACTTATTCAGAGGAGGCAATGGCAGCTATATAAATATGATTGAGAGATATAGATGATAAATGAGAAGATTTGGCTGAGTTTGGTATAGTTATGCCATTGGCAGAACAAAACACACCCATGTAAACAGACACATACAAACATAATACCTTCTACCTAGGTATCATTTTCAAATTTTAGACTATTAAGGATAAAGGAGTTAGTATCAATCTTTATTTTTATCAAATGTATGTAAGAAGAGAATAAGAAAATAATACTATTGAATGATTTAGTTTGTGAACACAGGTGCAATATCTCAAATAAAATACCACTAACAGATCACAGCAATGTATTGGAAAATATAGAATGATTAAGTAGCATTTATCTCACAAATGCAAGAGTAGTTTAATATTAGGATTCTTAAAGAGATGGGAATACCAGGCCACTTTAATTGCCTCCTGTGAAAAGTATATGCAGGTCAAGAAGCAAGTTAGCACCAGACATGCAACAACAGACCGGTTCAAAATTGGGAAAGGGGTACGTCAAGGCTGCATACTGTCAGGCTGCTTATTTACCTTATGTGCAGAGTATATCAAGCAAAATGCTAGGCTGGATGAAGCACAAGCTGGAATCAAGATTGCTGGGAGAAATATCATTATCCTCAGATATGAAGAAGACACCACCCTTGTGGCAGAAAATGAAGAGGAACTGAAGGGTCTCTTGATGAAAGTAGAAGAGGAGAGTGAAAAAGTTGGCTTGAAATTCAGAAAACTAAGATCATGGCATCTGGTCCCATCACTTCATGGGAAATAGATGGGGGAACAGTGGAAACAGTGACAGACTTTATATTCTTGGGCTCCAAAATCACTGCAGATGGTGACTGCAGCCATTAAATTAAAAGACACTTTCTCCTTGGAAGAAAAGCTATGACCAAACTAGACAGCATATTAAAAAGCAGAGCCATTACTTTGTGAACAAGGTCCATCTAGTCAAGGTTATGGTTTTCCCAGTGGTCATGTATGGATGTCAGAGTTGGACTCTAAAGAAAGCTGAGTGCAGAAGAATTGATGTTTTTGAACTGTGGTGTTGGAGAAGACTCTTGAGAATCCCTTGGTCTGCAAGGAGATCCAACCAGTCCATCCTAAAAGAAATCAGTCCTGAATATTCACTGGAAGGACTGATGCTGAAGCTCTAATACTTTGGCCACCTGATGTGAAGAACTAACTCATTGGAAAAGACCCTGATGCTGGGAAAGACTGAAGGCAGGAGGAGAAGGGGATGACAGAGGATGAGATGCGTGGATGGTATCACTGACTCGATGGACATGAGTTTGAGCAAGCTCCAGGAGATGGTGATGGACAGGGAAGCCTGGCATGCTGTGGTTCACGGGGTTGCAAAGAGTCGAACACGACTGAAATGACTGACTGATTGAACTCTATGAGCTAACTTTTACTTTGCAACCAACCATTTCAAAGCTCAGTTCCTCAAAACATTTGCTAGTTCTCACGATTTGGTGAGTTAGTTTGGAAGCTGTTCTCACTCAGCTAAAGACAAATCATCTAGAATGGCTTACACCCATGTCAGGGTAACTTCTAGAATGGCAGGGATAGTTAGGGTGTCCAGTAAGAGAGGCAAATGTAACTGCAGAAGTCTTTGCCAATTTCCTACTTGTATCAGATTTGCTATTATCTCAGTGGCAAGCGGAGAAAGCAATGGCACCCCACTCCAGTACTCTTGCTTGGAAAATCCCATGGATGGAGGAGCCTGGTAGGCTTCAGTCCATGGGGTCATGAAGAGTTGGACACAACTGAGCACTTCACTTTCACTTTTCACTTTCATGCACTGGAGAAGGAAATGGCAACTGACTCCAGTGTTCTTGCCTGGAGAATCCCAGGGACGGGGGAGCCTGGTGGGGTGCCGTCTCTGGGGTCGCACAGAGTCAGACACGACTGAAGCAACTTAGCAGCAGCAGCAGCAGCAGTGGCAAGCAGGTCATGTGGCCAAACCCATAATCAGTATGGGAGGGGACCACACATAAAGTCAGAGATTGCACAGTAAGCAGTGAAGAGTGGGCATACCAGGGAGACGGATACAGCAGAGGATGAGAAAGGATTTTTTATTTCTTCACTCAGTAACATCGTGTTTTGTTGTTTATAATAAACATATGTTACTCCTGGAAATTGTATTAGTTAAAAAAGTAAATAGAAGACAACTTTCTTCCGTAGGTAAGGAATCTCCAAATTTCTGGGACCTTGACTTCATTCTCTGTGTCTGCCTACCTTCAGCCTCCCTAGCCATCGAATCTTCTAGCACTTACCTTTGTCAACATGCCTTTTCCCATGGTGAGATGCAGCAAGAAGCCCACCTCCTTCTAGAAACATCACCTTTGCAGTCACCCTAGCATCTGCCAGCAGCACATATGCACAGATATCATGGAAACATGCATAACAAGGTCAACAAGGACAAACAGCCTTTTAGAAATCCCTAGTGGTGGCAGCTGTTTCTGTCTCCCAAGGGAGTGGTTAACATTCCCATAGAGCCAAAGGCTTTTTGTACAGTGAAATACCGCCACTGGCTGATTTAGCATGCAAAGGGTGAGTCTCCCAGGACATGGTTTAGAAGGATATAGAGTAAGCAAAGTTTTATTGTGAAATTGGAGAAAATGAAGATGACCCAGGAAGCTATGAGAAAAAAAAAAAAAAAAAAAACAATGGGGGGAGAAAGCAGAACAGTGGGTTCTGGGTGGTTACAATTCTTTTAGATGGAAGTATGTTAATTACTTCCCTGGTGGCTCAGATGGTAAAGAGTTTGTCTGCAATGCAGGAGACCCGGGTTTGATTCCTGGGTCAGGAAGATGCCCTGGAGAAGGAAATGGCAACCCACTCCAGTGTTCTTGCCTGGGAAATCCCATGGACGGAGGAGCCTGGTGGACTATATAGCCCATGGAGTCACAAAGAGTCAGACATGACTGAGTGACTCACACAGGCTTGTTAATTACTAAGTGATGGTCTCCTTTGTTGCCCTTCTATACCCTGCTTTGCTAAGCTGACGCCTGGATGCTGCAAAGCACATTTTCCCTTGTCAGTTTGGTAGTGCCAGAAAGATCCCAGGACACGCTCCTTCCTCTTTGCTTGCTATTCTTGTCCTCGGAGCCCATTTGCTGTTTCTGTAACGATCTCCCTGACTAAGACCTTCACTCCAGTAAAGGCACTGGCTCCAGTCTCTATCCTTTGTCAGACTTTGTTAGACTGTAAACTAATCTGCTTGACTATAAAGTGCCTTTGTTCAGCAAATGGAGAGACAGCACAGGCACTGGCTTCAGTCTGTATCCTTTGGCGCTTCCAGAACTAGCTTCACTGCACCCTCTCAGGTGTGTGAGCACTGCAGCCACAGCGTCCTTTCCCCAGTCGGCTTGTTGCAGGGAGGAAGTCAATTCCGACCTCGGTTGGAAACTGTTTCTTTGACTTGCTTTTCGTTGCTTTCGTGATGATAACCATATTCAGTGACTTGCCTGGATGACCCTGCCCCTCTGCTGGACTATAAACTAAACGTGCCCTAGGTTAGCTCAAGGAGAGACTGTTCCTGCCCACCAGGGAAGAGAAGAGATCCACACACCTGTTCCAGAGGTTGGCCATTCTCGTGGTGATGTTTGCAAGACTGAGACCCTTTCATTTACTTCCCCACTGCCTCTCCCTCTCGATTCTGCCTTTTGACCTCAGCTCCTCATTGTTTCTCTTTGATCTTGAAAGAACCTGGCACCCAGGCCCGGATAAGATAGTTATTTTGAGCGGCTAGCCTGCCATCTTCTCGGTCTGTTGGCTCCCTGATTAAAGTCTCTTCCTTGCCTCAGCACCTCATCTTTTGGATTCAGTGGCCTGTCCTGGGGTGAGGAGAGCTAGCTTGGACTCAGTAACGGGCTGAGCTCTGAGGTAAGCCCTGCCATCTCCCAGATACTAATGTGCTAGCATCAGTCACATGGTCTGAGCTACTAGGTCCTGATATCCACTTTTTTTCCCCCTCCAGCCTTAAGGGGTAGTGACTGCTTGCAGTTTGCAATGTTTGTATCACCTCAGTGTAACCTCTTTTTATTTCACTGTGGAAATAAAAAATACACCCCAAACAAAGAGTAACAAAGAGACTAATTATTCAGCGTTTTCTACATAGCAAGAGTCACTTGCTATGTAGAAAGGCACTGGCTTCATTCTGTACACTCTGATTCTCTTTCTACATCACTTGCACTTGGCAGAGACTCAAAGGCAGTGTGGAGAGTGGGAAATCTCTAGAGTGGAAGGAAAAAAGGGAGCTTTGGGGCATGCTCTGATTGGAGGTTGTTGGAATACAGAAGCTGGAGGCAAGGTGTCTGAAGTGCCTGTTTGTGGAAGGACATTTGGCTTAGGTTAGGCTATACTCCCCAAAAGGGATGGTAAAAAAAAAAAAAAAAAAGATGGGGAAGCTGGCAGTCGTTGGTCAAGTCCTGATCATTCTTGGCTGATTGCTATCAGAGGTTGATGGTAAGAGTTATATTGTCATGTATAAATAGGCCATTGTTCATTTGTACATTCAGTTGCTGGCCTCCAATTCCTCTTTATTCCTATATTCCA
The DNA here is from genome assembly GCA_006410675.1 of Oreotragus oreotragus. Taxonomy (NCBI): domain Eukaryota; kingdom Metazoa; phylum Chordata; class Mammalia; order Artiodactyla; family Bovidae; genus Oreotragus; species Oreotragus oreotragus. Next base: position 174,912 of record SJYX01009556.1, on the reverse strand, counting down.
TTTTTCTCTGTTAGAGTATCTAGTGAGTTTTCTGTTTTCCTAACTTGCTGCTAAGTTGCTTCAGTTGTGTCCGACTCTCTGCGACCCTAGAGACAGCAGCCCACCAGGCTCCCCCGTCCCCGGGATTCTCCAGGCAAGAACACTGGAGTGGGCTGCCATTTCCTTCTCCAATGCATGACAGTGAAAAGTAAAAGTGAAGTCACTCAGTCGTGTCCGACTTTGCGACCCCATGGACTGCAGCCCACCAGGCTCCTCTACCCATGGGATCTTCCAGGCAACAGTACAGGAGTGGGGTGCCATTGCCTTCTCCTTTCCTAACTTGATCTTGGCTAATACAGTGTCTAATATTCGGTTCTCAAAACTTTCCAGTGTGTGTGTATCAATTTTGCCAGATCTTTCATAGATTCGATACACAGATGGCTTGTATGAATGGTGTTTGGGAAAAAAATTGACGGCATGAGTACATCTGGAAGAGTGTAGTACAGGAAAAACAGCTGCAGGAGCTGCGCTCGTGAAACCAGACTTCAGCAGAAACAAGAAGGTAAACGTGGAGGGGTCTAGAGAACCGAGCCCCAAAGGCATTTCCATCCCATATTCTGTCTCAGGAACTGCTCGTTTTGGTTTGGTTAACCAGTTCCCAAACATACATATCAATTTTTATCTAATTGTATTGGCAATACTTTGGTGATTCATCCATGTGTGTGTGCCAAGTTGCTTCAGTCGTGTCTGATTCTTTGTGACCCTATGGACTGTAGCCCGCCAGGCTCCTCTATCCATGGAATTCTCCAGGCAATAATACTGGAGCAGGTAATCATTTCCAACCCAAGGATTTGTTCACAATTCTCTTCAACTTATCTTTACTGAATTCTTAGTCTGAACAAGATGTTGTAAGATATTTTTAAAGTGGAAATTACCGAACCTTTGTCCTCAAAGGGCTTAGAGGCTTTCTGCAGAGGAGATTAAGATCCAGAATAAGCACTAAAACCAAACGGGACTATTTCATTTTTGAAAGAGAAGGAAATGCATATTTTGTCTGTATATTGCGAAGACTTTCCAGAGTAGATCACACTTTTATATTCGCTTTTCCATAAAGAAAAAGCCAAGATTAAACAATTTGGAAAAGTTGTGATTGCAAAAATTGCTTACAATTCTACCTATTGAAAGCTCAAATTTTGTGTTTTACCTTTCACATATACACAGTTTAAACAGTCATAAAGGGCCTCCCTGGTGGCTCAGATGGTAAAGAATTTGCCTGCAGTGCAGGAGACCTGGGTTCAACCCCTGGGTCAGGAAGATTCCCTGGAAAAGGAAATGGCTACCCATTCCAATAATCTTCCTGGGACATCCCATAGACAGAGGAGCCTGGTGGGCCACAGTCCACGGAGTCGCAGAGAGTCGGGCACAGCTGAGCGACTAACACTTCACGTGTCGTTTGTATTTACATTGTCATAAATAGCCTTCATGTTTTGCTTGTTTTTATGTGATATTATTACCGTTTTAAGGGCTTGTAACATTCCACTGTTTGTGTCAAAAACAACACGAACCTTCTCTGGGCTGTTTGTTCATTTTAATTTCGCTCTTTTACATTTATGTATGTAAATACAGTGTAATACACATGAAGATATTACCTGTGCCACTGAGTTTTTGTTTCCAGTAGATTGTTTCTTTGGATACGCTTTTAGAGAAGAGAGGCTGGGTTATTGGCACATTTATGGCACTTACTTTTGAGATATTATTTTACAAAAAGATTGTACTGTATTGGTTGGGAAGGAATGGATTTATCTTCGCCACATCAGCTCATGTTTTTTTTTTTTAATCCTAGTTTCCAAGGTGCTATAATTTGCATTTTTAACTACTAATGAGAAATAGAACCTTTCCATCTGTTTTCTTTTTGTTGATGAGGATTATAAAACGTGTAGAGGAAGAGGAAAATACCTTGAAAACAGGAATGAACAGGGCTGAATGGTAAATGTGCAGCTAGCTGGATGATAGGAAAATAAATAGATAGAAATGTTATTTGTAATATGTACATGTACTTAAATATCCATATGCACATATATGCTGATCTGTCTCCAGATTTCTCTCTGATCAAGTATTTGCTGTGAGACCAGCATTACATTAAATGATGCTTTAAATAAAGCATGTTTTTCTTGCAACAACCTGATGTTTGCTTTCCCATTTCTGTGGCAAGAAACTGAAAGCTCAAGGAGATTGTCACATGCCTGTGGCCACCAAACTTAGTAGCAGCGTGGGATATTTTATTTCCATTGCTTGTCTTACTCAAATATATTTCTAAACACCAGGGGATGACTTTAAATGTTTTACTTAATATGGAAAATTTATACTGAGAAATAAAGGCACACATGATAGGTTATCATAAATTGGTAATAATGGAATCTTCCTGAGTCCTGGTAGGATTTATGAAAACAAGATCCATATTGGCCGTAAGGACTATATTCGTTCTCTGCTGCCAAATGGACTTGGTTTTAGTTTAATTCTTTTTATAGAATTGATGTTTGTTCTTGGCTAACCATCTATGATATCATTATACGGCATACAATGAATTATTCACCCGAATGTGCCTTACAATTAGCCTCAGCAGAGTATTTGCTCCTTTCGTCCAAACATTTTACTTTATCTATAAAGATTAAATTAATCATCTCTGCCAGCAATGAATAACTGAGAGAATTAGTTTTTAATATCTGAAGTAGAGAAGGGGAAATTGCAGGCAGAGCAATACATTTTGCTTGACCAGTGTTCCATGTTTCCTTTTATAATTTGCATTCTGTATCACATGCAGCATCTTTGCCTGGGGAGAGGAAGAGCTAGGATACATTATTTGATCAATGACGGCCAACCTTTGGGGAGGAAGGCAGCTGGACGAATATGATTAATTAAAATGCACTTTGAGTCATACTATTTCAAAGTCCCATTATTAATTTTTACAACAAAGCTATAAGTTAGGTATTATTAGTTCCCTGTTTTACAGACTTAGTGAAATAAGCACAGCAAACTCGAGTGAGTGGTGAGCGCAGCACGCGTGCCTCAGCCATGCAGCATTAGCGCTCCAGTCCTGAGCTCTGTTCTGGTGCTTTCTCATGGGTTCACTCTTTCTGTTCCAATACCACCCACTCGTGGCATCACAGAACCACGAAATTCCACGGAAGGAAACCAAAACACCCTCCAATGCGTGTACTATTTGGAAGGGAATCGCCAGTTGCTTACCTTTAACCTGGGACGAACAATTTGGAAATAAGTTGCCTTCTTGAAACAGTTTTTCTGGCTGTTTCCACTTTTGTGTGATTGAATGGTTAAAAAAAAAAAAAATAGGAGAGCTGAATTTTTTCCCCTCAAACAAGTCAGAAGTTCAGAATGTCTCACAATGCTGTCTGTTGACCACTTACGCTAGAGACACCTGGGTCCCACCCCTCCCATACTGACTCACAAGCTTGGAGAGTGGGACCCAAGAATCTTCATTTAAAACCGCTCTCGACGCGAGCAGGGTCAGGTCCAGCGGGGCTGAGACACTGCAGGCACACGATAGTGTTATTTGTTTGCAGCATCTATCCCTCCCCACAGCTCAACTGAACAAGTGAGCCTGAGAAAACAAACAAACAAACAAAGTGTCCATCACCACCCGCTCTGTGACAGGACAGAAATCAGACACTGAAGAGACCAGCAAACAGAAGTTAAAAAAAAAAAAAAAAGGAAGCACCTTGGAACTGACCCCACACAGCCCACAACACCAGAGAAAGGGTCAGACATATCTTTACTATTTTTACAATCATTCTTTTTTTTTT
>SJYX01009556.1:85545-165121 GCA_006410675.1 Oreotragus oreotragus | reverse complement strand
GGTGGGTTGGGGGGAGAGGGAGGCTCAAGAGGGAGGTGATATATGTATACTTATGTCTGAGTCTTGTTATTAGATGGCAGAAACCAACACAACATTGTAAAGTGCAATTATCCAATTAAAAAAGATATAACAACTCTCCATGGTTTGAGGTCTACTATTATGAAGGTTTCCTACCATAAAATAGTGATGGTGATAATGATGATAAATGGAATGGTTCTTGGCACCTTCTTAGTGATATATATATATATATATATATAAATTATTAAAATTTTTATGTATAGTTATCTTTTTTAAACTCATAAAAACCCTGTGAGGCAGTTACTATTGTTATGCTCACATTGGATGAGGGAACAACAGCTGCATAAAGGGAATCAAATCTAGGTATTCTTGTCCCAGACTTCATCATGCCTCCTTAACATCTACATTATATGTGTTTTAATCATAGAAGAGTTGAGGCGGCAATGTCCAAAGCAAGGTGTTACAACTTACAATGAAATCCAAAAATTAAATAAAAAGATACCTGAACCTCTCATTTTGTATAAGGAAGTTTTCTGCCAGTTTCCGAGGAATAACTACTAGAATAACTCAGAGGAGCAGCAGTTGTATTGTGATTACCTTTAAAAAAAATCCTATAGCTTATTGAAAGATTTAACTAAAATCCTAGCTAAAATTAAATAAAATATTTAAACATTAGCATGAGAAAACCAGACAAAATTGAATAAAAATAAGAACACTTCTCAACAGTGAGAAAAATAAGACATAACTACATAGCCCATAGGGAAGAGAAGTGGTCTTCAAAGGGTGGTAATTGCAGAGTGGTCTCAGAGTTGTCAGGACTTTCTTTACTTTGACTGCACAAACTAGTGGGGATTCTATTTCCTAGGGATCTCGACAAAGCTTCCTAATCAGAGAAAATGTTGGGCAATTTCCAAATGCACTTGTTATTACGATACTTAGAAGCAGCAGCGTGTGACTTCATGCTCTCAATTTTTTCACATATCTTCCATAGTAATCATAAAATACCATGGTATCTTGGAGCCACTTTGGAGGGGAGAAAAGATGCTCAAATATTGATGGTTTGTATCACTGCAGTTTCTTTTTAAAAATTAGAATGGGTGCATCCTTATTTATAGCCTGTTGAATTGTACATTTGCACAAATGTAGAGCAATTGGCTTAGGTAAGTTTCAAAAATATTCTTTGATCTAATACAGCTAGTTAAACAAATTTATTATAAGACAACAATGAATGATATGAACAGAGATGTTTTTCCACAAGGAGGCTTATCATGGTAGTTGTAATTTTTGTTAAAAAAATTTGATAATACAGAAAACTACTACTTGCTATCTCAACACAAAAACAATGGCAATAAGGAAACATAATGCACTTGCCTTCCAGTCATTTTTTATTTATCATGGCTGTACCTAATTGTCATTAATTGTTTATTATATCTTTTTAAACTTAATATCATGTCATAAGCTTTTGCTCATACTGATAAATTGTTGTTTACATGAATTTTAATGTCTTTAAAATGATTTAAAGCAGTACTGCAAAGGCTAATCGTTATTTTAATTGCATTATTTTAATGATGTTGCATTAATAAATAATTCCCTGCTGCTGAATATTTTTCTATTTTGTTTAATATATAAAATAATGACAAAACAATTGAATATTTACTTATAGTTATTCACAACTAGAGGTAGTTTTTAAACATGCAAATGTAGATGCTTAAAAAAACAAGTCAAGACCGCAAAGCGGCGGCGTGCTCCCCGGCCTTTGGGAGCTGGGGGAGGGGAGCGGCAAATTTAAAAACAAACAAACAAAAAAAACAAGTCAAATCTCACAAAGCACAAATTGGACCTTTTATTCAAAACAAAATAAATGTAATATACATTTATCACATAAAAAACTGCTCCTTTAAAAAAAATTCTGGTTGGGACTTCATATTATTTTCTTTTGTCTATTAACTTTGCTTCAGGGAAGATTATCTCTACTCAGCTTTAATAATTTGAATTAATATAGTCAGGCATTTAGCAGTGAGGATATACAATTAGTATTTCTCAAAATCATGTTCATCATCTAATGACTGTCAGGAGATTATGAAGTCATATTTTTTCCTCTAGTTATATTTCTATAATATTTCCTCTATGTTCCAAATTGAAGAATAATACTGTTTTAATGCTTCAAAACCACATAAAAAGAAAATATCCTTTATTAAATGTAACAGCTTACAGTCTAAAGATGTTGGATGTTATCCACATTGTTGGATAAGCGTGCGTGCATACATACTCAGTTGCTAAGTTGTGTCTTACTCTTTGCAACTCCATGGACTATAGCCCGCCAGGCTCCTCTGTCCACAGTTTTTCCCACGCTAGAATACTGGAGTGGGTTGCCATTTCCTTCTCTAGGGGATCTTCCCAGTCAAGGAATCGAACCCACGTCTCCTGTGTCTTCTGCTTTGGCAGGCAGATTCTTTACAGCTGAGTCACCTGTTGGATAAGAGCTACTACCAACGATGATTTGGATTGGTGAAATTTTAACCCTGATACTGTGTTATAAAGGATCTTTTTCCTGAGTAAATTGCTTAGGTATCAGGATCTTCTTTCACCGATATTTTTCAGTAGTACATCAGCTTTCTTTGAAAGAATGAAAATTCCTTTTTTCCTTGAATGTCCATGAAGAAGTAAGTGATACATATTTATGTTTCACTAATAAATGGAAATACTTGCTTTGTCTCAAGATAAATGACTAGAAAGTAACTAATCATGCAAATTCATCCTTCTATCTCAGACTGTTTGAAAAATATGGGATATGTTAACTTATTAACATAGAAAGATGGTTTATAAAACCCTATAATTCTGTTTAAATGAAAAGCCCTTGACAGCATAAATCTAAACATCTTGTCATTAATAATATTTTTATATATTAGCCAGTCTTATTTTGCTTTCAGTAATGCTTTCTTTTTTTTTTTAAAAAAAGGGGTTTATTGCTAGCTCAAGCTAGGGCTCCCATCTCATCCAGCACAGTGGAGTCTTGACGAGAGCCTCAGTAATGCTTTCTTTCCAGAGAAGGCAATGGCATCCCACTCCAGTACTCTTGCCTGGAAAATCACATGGACGGAGGAGCCTGGTAGGCTGCAGTCCATGGGGTCGCTGAGTCAGACATGACTGAGCGACTTCACTTTCACTTTTCACTTTCATGCATTGGAGAAGGAAATGGCAACCCACTCCAGTGTTCTTGCCTGGAGAATCCCAGGGATGGCGGAGCCCAATGGGCTGCTGTCTGTGGGGTCGCACAGAGTCGGACACGACTGAAGCGACTTAGCAGCAGCAGCAGCAATGCTTTCTTTCACTCCATGGAATTTATCTAATGCCTCAGAGGATTAAAACTGCTAAGAGAAACTAATAACAACAACAATATATCTTAACTATTTCAGAAACCAAAGCTTTTAATTGCAAAACCATAAATATTATTTTTCTTTCTTCTTAAGGACCTTATATGAACCTTGGCTTCTGAAACATACAATCACTGTTTCATACAGGACCATCATTTATTTTGTTTTACTTTTAATAATGTAAAGAGTGCCCATACTTTCCAAGAACAAGAACCTTATCAATAACCTGCACCTGCTTATATGCTCCTCCTCTAGCCTTCTTCCCAGAGGTGAGCCTCTCTCAGATTTTGTTTTATCATTCCCTTGTAATTTGGCTCGTGAACACATGAGCAAGAGCTGCTCTTTGGTAAGCAGGAGTGGAATTGCTGGGCTGTAGCAACTCTGTCAGGTATCCAATCACAATAGATAATGCTGAAGAATTTGAAGCATGATTGTACCAATTTACCCTTCAGTGAGCTCTGCATAAGAAATCCTGTTGATTTCTGCTCTGGAATTGCCTGACATTTTTAACAGTTAAATACAATCAAAGCACATCTTGTGTATGTAATTTGCTGATCTTAATCATCTTGATTGTGGTTGAGCATATACTGATTAGGGAGATATATGTTTTCTTCTCTATACATGGATTTTGCTTTCTCTTCACTTTTCTATTGCTAAGTTTTTTTTTCTTTCTAATGATTAGTTGGTTATAATAACATACTGATATATATACATAAAAACATTTAAATTTTTTATACTGGTTAATAAAAATGTATATATATATATACATATATGTATACATATGTATATAAAATAATCTTTGGGATTATATATATTGCATATATGTTCTCTTAGTTTATTGTTCATTAAGACTAAGACACAGGATTGATTTGGCAATATGCAGTCATCTTTGTTTCCATATGAATTGTAGAATTTTTTTTTTTTCTATTTCTGTAAAACATGCCATTTGGAAAGGGTGATGTCAGCAAAGATGATGAAATAGGAAAGCCTCAGTTTACACTCCTCCTGCAAACAATAGTCTGGCAGCCATCATGAATAGAAGTGCCTCTGTGGAAACTTTCATCAGGAGGCTCTCATTGGAAAAGATCCTGATGCTGGGAAAGGTTGAAGGTGGGAGGAGAAGGGGATGACAGAGGATGAGACGGTTGGATGGCATCACTGACTCAATGGACATGAGTCTGAGTAAACTCCAGGAGTTGGTGATGGACAGGGAGGCCTGGCGTGCTGCAGTCCATGGGGTCACAAAGAGTTGGACACGACTGAGCAACTGAACTGAACTGAGTGTGGAAGCTTTGGGGTCCAGGTAGGAGGTTTTGAACTCCAAATAAGGCCAAGATTGAGAAAAGCTGCTTTGAGAAGGCAAACACACATCCTGTGGCAGGTTTGCAGCACACAGTCCCAGCTGTAGACCAAAGCATCCCCATGTCTATGGACTCAGCTCCAGCAACTTGGTCATACTCCTGCAAGCAGCCTCACCTGCCACAGGTCTTGGAAGCAGCCATTTCTCAGAAGACACCCAAATGGTCAACAGATATATGATAAAGTGTTGAACACCATTAATCATCAAGAAAATACAAGTCAAAACAATAGATCTTACATCTGTTAAAGGGCCATTATTAAAAAGAGAATTGTTGGTGAGGATGTGGAAAGATCTAAAATCTTGTACACTATTGATGGGGTTATAAATTGATATACTCTTTATATAAACTATATGGAGTTTCCTTTAAAATTAAAAACAGAACTGCCACAAGATACCAATTCCCCTGTGGGTATTTTCTCAAAGGAAATGAAGGAAGTATCTCAGAGAGATGTCTGTATCCCCAAGTTCTCTGCAACACTACTCATAATAGTGAAGAAACTACTTAAATGTCCATTGGTGAGTGAAATGGGCAAAAAGTTAGTGTATACATGAGACAATACTCAGTCTTAGAAAAGAAGGAAACACTGAAATACCAACAACATGGATGGAACTTGAAGACTTTATGCTAAGTGAAATAATGACAGAATGGACACAGTATGATTCTACTTAAAAGAGGTATCAAAAATAGTCACATTCATAGACTCAAAGTCAGGGCTAAGGGGGAAATAGGGAATTACTAAATTAATAGATAAAGTTTCAGTTAAGAAAGATGAATAAGTTCTGGATGATTTGCTATGCAATGTTGTACCTACTGTCACCAGTAATGTACTGTACCTTTAAAAAGTCATTAAAGGTGGTGATATCATTTCAAGTGGTCTTACCACAAGAAAATGACAACAGAAAAATAGAAAAGATCCCAGAGAAGCATCCATTAATACAGGTATATGCAGGGAGAAAAATTACTGTGGAAAACCCCATGGAAATAATGAAGAAATTTAAAGGATTGTTAAAATAAGGCATATTCAGAAGTGTAGCTAACACTTTTTTGAACTATGAAATCTGATTGAAAATTCATGAGAATAATTTTCTTAGGAAAAAGTTAAGAGAATCATGGCTGCGTCAAGCAAAAACAAGAGCATGTATATATATATATATATATATATACACACACACACACACACATATAACTACAAACACAAAAACCAACAACCAAAAAAACCTAAGACACAAATTTTATACTCTGAAGAACGGATTTAGCAAAACGCATGAAACCATCACCATATTTAAAAGCCAGTTTTCCTAGGGCCATAACAGGCCACAGAAGGAAAATTTGCTGAAATACTTAAAAAAGAAACCATATGTTTAGAACTGCCCCTCCATTAGGTAAATCTGGCTGGAGAAGGAGGCTCAAGCTTGAGTCCAGACACCCGTACGTCATCCTGGGAAGAAGCTGAGGAAGCTGAAAACCTTAAAGGGATCGCCCGTGTGACGTAGTGACGGAAATGCGGAGGAGAAACAGCAATGTGGGAATTTGAATTTCCCCGACGCTAGCATAAAGGCGTGTAAGGGATGACTTCAAAGGTAGCTAGAGGCCTGATATGAACAGGCTGATGTAGGGAAAACAGTACCAGTCATCATGGAAAAACAACCAGAGCCAACTGAGGATAAGAAAGAAAGAGAGAGAAAGAGAGGAAGGAAGGAAGAAAAGAAAGAAGGAAAGGAAGGAGGAAATCAAGAAAGGAAGGACGAAAAGAAAGAAGCTGCAAAGGATATCACAGGTTAATAGATAATAATTAAGGTCCAGATAGACCAATCTTATGCGTTGGCAATGTAGGCAGGTTGACCTGATTAAGGACACGCTGAATTGGCTGTGACCTCCTTGAATTAATTGAGCTTCATTTCTGTCACCGGATGGGGTGGGTTAAGATAATGGAAAACATATAAAGAGTGTTCTCAAATTTTAACCCACATCAGAATCACCTGGTGGGCTTATATATAAGCCACTGATTGCTGCCCCTACCTCTCGAGTGTCTAGTTCAGTGTGTAGGTAAGTCTCGACCGGGGCTCGGTGATTGCATTTTTTATAAGTTCCGAGGCGGTAGGTATTACTGCTGCTGCTCTCAGGACACATTTTGAGACTCACTCCTGTAACAGAGAAGCATCCACACTGCCAAGACTTAGTGCAGTAGAAACGTAATTGTTTATAACATCCTCTCAATGTGAGAGTGTATGTGTGTGTAGGAGGGGAGTGATGCTCTTTCTACCTAACTTCCAGGTCACCTCGGGCATCATTACTAACTGTCTGACAGTGGAAGAAGGAGGAAGATTATATGGGAGGTTTCGATTGGCTGAGACTGGAAGAAACTTCTCTTCTTCTATGGGCCGAAACTCAGACACATGGCCACAGCTAACTGCAAGGAAGACTGAAAAAGGGCCTTACTTACATGTCTAGGAGGAAGGGGAAACAGATTTGGTAAACAGCTAGGCAATCTTTACTGTAGTGCTCAAAATGTTAACATAGGCTGAGTTAAAGTAAAAGAGAGTCAGATACCTTTCATGTCTGAATTTTATGGCCTGAGGTTTTATATCATCAACACAGATGACAAGAATAATCATGACCTGGTTCCTGCCTACATCTAAAGCCTCATCACTCTTCTTTTTATTTCTTTGCACTTTCTGCCACAGTTTGACAAAGCTCATTTCTGTTCCTCAAAGGAGTCATGTTCTCTGATTCCTCTCTGTATCCATTTTTCTTTACCGGAAAGGCTGTTTCCCATTTCCTCATCACCTTCCTGTTGTGCATTTGTCCATTAACGCTTATTCATCCGTAGGTCTCACTTTGAAAGCCACTTCCATACGGGAGTCCTCCTTGACTAAAGACGGCTTTAGACCACCCAGACCCTAGACTACAGTGCTTACAGCTGACATCTGGATGTGCCAGTTTTTTGTTTTGACTTTTGTAATTGTGTAATTTTCCTATTGGACTGAAAGCTCCAGGTCAAGGTCTGAGTTTATTTTTTGCTACTATTTTATTAGCACTGCTCAGAGTGTTTCAAATAGTACTCAAGAAGTACTTGTGCAAGGAAAAAGAGAAAGAAGGAATGAAAGGAGGTAGGAAGGAAGAAGGAAGGAAGGCAGGCATTATTTTTTGGTAAGATTTCAGAATATATCAACCATGGGCTTGTGGTGTTTGTTACATACTGACTGCCTAGACTGATGAGCTGGGTATCCCAGTATTTGAATCTACACCCCTTCCCCCCTCACTTTTCCACACGTGCTCTCTACAAGCTGTGTGCTTGGCCAAAGAGAATGCCTCTGAGAGGGGAAAGCCCCTCCTCGTAATTGTCTGTGAATCCATGTCCTCCTTGGCATCACTAAACAGGGTTTCATTTCTCCATTATAGGAAATGTAGTTGTAACACCCTGATGAAAGTGACTGCCGACTACATAAACAACATAGATTTTGACACAGTGATGAGAAAGAGAGAAGGAAAGGGAGCGGGACAGGGAAAGAGAGACACACACACACAGAGAATGATGAGGATGGCTTTGAGTCTTCCAGATTCTTACTGAAACGGAGAACATGAAGACAGGACCTGGAAGACATTTGTCTTGATGTTGTACAAATGAAATTTTAAAGATAAAAGGAAGGATGATTCAAGAAACTCAGTGAAGTCCATGGGTCTCAAAGAGTTGTATATGACTGAGGCAACTTAGCACAAATACTGATTAAAAAAAAAAAAAACAATGAAGAGAAAAGTAAAGAGAAAGAGTGCTACAATTTTCCCCAGCTTGAATATAACCGAGAATCTTACATGCTGGTATTACTGAGGCTAATTGATGGAAGGCAGAAAATAAGGAAAAAAGAACTCCTGGGACATACTGCCTCTTTACGGTTACCAAACTAGAAATTATTCATGTTCGTAGTCTGGGCCCTTGTCACCTGGCTCTGCACACACCTTCTTCTGTAGGTTAACTGCTCAGTGTTCTTTGAAACAGAATGATAAGGCCATGTGCAGCTCTTCTGACAGACGGCTTCACCACTGCTAGCCCTGTGCTGTAAATGGAGTCTGCTGAGATATCTGTGACCTCTCCTTGAGATTCGGTCCCTTTCTCCTTTCCATGCTGTGGGCTTTTTTCACTGCTTTGCGTGGTCCTCCCCGGAGACTGTAGCAGCATAATCAAAGGAGAGGCAACATAAGCCAGACAGTTTAGTAATGATTTGTAGCTCTTATAAAGCCATTTCTCTAAGGAAGGAGACGCTAATGAATTGTTGCCATAAGGGCTTGGGATTATCTGTGATTCCTAATTATTCCAACTACCCAGAACATTTTTGCCATAAGAATTAAGACCTGCCTACATGGTTTGGATAATTGAGATCAGGTTCCTGATTTGCTGAGTAATTAAAAGCACAATTGATCCTTGAATCTCTAACTGCTTATGTACCCATCTCCTTGATTAGATATCTTTTTACATCTAATGCATATGGTCAGTGTTTAAGTAGGAATCCTGTTACTTTTATTTTCCTCTATGGATCAATGAAACTCTCTAAGTAATAGTCTGCTAGGGTCAAATCCTATTTGCATGAATAAAACTGAAGCCAACTTTTTAAAATGCCAGCAGAAGAATGCATATGTTTTGACTAGAATGATATGTTTTTATTGTCAACTGATTGGGGTTTTTTTTTTTTTTTAAAAAAGCTTTTATTTTTAAATGGCAATTATCTTTGCATTTACATATCACCACTTTGTGAGAGAGTCTGCAGTGATAGGTTATTCTTTCATTGTTATTCATGAGATACTGTCATCAAGTCATAAAACTGTAGAATGAGTTGCCCCAAATTGGGATTAGAGTGTAGCAATCAGTCATTGCCTCTGGAATGCAATGAGGCCCCAGTGATGCAAAGCTATAGCTTCTGACAGCACATTTATTTTTTAGAGTTGGATTGGAGAGGGCAAACAGGAGGCAAGAGGGAAAGTTCACCCAGAGAAAACATGGGAACTCGCTAAGACTATTTCAGAGGAGGAAGACTGGAAACAGTGAAAATCAGAGAGAGAGAAGTGATCCTTGCCCTTCAGAAACATTTAGGGAATCCACCTTTAATCCACAAAGTAGGTTGGACTTAAATTGTAAAAAGCACTAAAATTCCTATGGGAGCATTCTACACCCAAGCTACCTTAAAAATAAGCAATGTTCCTACAGTATGAGAGAAAGAATGTAAGCATGCACTTGGCCTTCTGCCTCATCTCAGGTAAGATATCTTCTGCTCAACTTGAAAGACAGCCAGAATGCATGACTCTCGACTCAGAAAAATCAAAATTTCCTCTTAATACTTCTGCCTTCCTCCCTTGCCCTCATCAGCATGGTGACCAGATTTAGCTACTGGAGGAAAGAATTACGTGTGAAAATAGGAACAGGCAAATATTTATGGAAAAATAATTTCCCCATTTTCCTGAAACTATATACTGAATAATAAAAAGTGAAACATAAAATAGATTTGTAAACAAATAGAGGGAGAATAAAATTATGTGCTATAATTTTCTTCAAGTAGGTTTTGTTTTTAAAATCCCCTGGAAATGTCCAAGAGTTCGATGGAAACTACTCTGGATACAAAGAGCTGTCCTTTCTGTTTCCAGTTCCTAAAGTATCCTTACAGACATTTATTTTTGTTCTACGTTCTCCTTTCCCTGGCACCCTAAAATAAAGTGACCTGATGTCCCAACTTGGAATTCTCTGGTCATTACTCCAGAAGACTCTCTTAATACAGTTACTCTGCCCTTGCCAAGCTATGGATAGAGTAACTAAACCTGTTTTGCAAAGAGTTATTTCCCAGAATTTCTCTATCGACAGGGATAGGTTGGATATTTTAATCCGACAGGAAACATTTCAGATAGGATTAATTGCTATCCTGCCTCTTTGGGAAAGTAGCCCGGTACGGATACAAATGTCTAGATTTGTCCATTTTCCACCCAGGCTGCCCAAGGTGCAGAGTGAACATCAATAAGAGGGGCCACAAGTTTAGATATTATTACCACTGAATGTAGATCTATGCTTCAGCTAAGCAAAGGTGGGCCAGTTACCAATTAACAGTTAATTTCAATTAAGAATGGATATCCTGACCCTCTGAATGTGCTAAGTTGCTTCAGCTGTGTCCTGCTCTTTGCAACCCTATGCACTCTAGCTCTCCAGTCTCCTTTGGCCATGGGATTCTCCAGGCAAAGCACTGGAGTGGGTTGCCATGCCCCCATCCAGGGGATCTGCCCAACTCAGAGATCAAACCTGCATCTCTTACGTCTCCTGCACTGGCAGGCAGGTTCTTTACCATTAGTGCCACGTACACCAACCTAAAACTTTAGAGGCACTTTAGACCATAAAATGGGTCTTTGTATAGGAAAAAAGATACTTGCTACTCCACAGATGATTTGGATTCTTTACAGATTTAGATGCTTGCTGCTTGTGTTCTGGTCCCAGGGCAGAGTGTTGGCTGCTATGGTGAATAAAAGATACAGTAAAGAAGAAGTTTCTGTCACTTGCTGTAGTGTCTTTTGCTACTTATTTCAGTACATTCTCTTCTGCAAAGCAAAAATGGTGATGTAGCATGGGGAGACTGGTGGTGTCATTTTTTTAAGGAAGAGGAACTCAGAGAAGAATTCTAGGTGAGTAATAGTATCCCACTCTTGTAAGTGAAAATGAAGTCACTCAATCGTGCCCGACTCTTTGCGACCCCGTGGACTGTAGCCCACCAGACTTCTCCATCCATGGGATTCTCCAGGCAAGAATACTGGAGTGGGTTGCCATTTCCTTCTCCAGGGGATCTTCCCGACCCAGGGATCGAAGTGCAGGCAGACGCTTTAACCCAAAAAGATCTAGAATCATGCACTCTTACCCACAAAAAAGGAAAATAAAATGATGTAACCCACAATGTCAATCACTTTAGCAACCTACAAGGCAAATGACACGATGCATGCCCCACTTTCCACCCGAGTTAAGGAATCATGGCAATCTGTTCCCGCCTCCACAGAGCAATTGCTGCAGTTAGTGACCACATTTGCCAAATGGTGACAAGGGGAAGACACTAGGTTTCCCACTCTCTTCTGAATAATAAAAATAAGTAGAGAGATGGCACTCTTTGGCAGTCAGTTTCCTTTAGGGAACGGAAGGGAAGGTAGGAAAAGTGACCTGCTTCTTCTCCTTCTGGGTGTAGAGTCAGTTCTGCTAAATTTCCTCTGAAATGCTTGGCAAATGGGTATCAGCCACATGCTGATAAATATACGTAGACTGTAGCTCAGACGGTAAAGAATCTGCCTGCAATGCAGGAGACCCGGATTCGATCCCTGGGTCAGGAAGATCTCCTGGAGAAGGGAATGGCAACCCACTCCAGTCTTCTTGCCTGGAGAAGCCCATGGATAGAGGAGCGTGGCAGGCCACAGTCCATGGGGTCACAAAGAGTCAGACACGACTGAGCGGCTAACACTGCTACTAAGCAAGCACACCACCACCAGAAAGACCCCTTGATCATTAAAATAGCCCAGTGGTTCAGACGGTTTAGGTATGCTGAATATTTTCTTTTCTGCCTAATGCTTAATTCATTTCCTCATTCATTCAGTCACTTATCACCAACAATTTATGCATCTTCATAAAGGGTTAAGTATGAATGTAGCAAATTGATATATTTTCTCCAATTTCCATCTTTTACTGTTATTTTCCTACTCACTCCTCTCCCTTTGGTTATCCTCTGGATAAGAAGAATTAGCCATCACATTATTTACGTGTTTTTATATGTTAATTTATCCAACGAGCACCTAGTATTCACTAAGCTCTGAGCTAAGAACTGCAGGGAATACAATGATAATGAAAACCTGGTCCTTGAGGAATTTCAGACTACCGAGTTCCAGCAGACAGGCTACTTAGCTTTTATATTCTTTGGGGTAGAAGAAATATGGAGAATTTTCCCTCATTGCAAAATCACTGGGCCATCTGATTTTAATTTTGAAGAAGCTGCCATCAGGAAAATCTATCCTATCTCTCTAAAAAATATGATCTTTCTGCAACAGTGTCAACTGTCTTGGCTTACTGTCTTTCTTTCCTCACCTTTTGGTAAGTCCCTATTCCTGATACTGGACTGCTGCCTCGATTACCACAGGGAACTCTCCTAACCTAGGCCATCAGTGACCTTTAAACCCAAGTCAAGGAAACAGAAATGAGAGAATGCATGGTGTGTGCATTTATCCTTATTCATTTTACAAATGCATACTGGGTATCCACCATGCACCAAGAGCCAGGCACATTGAGGGAACTCCGAGGAAGTCTCTGTTGAGAGTGGTTTTCCTTACAAGGCTGCGAGTCTCTTGAGGGTAAGAACTTTGCCTTGCTTTATCCCTAGAATTCCACAATACTTTTCAGGCCTTATCTGAACTGCTGTGCTGTACCTGATGGGAGAAATTTCTCCCTCCTGGGCGCTCCTCCCTTCCCTAAAGCATTGGTGAAAAGTGAAGTGAAAGTGAAGCTGCTCATTCGTGTCCGACTCTTGGAGACCCCATGGACTGCACCCTACCAGGTTCCTCGACAGGATTTTCCAGGAAAGAATACTGGAGTGGGTTGCCATTTCCTTCTCCAGGAGATCTTCCTGACCCAGGAATTGACCCCAGGTCTCCCGCTTTGCAGGCAGACGCTTTCCCAGCGGAGAGTGACATTCTAATGTGGTTTACTTGTTTGTTACGTAGCCACTTCTTCCTAGTGTCATGACGCCCTAATGAGTAAGGTTGTCTTTGCAGTGCTCCTCAAGCGGTTGAGACTAAGTTTATTTTCAACCAAGAAGGAGCTTAAAATCAGTTTCTAGGAGAAGGAATGAACCGAGTTGAAATCTGGATAAAGCTAAGATTTTTTGACTAAATAAAGGCAAGGTGGAAATACTAATATCAGAGGTGGGTTTGAAGTTGACTTTATAGAATCAGATGTGCATGGGCAATGGGAAAGGACCATGGTGGTTTTCAGAAGGAGAAACTTTTCAAATTCTCCAAACCCAAGTGGTTCAGTGTTATCGGTCAGAGCATAGACAGGGTACATCTATATATAAATTTATAATTTATCACAAATAAATAAAACTTGTCTCTGGTATGGTAAACACCTACTCTTTAAAAATGTTTTGAACTTTTAAAATTTAAATGAGTCCTCTTTTTTAATGAGTGCTCCTGTTTCTCTGAAGAAAGGTTAGAATTTCCATGCATTCCATTCTTTACTTGCTACATTCTTATTAACATTTTAAAGTCACTTTCACTTTTATTTTGTTCTCTGTTTTGGCCACACTGTGTGACCTGCAGGATCTTAGTTCCTGGCCGGGGATTGAATCCCCACCCCCTGCATTGGAAGCGTGGAGTCTTAACCACTGAGCCATCAGGGAAGTCCCTACCCTCTACTCTTTTATATATACCTCCAGCGAAGTTTGAACAATTTTGTCCACATTCCCAGTTTTGATTAAACATAAGATATCAATAATTCTCGATACATCTCTCCCATGGACTTCTTGATCATCTTGTAGTTATCCTCTTTTCTATGGATATCCATTACCTTGCTTCTACATGTATTTAACAAATATTAAATCTTAGACACAGCAACGAATCAGACAAACATAATTCTTGTTCTCATGAAGCTAAACCTGAAGGGACATCATGCTCTGTATTGAAAGATCAGTAGTTCCCCCAGCGCAGCTAATACTGTGGCTGGTACCCAGTAAGTGCTCAATAAAAAGCTGTACTATGAGTGAATACATGAATATATGGAGCCATGTTCTCTCTCATCTCTGTGCCTTTGACTGTATACTTTCCTTGTCTGGAAGGCTCTGTCCATACCTTCAGTAATTGGTACAGTTCATTTGATTCCTTCTTGATGCCATTGTCTCTTTCTGGCCTTTTCAGTATACTCCAGGCGATCTAGACGCTCCTTTCTCTGTGATCCTGATACATCTTATTCACACTTCATTTGCAGAACTTAGGTACAAACACCAGGATAACGTTAGTTGCCTTCACATGTGGTAGTTAATTGCTTGTGAGCCGGGAACCATGTCTCTTTCAGGTGTCTCTCTAGAACCCAGCACAAGGGCTGGTTCACAGTAGTTGGTAAGTGAATATGAATTAGTAAATGAGAAGGAATGAATGAAATAAATTCCATGGACAGAGGAGCCTGACAGGCTGTGGTTCATGGGGTCACAAAGAGTCAGACACAATTGAGCGACTAAGCACGGCTCACCAAATGATTTTGCATCCAAGGCTTGACATGCGTTGATCCCAAATATTCACTTATGTATGTCCCATTTCTCCATGTATCAACTAGGATCCAGCCAGTGTGTTGGTCTCAGATGTGCCTTTCAATTTCCCATCTTTGGCGTGCTGCGATTCATGGGGTTGCAAAGAGTCGGACACAACTGAGCAACTGAACTAACTAACTAACGCCTTTTACATATTGTTGCCTATAAGTGGATGCATTTTCTACCTCTTCTATTGCTACTAACCATACGGCGGAGCCTGGTGGGCTGCCGTCTGTGGGGTCGCACAGAGTCAGACACGACTGAGGTGACTTAGCAGCATTAAGGCTTCAAAGCTCTTCCAATGCTGACCTCCTTCCCTACTTTTATTACACACCTCACCTTCCTGACTCGCCAAACACCTCCTCATTCTTAGCATACTTCCCACCTCCCTGTATGAAATTAACATGTCTCTTTCAGGTGTCTCTCTAGAACCCAGCACAAGGGCTGGTTCACAGTAGTTGGTAAGTGAATACGAATTAGTAAATGAGAAGAAATGAATGAAATAAATTCCATGGACAGAGGAGCTTGACAGGCTGCAGTCCATGGGGTCACAAAGAGTCTGACACAATTGAGCGACTAAGCACGGCTCACCAAATGATTTTGCATCCAAGGCTTGACATGCTTTGATCCCAAATTTTCACTTATGTATGTCCCATTTCTCCATGTATCAACTAGGATCCAGCCAGTGTGTTTGTCTCAGATGTGCCTTTCAGTTTCCCATCTTTGGCGTGCTGCGATTCATGGGGTCGCAAAGAGTCGGACACGACTGAGCGACTGAACTAACTAACGCCTTTTACATATTGTTGCCTATAAGTGGATGCATTTTCTACCTCTTCTATTGCTGCTAACCATACGGGGGAGCCTGGTGGGCTGCCGTCTGTGGGGTCACACAGAGTTGGACACGACTGAGGTGACTTAGCAGCATTAAGATTTCAAAGCCCTTCCAATGCTGACCTCCTTCCCTACTTTTATTACACGCCTCACCTTCCTGACTCGCCAAACACCTCCTCATTCTTAGCATACTTCCCACCTCCCTGTATGAAATTACCTCATCTTCCCATGAAGTACTGTCACGCTTTTCCTATCAGGTCAAAATGAATTCTCTCTTCTATTAGAGTTTAGGATCTTATCACATCAGTTCAGTTCAGTTGCTCAGTTGTGTCCGACTCTTTGCAACCCCATGAATCACAGCATGCCAGGCCTCCCTGTCCATCACCAACTCCCAGAGTTCACTCAAACTCATGTCCATCGAGTCGGTGATGCCATCCAGCCATCTCATCCTCGGTCGTCCCCTTCTCCTCCTGCCCCCAATCCCTCCCAGCATCAGAGTCTTTTCCAATGAGTCAACTCTTCACATGAGGGGGCCAAAGTACTGGAGTTTCAGCTTACATATTCCATAGTAAATTATAAGGACTCTGAGTAGGAGAAATTATGCCTTGCAAAGAAAAATCACATCATGTTTAGTCAAGTTGTCTTTGTGCACTAGCTTCTTCTTAAATACAGGTAAGCCATTTGCAGGAGACCTGGGTTCGATCCCTGGGTGGGAAAGATCCTCTGGAGAAAGGAATGGCTACCAGCTTTCTTGCCTGGAGAATTCCATGGACAGAGGAGCCTGGCCAGCACAGGCCATGGGGTCTCAAAGTGCTGGACACAACTAAGAAATTAACACTTTCCCTTTTAGACTGTTTGGACAGGTAGCATCTCTTTCTCTCTCCCATGAGCATGTGATTATAGGAATGCAGGTCAAAACAGGGAGAAAAGATTTCTTTTGATAAATTCTAGAGAATACAATCTTTATTCCTTTCTCTGACAAAATTGTCAGGTTCATAAATAGATGACCCTGCAGCAGCCACGAAAGCATGTCATCATGGCATTTCAAATACCAAGAATAAAGAGAAGATTCTGAAAAAACAAGGTCATGCACAGAGGACACAGGACCAAAATGGCACTGGTCTACTCAATAGCAGCTTAATCACACAGAAAACCATGGGGGAATAAAATTCTTAGGGAAAAAGAGTTCCCCCCTAGAGTTCTGTACTGAACCAGAACTATCAATAATTTGAATAAAGAAATTTCCACGGATGCAAAATCTCAAAATTTATACACCATGCATATTTTTGCAGGAATTTCCTAGAGAATGTGCCTTATTTAACAAGGGAATATAGTAAGGAGAAGAAAGATATAGAATCGAGGAAACAGGAAGTCTACCATAGGAGAGAGTGAGAAAATAGCAAGTTGATGACAAAGGATGATAACCATGACAAAGGTGACTGAAAGAACCGCCAGCTCAGCTCATGCTGGAGTAACAACATGGAGAACTCTAGGAGGGATCTTATCCTGGTAATCATTTTCCAAAGCCATTAATGGAACTAAGAAGGTTTGGCCATAGGTTCAACTGAATCCACGTAAATGGGAAAAAACAGATGATCAATTCTAGAAAAAGACAGACATTGTACCAGAAGTTTATATAGGAAAACAAAAGTAATTGTAATACACTACTCAATAGAGAACTGTTTTTATATAGTTGTAATCAAGAAAGCAACAAATAATAATCAAAACGTATAACTAGTTTGAAAGAATGAAGTAGAGTAAGCGGGTGTATATTAGAGAGAAAAATTCTGATGTTCTACATTAGGAAGTCAGTGAATGATGTTTTAAATTAGTGAGTCGAAAGATAGCTAGCTACATGCTATAGAAATATGGAGGTAAATACCAGATGGGATGGCAAATCACAGAACTGGCCGCCTTTGGCAAGCAGGATGAGGGTAGAGGGGAGGGAAATGGGAGCAGGGGATGCTATTTGTTATAAAGCTACTATCGTATTAGACTACACATGTGTACTGCTCTGATACAAATAAGAATCTAAATCAACATACCCTTGGACCCAGTAAACTTTTGGATATGGATATGAAATTTGACAATATGTATAAGGTGGTAGCACAGTGGTAAAGAATCCACTTGCCAATGCAAGAGACACAAAAGACACACCTTCAATCTCTGGGTTGGGAAGATTCCCTGGAGTAGGAAATGTCAACCCACTCCAGTATTCTTGACTGGAAAATTCCATGGACAGAGGAGTCTGATGGGCTATAGTCTATGGGGCTGCAAAGAGTTGTACATGACTGAGTGACTGCCACACAATTGCACTCATCTCACACGCTAGTAAAGGAATGCTCAAAATTCTCCAAGCCAGGCTTCAAAGGCTATGGTTTTTCCAGTGGTCATGTATGGATGTGAGAGCTGGACTGTGAAGAAGGCTGAGTGCCGAAGAATCGATGCTTTTGAACTGTGGTGTTGGAGAAGACTCTTGAGAGTCCCTTGGACTGCAAGGAGATCCAACCAGTCCTTTCTGAAGGAGATCAACCCTGGGATTTCTTTGGAAGGACTGATGCTGAAGCTGAAACTCCAGTACTTTGGCCACCTCATGCGAAGAGTTGACTCATTGTAAAAGACTCTGATGCTGGAAGGGATTGGGGGCAGGAAGAGAAGGGGCCGACAGAGGATGAGATGGCTGGATGGCATCACTGACTCGATGGATGTGAATGAGTGTACTCCGGGAATTGGTGATGGACAGGGAAGCCTGGCGTGCTGCGATTCATGGGGTCGCAAAGAGTCGGACACGACTGAGCAACTGAACTGAACTGAGTGACTGAGGACACAGGCATGGTTTATCACAGCATTCTTCTGCTGCCAATGCAGATTCAGTTATTTATTTTTTGTGGCACCTTCTAGCCATATTAATGCAATAGTTTGCATTTAACATGTGGATTGCCATTAAAGAGTCTAGGAAGGGTACTGCTTGACATTAGGGTTTGGTGGTGGTATATAAACAGGGTACACCTTAGAATTCTTTGTCTTTAGCTCATATCTTGCCAAGCTATACAACCTCAGGATTGCTTACCTTCTCGAGTTTTCTCAAACACAGAATAGGATAGTCATACCTGACTCATAGTGCTTTTTAGTATTGACTCTCCACTTGCTACGCTAACAGTTGGCACTTTTCGTATTGCTGTTAGTGCTAGCTCTTCTACCATGCCTGTTTGGAACTTGCCTTAACGTATTTTAAATTCTCAGTATCAGGAAAGAATCAAGTTTTGATCCCAAAACCTACTGAAGTGTGACCTTGGGTAAGTTCACTTAAATTCTCTTAACCTGATTTTTCTCATATGTGACAGAGGGAGAGAAATGGTGCTGATCTCAAAGGATCATTATCAGGAATGAATGAGATAATACATGCAAAATTCAGCAGATAGTCTGACAAAGCCTCAGTGTACAGTATTCATCTTATTTTTAATGTTATCTTTTGCCTATCATAGATCAGTTTCCTTCTCTGTCGTTATCACAAGGGATTCAAATAATTTACCAGAAACTCTAAGAATTTTCAAGTTAAAAGGTACCTGAGCTATTAGGCAACTAAAGACTTCAAGTCATGCTTTTAGGGGTCTTTTAATTTAATTAATTTTTAACTTTAAGCTCGAAAAACTAGGCTCAACAAGAAAGAGAGGAGAGAAGAGTGTAGAGAAATGACATTCCAACCCTTCTCAAGAAAAGCCAAATTTTAGATTCTTTAGAATAAAATGGGTCTTTACAAGGTTATTTCTGTGATGTGAAAATGCTCTTCATATTTTTCACTATTGCATCATGTTTTTCTTCTATGTCCCCCTGTTGAATCTTGGCTGCTTCAATCAGACAGACAGAAAATAAGCATGCACCTTTTTCTTTGCATCTATAATGGAAATCTTAGCAGTAGACAGTAGCTGTTCTGTCTGCCCATTAGATGCAGGTCACATTTTTTTGAATTAGCAGAGTTGAGTGCTTCTTTGCCCTTAAGTGTATACATGCTCTTTCATGGCTTATGGGGCTACACGGCTCTCAAACGCACCAACAGCACAGCATCCCTTTGCATGTCAGACATACAGCTTCTCAGATGTATCCTAGACCTCTTGAATCAGAAAGTCTGATTCTTCTGGGGTTCTGCAATCTGTGTTGTAAAGAGCCCTCCAGGTGATTCTCATACATACTGAATTTGACACCAGCTGGTCTAGATCTTTCCAAGCATAATACCAGAAAAAAAACCTTTGCATGTCAGACATACAGCTTCTCAGATGTATCCTAGACCTCTTGAATCAGAAAGTCTGATTCTTCTGGGGTTCTGCAATCTGTGTTGTAAAAAGCCCTCCAGGTGATTCTCATACATACTGAATTTGACACCAGCTGGTCTAGATCTTTCCAAGCATAATACCAGAAAAAAAAAAAAAAAAAAAGATGGCAATGCAGTTGAAGCAAGTCAGCTACATTCATCTGTTCCTCCCACAAAAGCTCACTGGAGATCTCCTCCATGCCAGGCACTGTGATAGTCACTGAGCATTCAAGACGAATTTAGCAGGGTATGGCAAACATTTGCCAAGATACATCAAACGGAGCCTATTGGACTCACTAATTGCTTTCCTGTAAATGTGGATGCATTATCAGGCGCTCTAGAATTATTTCCTGGGCTGTAGCTTTCTATTTAAATCATAATGGTTTCTGATGTCTCATGTCTATTCTTGAGAGCTGATATATTGTATATAAACTCACTTGTCTTATTGAATGTTTTACACAGAATTTGGTTATAAAATAGGCAATCTTCCTTTTTATCCAAGTAAAGCAAATACCTAACAGCAAATTATCTTTGCCCTTACATGCTTTTAAACTGTAGATGATTATCGATGGGGTGTTTGTGATCCTTCACAACATATTATTCCAAATGTATGCCCTTATCTCCAGTTATCAGAGTCCCTGAAAATACATTTTTTTTATTGCTCTGGGTTGCTAACCAGGGACTCAGTGTTCTCAAGACCTTAGTGAGCTACCTAATACACCATTGCCACTCCCTGGCCCACATAAAGTCAGTTTTCAAGGCCTCAATTTTAATAAAGGATTAAAATCCAAGTAGATTCATTTTAAAGCAGGAGAGTAAAATAATACAATATGGGCTATAGAGGAGGGAAGACAGGAGGTGGAAGAGAGAGAGGCAAAGAAATAAGCATAATCGGCATTTTAATGGGAATAAGTAAACAGCCTGCACTATAATAAATCTCCTAGGCATTTGATCCAAGTAAACCATCTTAATCCTTAGGGCTATTCTGGCGGCAAGAGATAACTGTTGTGAAACCAAAATGTATTTAGCATAAAACTCACATTCCAATGTTTACTGTGTATCTGCTTTTAAAAAGTAAATTGAAAATCCAAACTTCTTTGAAGTGGTGTAAGGGGAAACAGCCTCTTAAGGCTCCTTCTGTGTGTCACCCAGCACCCGCCTGCCAAAGCCAACACCCGAATGCCCACTGGCCGGGGAACTGGAGGCCTTGTTATCCAAGGCCCTTAAATCCACCTGAGCATTGTTTGACTGACTGGAGCTGTGGAAAATTTCCCTTGTTTGTG
Organism: Oreotragus oreotragus; assembly: GCA_006410675.1. NCBI lineage: Eukaryota > Metazoa > Chordata > Mammalia > Artiodactyla > Bovidae > Oreotragus > Oreotragus oreotragus. The sequence continues at coordinate 143,644 of SJYX01009556.1, read as the reverse complement.
TACATGCAGAGGGCTTTTTGGTAAGGGTAGGACTTTCTGGAATCTCATTTTCAGAGGTTAACAAAGTTGACTTCAGTAGATCAACAGTCTCATCTCAGTAGACTTCTGTGATGGAAATATCAAAGTCACAAGTCAATGCTGACCTATAAAATCCTTGAATTCAAAAAGACAAGAATTATTTTTCAATGTTAAGTATGACTGAAGAGTGATTCAACTTCTTGTTTCTCCTTTTCCCCCACAATAGCCCACCAACTTCTCTATACCCAGCATTCTTCATAATACACACTTGCCAGCTATTGCAACATAGCATCAACCTGTCTAATTATAAAAGCTATTGCCCAGAGTGCTGTTAGTAGGAGGCAAAATAGGTGATTCTCAACTTAATCCACCCTCACAGAAAGAGTAGCTAGTAACTATTCATAAATAAAACACCTTTGTGACGATCTCAAAACTCAGGGGTGAGGTGAAAGCACCCCATTGGACCACAGGAAAAAAAAAAGAGAGAGAGAGAGAGGGGAAAAGAAAAAAAACATGTTAGAAGGCAAAAGAAGTGGTTTCACTCTGCTTGCAAGACCCTTCCCCCAGGTTGTTGCAGCACTACCCTGAAGGGGATCCCTCTGGATATACAGCTCCTCCATTGGGAAGAGAAGAGCTCAAGGTAGACATGCAGCTTCTTTAGCATTCTGGGGTGCTTTCCGGGAGACCCACTTATATACTGCCTTATATTTATCAGTGTGAAATCAGCTAGAGAAGAAACAGGATGGGTCTCACAGAATGGGCGCATGGATCTTGGAAGACCACATTCCTGCTGCTGCAGTGCCCAGCTGCAAATCCCAACTGGCGTGTCCGCTCTTCTGCGGAACGAAACTGGTGGCCCCCTCTGGCCAGGAAGGATGGTTACCAGGTCAGCCTTGTTTGGATCCACAGGTGACAGCTTGTTTTATTCAGAAAGCACAGTCTAGAGATCCACATGGACAAGAAAGCAAGACAATGGCCCAGGCCAACTATGAAGCATAGCCTTTAGCCCTGGCAAACTGGGAAGTCTGGCCGGAGATTCCAGGCAACATCACAGCACCTCTACAGGCTGAACTTAAACAGGAAGGAAGTCTTTAGCCCTGCCAAACTGCTAAAGATATGCTCCAGCCCTTTCCAACCAGGAAGCCTGGCCAGGGAAATCAAGCAGCTCTATAGTACATCCTGTGTCCCACCAGGGTAGGGAGCAAGTCAGTAATTCCACCACTGGCTGAATCATGTTGGAATAACAAGGGGAGTACTTCTTTAAATATGCAAATAGTAATGCAAGTAAAGATGATCACGAAGAATCAGGTACACATGATATCACCAAAGGAAACTAATAGAGCTCTAATAATAGACCCTAAGGGCTTCCCTGATAGCTCAGTTGGTAGAGAATCTGCCTGCAATGCAGGAGACCCCCATTCCATTCCTGGGTTTGGAAGATACCCTGGAGAAGGGAAAAGCTATCCACTCCAGTATTCTGGCCCGGAAAATTCCGTGGACTGTATAGTCCATTGGGTCGCAAACAGTCAGACATGACTGAATGACTTTCACTTAACAGACCCTAAAGTCTAGCAGAAAAAATAAAAAAGAACAAACAAACAGACTCCAAACAACCCCGATGCATGCACATAAGCACCTTATCCTAGGTGATGCATTAACATCAAAAAGTATACCACATACTAAATAATTGTTAGTTTTTTTTCAGTTTTAATGAAACCCTTAATTGAAGCTACCTTGTACTCCACTCCTCACCCTGCCTAATTATCCTTCCTTGCAAACCTAAACCACCTTTTTTGTTTGTTTGAAGAAGAACACTTATGTATTGTCTGCTAGATTCCCCTGACCTTCACAAAAAATAAAACTTAAAAATAAATATTTATTTGTTTATTTAAACAAATAAAATGGGCAAACTGCTAAGTACAGAGTAAAAACAGGAAAATGGTTTACTTGTTGAAACCTACTATTCTACTTTTCACTGTGCTCCGTGAAACCAAGAAGCAACAGTTTGTCGTGGTTCTAGCCATGTTTCCTAACACTTATTTTGAATTGGTGATGGAAAAGAAGATACTGTTAAATGGTCTATGAATAACTTTTCCTCTCATAATAGTTTTATGATGAAAATTCTAGGCCAAACCTTGCAGGTGAGTGAGAGCAGAGAAGAGAAAAATCACAATTTTCAACAGTGGAACAGTGATAACATTATAACTTGAGAATATACTTAATGAACTATCTCTCCTGTGTAGACTCATGCAAAATCAATGTAGCTATAGCTATTGAAAATACATGAGTATAACCCTAGGGGAAAATGCTAGTAGCTTTGTGATCACATTTCTAGAGGTAAAACTGAGAATTTCTTAGCTTCCACAGGTGCAAATGAGTAGTATTCTCCTTTACTCATTTCCTTGAAAGAGAACATGGATTCTATTCCAATATGTCACATTTTACAAAAGATTAAGCAGCTGTATATAATCTATAGACTGTGTTATTCACTTCAAAAAGTGATTGAGCACAGTTGAATTGAAATACAATATGTACAAGCTGAAAAAATCCTTTCAGTTTCCAAGCAATCTCATTAAATGGTGAAGAGTCTACTTAAGTTAATCTTGTCTTTCATGTTGTCATTGAATAAAGAACTGGAATCATGCCATTAATTTGTCCATTGGAAAGAACATTAGGTTTAGTTACTCTGAAACACATTGAACAAGAATAAGACTCAGGTCAAGAGATCCAACAATAAATAGTCTTTTAAAGCTTCTTTTGTGCTTCTTAACATTGTGTGGTATTAAAAGATATTCTTTCATGAAGAGGTGGGCATAGATAAAACAAGAATAGCAAAATATTAGTAATTCTTCAAATCAGATAATGAATAAATGGGGGACTGTTATACTATTCACTTTATTTTTGAAAATATTTGGAAACGTTCAGAGTAAAAAGTCAAATTAAAAACAAAACCAAAATACACAGAGATCCATGGCACGAAAGGAGGGACTGTGGTCCTCTCTGCATTGGAGATGAAGGTTTAGGTTTTCATTTTGCTGATGAACCAGGTCCAGTTAATTACTACGTTTACCACTGTTCATTGATCCATTGGAATGCAATTAATAAACTGATCTACTGGCTTAAAATAGGAAAAAGGTTCAAATTTATTAGAAAAAGTTAATTTTACTCTAATTTGTGATCTTATGCTTTATGTGCATGTATAGAAAGATTCAAATTCAGTTCAAGGTGATTAACTGAACAAATTTAGAATTCAAGAATGATCATGAGCTTTTAAGTGGAAAACACAGTATTGTTGACTGTAGGTACAATGTTGTAGAGCAGATCTCTAGAACATATCAATCTTACTGAAATCTTATGCTTGTCGACTAATAATTTAAAGAGAGTAAATCTCATGTTAAGTGTTCCTACCAAAATAAAATATTAAAAATACAAAATAATGCATATCACTAAAGGGGTGAAAGTTTCTCTGAAGGCCTCTTGCTGTGTTTAACTGACCAGCTGTCACAGGAAACCCGAGGAACTAGAAACCCAGGAGAGGAGTGAAAATCTTAGGATGTGAGCCTCTCTGGGTGTAATCCAAGCTGGATCTTTTAAGCAGAGAACTTTAGTGGCAGTAAAGGGAAAGCTTTGCCGATGAGCAGGCAGTTGAATTTTATATTTTCTTAGCAAAGGAAAGAATTCAGGAAATACAGTGATTGCCTATCCTAAATATTTATGCAATTTCTGGCACTGGCTAGCTATGCAAGTAGCAGCTACCTTTGATCCTGCCTGAGTCAGGTAACAAGGCCAAGTTGTAATAATGATCAACTTCCAGTAAGGCTTATGATGTGCCAGGTATAGGCAAAGCATTTTTCCATGCATTATTTTATTTAATCTTTCCTGACAAACCTATACAGTAGGTAATATTATATTATAATTTCCTTCTATAGGAATGAAAGCTGAGCCTTAGGTACACTAAGTAATTATCCAAAATCACAGCACCAAAATACACACCATGGCATTCTGACTTTAGAACCCAGGTACCTAACCACTAGAAAAATTCATAGCCTCTTGACAGTCACACCATTCATTTAATACAACTCCAAAGTTTGGTCTGGCGTTCCTGTCTTCTAGGGCCTCTCATACAACCTTAACACTACTTTCAAATCCTAATCCCCATTCCTCTTACAATCCTGTTCTGTTCTGTGGTTTACTTTCTCTTGGATTTATTTGCTGTTCTATCTAGCACATGCATTTACATCAACAAGGTAGAACTGTTTTTTAATTCCTGGACTCCTTAGAGCCTTAAAAATGTTCACTCTACCAATTCCCAACACCACGCGTATCTATGGTGGACTGAATTGTGTCTGCCACCCCTCAAATTAATACGTTGAAGCCCTAATACCTCGTGTTACCGTATACAAAGGTAGGATCTTTAGGAGCTAAACTGAAATGAGGTTCTAAACATGAGAACATGATCTGATAAGACTGTGGCCTTATACAAAGTGGAGGAGAGATTGGTTCAAGATGGCAGAGTAGAAGGACATGAACTCATCTCCTCCTGTGAGAGGGCCAAAATTGCAACTAGCTGTTTAACAATCATTGAGAGGACCCTGGAAACCCACCAAAAAAAAGATACTCTACGTCCAAAGGAGAAGCCACAACAAGATGGTAGGAGGGGCACAGTGAAAAAGAAGAGATCTCTTCTCTCTTTCTTGCACATGCTCACATGCTCAGAAGAATAGTCATATGGGGACAGAATGAGAAGGTGGCCATCTGTAAGTCAGGAAGAGAGCCCTCACCAGGAAACAAACCCTACTGGATCTTGATCTGGGACTTCAGTCTGCAGAACTGTGGGAAATAAACTTCTGTTGTTAAGCCACCTAGCCTATGGCATTTTGTTATGGCACCCTAAGTAGACAATACAACATCTTATTACCTCTTCCTTAGCTCCAAATGCTCTGGGGAGGGGGGGGGAAAGTTGACATTAAATTATTTCTTTAGAGCTACCATTATGTAAGTGAAAGAGCTCTAAGTTTGGAACTGCAAGACTGGGTTTTAAACCATGAAATAAAAAGAAATGTTACAAAAATATTAAGTATTACTACTGATGCCAGATTGCCAGATGAAGTCAGCCAACCTCTTCCTAACACTTTTCATTAGCTGCCTTCTGAACAGACTGCCAACAGACTTCTGGCTTTTGCTCACAGTCTCATTATTAGGCACATAACTTTGCCTTCAGTTTACCCAGAATATTGAGGCTTTGACTATAGCTGTCACAACTTCTGTCAGTTTCATGGCAATATGTCCCTGATTCCATTTCCTCCATTACTGATATATCAAAAGAACAATTTACCCCCTCTCTGTTCAGAGCAGCACTTCTATCTGGAAAGTTGATCACTCCAATAATCGTATATCTTCTTTGAGAGAGTGTCAGAATTGCCTTTCTCTTCCTGCTTCCTCTTAAAATCACTACCCCTTGACTTTGAGAACTATTCACGACATTCTCCCATCTCTCTCTTCCCCTCATTGACAAATTCCCAAAACCTTCAGAGCCACATCTTCCAAGAGTGTAATTTATATAATCTGTGACCCATCCAAATTATTGTTTTGACCCTACTGGCTCCTAGTTCAATACTTTTTTTTTTTTTTTAATGGCATGTAGCTCTGACCTCTGCCTATAAATTTTTTCAAGGGTTTACCTAATACATCAGCTCCTCTATTAAACCTTACCTTAAGTAATTTCTTCTGAACTCTAAAAGAACTTGGTTTGCACTATTTTGTTTGACAGCTTGTTTGAGAAACGCTTAGTAAATTATAAACTTATTAATGCTCTCAATTTAAGACATAGNATGTAGCTCTGACCTCTGCCTATAAATTTTTTCAAGGGTTTACCTAATACATCAGCTCCTCTATTAAACCTTACCTTAAGTAATTTCTTCTGAACTCTAAAAGAACTTGGTTTGCACTATTTTGTTTGACAGCTTGTTTGAGAAACGCTTAGTAAATTATAAACTTATTAATGCTCTCAATTTAAGACATAGTAATCATATAATAATGCCGAATGAATACATTAGGCTGAGATGAGCTACCCCACATCTGAGGTCAGGGGTGGTGGCTGAGAGGAGCTACCACACACCCCAGGTCAGGGGCAGCAGCTGAGAGGAGCAACCCCATGTCCAGAGAGCGGCGGCTGCATGGGTGCAGGACGGTCGAGAGGAGCTACTCCTGTCTCTTATACACATCTGAAACTAATAGAGCTCTAATAATAGACCCTAAGGGCTTCCCTGATAGCTCAGTTGGTAGAGAATCTGCCTGCAATGCAGGAGACCCCCATTCCATTCCTGGGTTTGGAAGATACCCTGGAGAAGGGAAAAGCTATCCACTCCAGTATTCTGGCCCGGAAAATTCCGTGGACTGTATAGTCCATTGGGTCGCAAACAGTCAGACATGACTGAATGACTTTCACTTAACAGACCCTAAAGTCTGGAGATCTATGAACTGTCTGACAAATAATTTAGAATAATCCTCCTAAATTAATTCAGTAAATTAAAACACAGACAGACAATGAGACAAAATTAGGAAAGCAATGCATGAACAAAGTGAGAGTTCAACAAAGAAACAGAAAGCATAAAAATTAAAAGAAAATGAAATCCTAGGTACAGTGACTGAAGAATTAAACTTGGCCAAGCAGAAGAAAGAATGTCTGAGCCTGAAGACAGGTTAGGTGAAGCTATTTATTCATAACAGGAAAAAAAAAAAGAATGAAATCTTGTGTGAATTATAAGATATTATTACCATTGAAAGAAAAATCTACACACTACTAGAGTCTCAGAAAGAGAAGAGAGAGGCAGACAAAGGGGCAGACAACTTAATTAAAGAAATAATGGCTAAGAACCTTCCAATTCTTAATGTTTTAGGATATAAAATCAACATGCAAAAGTCAGTTCCTTTGTATACATTAAAAATCTATCTGTAAAAGAAATACATAAAAATAATCCCATTTTTAACAGCATCCAAAAGAATAATATACCTAGAAATATATTTAACCAAGATAGGGAAAGACCTTTACACTGAAAATCAGAAGATATTGATGACATAAATTTAAAAAGACACAGATAAATGGAAAGTTATCCCATGTTCATGAATTGGACAGTTTAATTTTATTAAAATGTCTCTACTACCGAAAGCCATGTATAGATTCAGTATAATCCCTAACAACATTCCTATGTTATTTTTCATGAAAATAGAGAAAACAATCCTAAAATTCATATGGAAGTACAAAGACCTTGAATAAAGCAATCTTGCAAAAACAAAAACAAAAAACCTGGAGGCATCATACTTAAAACTATATTACATTGCAATATAAAGTTATTGAATACAAAATTATAATAATCAAAACAGTATGGCACTGGCATCAAAACAGACACATATACCAATAGGAAAGAATTGAGAGCCCAGAAATAAACCCATTTGTATATATATAAGTATTTGACAAAGGAGTTAAGAATACACAGTGGATAAAGGACAGTCTCTTCAACAAATGGTTTTGGGAAAAATGGATATTCGAATGCAAAACAATGGATTTGGACCCCTAATTTATACCACTAAAAAAATTAACTTCAAATGGATTTCATAGCCAAAAACCTCCCCAGTACCAAGCCCTTTTTTTGACAATGGTTTTGGGGATTTTTTGGCTATAACACTTCAAGCATAAACAACAAAAACAAAAGTAATGAAGAAGAACTACTTTTAAGCTAAAAACCTTCTTCCCAGCAAAAGAAAAATTCAACAAAATGAAAAGCCAGCCTACTGAATGGGAAAAAATATTTGCAAACTATATGTCTTTTAAGGAGCTAATATCCAAAATACATAAGCAATTCTTAATTCTTACAAGTCAATACAAGAAAACAAATATGATTAAAAATGAGCCAAGCACATGAATAGACATTTTCCCAAAGAAGACATACAAAAAAGTACCTGAAAAGGCACTCAATATCATTAATTATTAGGGAAATGCAAATCAAAAGCACCAGGAGATATCACTTTATACCTGTTAGAATGGCAATTATCAGAAAGACAAGAGAATGTGGAGTGAGAATGTGCTGGTGAGAATGTGAAAAAATGGGAACCTTTGTGTTGGTAAGAATGTAAATTGGTGCAGCCACTATGGAAACGTGTGTGTGTGTGTTTATTAACATCTGACACCATTTCTGGAATGGAAAGGTTGGGTGGTTGGGGGACAGGAAAAAGAGATGGAGAAAATTATTTTAGAGGCTCAAATTTGGACCTATCTTCTGAGCAATTACAAACTGCAGGGATTTAGAAGCATCTCTTCTGCTTCTGGTCTCCTCTTGCCCACATTTCCCTCCTTGTTTGGTTTCTACTCAATGACTATTCTAGTTTTCCCATTTCAAATTGGACATCACAACAGAGCTGCCCAGCGTGCTGGGCAGTCCCACAGATCTGTCTCTAGCTTCAACAGTGTTTGTACGAAACAGACCCAGAGACGCCTGTTGCCCAAGCTTACAACCACCCTCCGACCTTTTTTCCAGTCGCAACGACAGAGGATGAGGTGGTTGGATGGCATCACTGACTCAATGGACATGAGTCTGAGCAAGCTCCGGGAATTGGTGATGGACAGGGCGGCCTGGCATGCTGCAGTCCATGGAGTCACAAAGAGTTGGACATGACTGAGCGACTGAACTGAAATGAACCCATGGACTCAGCCACTCAGCTATCCTTGGCCACTGGAACCAGCCAACACCATGTTTTGAGCTTAGCTCATTACCCATCAGCCACAAGGTCCCAGACGCGTTAGAAGCACTCCACCGAGGTGGAGGCTCTCGCCCATTCCCCAGTCAACATGCATCGGCAGCATCTCACACCTACCTCTCTCCACGCTTCTCTTTCCACCTCGATGGTGTGGTTCAAGAGGATGTAGGCCACTTTTTCTGCTAACTGGCTGAGGAGAAGCTCGAGGGCTCCAGGAGCATTTCTTGAAAAGTGCAAAACCAGCGAGGTGACCTCACTCTCTTCCAGGACAAGCAGAAGGTGTCCCAACATGAGCAGGATAAAATCCAGGACGCTGGGAAAGCCTTCATTTTCATGGAGAAAAACCTGAACCAGGGCCGTGTGGGTTCTGTGTGCGGAGACGTACCTCCCGTGGCTTCTGTGAGAGCCGCCCCCAGGAGGAGCAGCTGAAATTCATCAAGGAGATGGTGACCACCTGACCAACCTCCGCAGGCTGGGTGGCCCCCAAGTGGGGCTGGGTGGGTACCTCTCCGAAAGGCTCAACCTCAAACACAAACTGGGCTTCCCAGGTGGCTCAGTGGTAAAGAATTAGCCTGCAATGCAAGAGGCAGGGGTTCGATTTCTGGGTGGAGAAGATCCCCTGGAGGAGGAAATGACAACCCACTCTAGTCTTCTTGCCTGGAGAACGCCATGGCCAGATGGCCCAGGCAGGGTATGGTCTACGGGGTTGCAAAAGAGTCAGACAGGGCTTAGTGACTAAACGACAAGCGCAGCTAGTAGCAGAAGCCCCGTGGCCTTTGAGGAGCCCCCGTGGGGGCAGAGCTTCTCCCTGAAGCTCCTCTCTGCAGTCCTTGGCAGCTTTTTAGTCACTCTAGAGCCTTCTCCTCAGCCTTGGGCCAAACGGAAACAATAAAGCTTTCGCAGAAAAAATAAAAAAGAACAAACAAACAGACTCCAAACAACCCCGATGCATGCACATAAGCACCTTATCCTAGGTGATGCATTAACATCAAAAAGTATACCACATACTAAATAATTGTTAGTTTTTTTTCAGTTTTAATGAAACCCTTAATTGAAGCTACCTTGTACTCCACTCCTCACCCTGCCTAATTATCCTTCCTTGCAAACCTAAACCACCTTTTTTGTTTGTTTGAAGAAGAACACTTATGTATTGTCTGCTAGATTCCCCTGACCTTCACAAAAAATAAAACTTAAAAATAAATATTTATTTGTTTATTTAAACAAATAAAATGGGCAAACTGCTAAGTACAGAGTAAAAACAGGAAAATGGTTTACTTGTTGAAACCTACTATTCTACTTTTCACTGTGCTCCGTGAAACCAAGAAGCAACAGTTTGTCGTGGTTCTAGCCATGTTTCCTAACACTTATTTTGAATTGGTGATGGAAAAGAAGATACTGTTAAATGGTCTATGAATAACTTTTCCTCTCATAATAGTTTTATGATGAAAATTCTAGGCCAAACCTTGCAGGTGAGTGAGAGCAGAGAAGAGAAAAATCACAATTTTCAACAGTGGAACAGTGATAACATTATAACTTGAGAATATACTTAATGAACTATCTCTCCTGTGTAGACTCATGCAAAATCAATGTAGCTATAGCTATTGAAAATACATGAGTATAACCCTAGGGGAAAATGCTAGTAGCTTTGTGATCACATTTCTAGAGGTAAAACTGAGAATTTCTTAGCTTCCACAGGTGCAAATGAGTAGTATTCTCCTTTACTCATTTCCTTGAAAGAGAACATGGATTCTATTCCAATATGTCACATTTTACAAAAGATTAAGCAGCTGTATATAATCTATAGACTGTGTTATTCACTTCAAAAAGTGATTGAGCACAGTTGAATTGAAATACAATATGTACAAGCTGAAAAAATCCTTTCAGTTTCCAAGCAATCTCATTAAATGGTGAAGAGTCTACTTAAGTTAATCTTGTCTTTCATGTTGTCATTGAATAAAGAACTGGAATCATGCCATTAATTTGTCCATTGGAAAGAACATTAGGTTTAGTTACTCTGAAACACATTGAACAAGAATAAGACTCAGGTCAAGAGATCCAACAATAAATAGTCTTTTAAAGCTTCTTTTGTGCTTCTTAACATTGTGTGGTATTAAAAGATATTCTTTCATGAAGAGGTGGGCATAGATAAAACAAGAATAGCAAAATATTAGTAATTCTTCAAATCAGATAATGAATAAATGGGGGACTGTTATACTATTCACTTTATTTTTGAAAATATTTGGAAACGTTCAGAGTAAAAAGTCAAATTAAAAACAAAACCAAAATACACAGAGATCCATGGCACGAAAGGAGGGACTGTGGTCCTCTCTGCATTGGAGATGAAGGTTTAGGTTTTCATTTTGCTGATGAACCAGGTCCAGTTAATTACTACGTTTACCACTGTTCATTGATCCATTGGAATGCAATTAATAAACTGATCTACTGGCTTAAAATAGGAAAAAGGTTCAAATTTATTAGAAAAAGTTAATTTTACTCTAATTTGTGATCTTATGCTTTATGTGCATGTATAGAAAGATTCAAATTCAGTTCAAGGTGATTAACTGAACAAATTTAGAATTCAAGAATGATCATGAGCTTTTAAGTGGAAAACACAGTATTGTTGACTGTAGGTACAATGTTGTAGAGCAGATCTCTAGAACATATCAATCTTACTGAAATCTTATGCTTGTCGACTAATAATTTAAAGAGAGTAAATCTCATGTTAAGTGTTCCTACCAAAATAAAATATTAAAAATACAAAATAATGCATATCACTAAAGGGGTGAAAGTTTCTCTGAAGGCCTCTTGCTGTGTTTAACTGACCAGCTGTCACAGGAAACCCGAGGAACTAGAAACCCAGGAGAGGAGTGAAAATCTTAGGATGTGAGCCTCTCTGGGTGTAATCCAAGCTGGATCTTTTAAGCAGAGAACTTTAGTGGCAGTAAAGGGAAAGCTTTGCCGATGAGCAGGCAGTTGAATTTTATATTTTCTTAGCAAAGGAAAGAATTCAGGAAATACAGTGATTGCCTATCCTAAATATTTATGCAATTTCTGGCACTGGCTAGCTATGCAAGTAGCAGCTACCTTTGATCCTGCCTGAGTCAGGTAACAAGGCCAAGTTGTAATAATGATCAACTTCCAGTAAGGCTTATGATGTGCCAGGTATAGGCAAAGCATTTTTCCATGCATTATTTTATTTAATCTTTCCTGACAAACCTATACAGTAGGTAATATTATATTATAATTTCCTTCTATAGGAATGAAAGCTGAGCCTTAGGTACACTAAGTAATTATCCAAAATCACAGCACCAAAATACACACCATGGCATTCTGACTTTAGAACCCAGGTACCTAACCACTAGAAAAATTCATAGCCTCTTGACAGTCACACGATTCATTTAATACAACTCCAAAGTTTGGTCTGGCTGTTCCTGTCTTCTAGGGCCTCTCATACAACCTTAACACTACTTTCAAATCCTAATCCCCATTCCTCTTACAATCCTGTTCTGTTCTGTGGTTTACTTTCTCTTGGATTTATTTGCTGTTCTATCTAGCACATGCATTTACATCAACAAGGTAGAACTGTTTTTTAATTCCTGGACTCCTTAGAGCCTTAAAAATGTTCACTCTACCAATTCCCAACACCACGCGTATCTATGGTGGACTGAATTGTGTCTGCCACCCCTCAAATTAATACGTTGAAGCCCTAATACCTCGTGTTACCGTATACGAAGGTAGGATCTTTAGGAGCTAAACTGAAATGAGGTTCTAAACATGAGAACATGATCTGATAAGACTGTGGCCTTATACAAAGTGGAGGAGAGATTGGTTCAAGATGGCAGAGTAGAAGGACATGAACTCATCTCCTCCTGTGAGAGGGCCAAAATTGCAACTAGCTGTTTAACAATCATTGAGAGGACCCTGGAAACCCACCAAAAAAAAGATACTCTACGTCCAAAGGAGAAGCCACAACAAGATGGTAGGAGGGGCACAGTGAAAAAGAAGAGATCTCTTCTCTCTTTCTTGCACATGCTCACATGCTCAGAAGAATAGTCATATGGGGACAGAATGAGAAGGTGGCCATCTGTAAGTCAGGAAGAGAGCCCTCACCAGGAAACAAACCCTACTGGATCTTGATCTGGGACTTCAGTCTGCAGAACTGTGGGAAATAAACTTCTGTTGTTAAGCCACCTAGCCTATGGCATTTTGTTATGGCACCCTAAGTAGACAATACAACATCTTATTACCTCTTCCTTAGCTCCAAATGCTCTGGGGAGGGGGGGGGAAAGTTGACATTAAATTATTTCTTTAGAGCTACCATTATGTAAGTGAAAGAGCTCTAAGTTTGGAACTGCAAGACTGGGTTTTAAACCATGAAATAAAAAGAAATGTTACAAAAATATAAAGTATTACTACTGATGCCAGATTGCCAGATGAAGTCAGCCAACCTCTTCCTAACACTTTTCATTAGCTGCCTTCTGAACAGACTGCCAACAGACTTCTGGCTTTTGCTCACAGTCTCATTATTAGGCACATAACTTTGCCTTCAGTTTACCCAGAATATTGAGGCTTTGACTATAGCTGTCACAACTTCTGTCAGTTTCATGGCAATATGTCCCTGATTCCATTTCCTCCATTACTGATATATCAAAAGAACAATTTACCCCCTCTCTGTTCAGAGCAGCACTTCTATCTGGAAAGTTGATCACTCCAATAATCGTATATCTTCTTTGAGAGAGTGTCAGAATTGCCTTTCTCTTCCTGCTTCCTCTTAAAATCACTACCCCTTGACTTTGAGAACTATTCAAGACATTCTCCCATCTCTCTCTTCCCCTCATTGACAAATTCCCAAAACCTTCAGAGCCACATCTTCCAAGAGTGTAATTTATATAATCTGTGACCCATCCAAATTATTGTTTTGACCCTACTGGCTCCTAGTTCAATACTTTTTTTTTTTTTTTGAATGGTATGTAGCTCTGACCTCTGCCTATAAATTTTTTCAAGGGTTTACCTAATACATCAGCTCCTCTATTAAACCTTACCTTAAGTAATTTCTTCTGAACTCTAAAAGAACTTGGTTTGCACTATTTTGTTTGACAGCTTGTTTGAGAAACGCTTAGTAAATTATAAACTTATTAATGCTCTCAATTTAAGACATAGTAATCATATAATAATGCCGAATGAATACAGTAGGCTGAGATGAGCTACCCCACGTCTGAGGTCAGGGGTGGTGGCTGAGAGGAGCTACCACACACCCCAGGTCAGGGGCAGCAGCTGAGAGGAGCAACCCCATGTCCAGAGAGCGGCGGCTGCATGGGTGCAGGACGGTCGAGAGGAGCTACTCCATGTTCAAGGCCGGGAGAGGTGGCAGTGAGGAGATACCCCTTATCCAAGGTAAGGAACAGCGGCTGTGCTTTGCTAGAGCAGCCGTGAAGAGATACCCCATGTCCAAGGTAAGAGAAACCCAAGTAAGATGGTAGATGTTGCAAGAGGGCATCAGAGAGCAGACACACTGAAACCATACTTACAGAAAACTAACCAATCTGATCACACAGACCACAGCCTTGTCTAACTAAATGAAACTAAGCCATGCTGTGTGGGGCCACCCAGGACAGGAGGGTCATGGTGGAGAGGTCTGACAGAATGCGGTCCACTGGAAAAGGGAATGGTAATCCACTTCAGTATTCTTGCCTTGAGAACCTCATGAATAGTATGAAAAGGCAAAATGATAAGATACTGAAAGAGGAACTCCCCTGTTGGTAGGTGCCCAATATGCTACTGGAAATCAATGGAGAAATAACTCCAGAAAGAATGAAGGGATGGAGCCAAAGAAAAAACAATACCCAGCTGTGGATGTGACTGGTGATAGAAGCAAAGTCCGATGCTGTAAAGAGCAATATTGCACAGGAACCTGGAATGTCAGGTCCATGAATCAAGGCAAATTGGAAGTGGTCAAACAGGAGATGGCAAGAGTGAACATCGACATTCTAGGAATCATCGAACTAAAATGGAGTGGAATGGGTGAATTTAACTCAGATGACCATTATATCTACTACTGCGGGCAGGAATCCCTCAGAAGAAATGGAGTAGCCATCATGGTCAACAAAAGAGTCCNAGAGGAGAGTTAAAACGTTGGCTTAAAGCTCAACATTCAGAAAACGAAGATCATGGTATCTGGTCCCATCTCTTCATGAGAAATAGATGGGGAAACAGTGGAAACAGTGTCAGACTTTATTTTTTTGGGGCTCCAAAATCACTGCAGATGGTGATTGCAGCCATGAAATTAGAAGACGCTTACTCCTTGGGAGAAAAATGATGACCAACCTAGATAATATATTCAAAAGCAGAGACATTACTTTGCTGACTATGGTCCATCTAGTCAAGACTATGGTTTTTCCTGTGGTCATGTGTGGATGTGAGAGTTGGACTGTGAAGAAGGCTGAGTGCCGAAGAATTGATGCTTTTGAACTGTGGTGTTGGAGAAGACTCTTGAGAGTCCCTTGGACTGCAGGGAGATCCAACCAGTCCATTCTGAAGGAGATCAACCCTGTGATTTCGTGGGAAGGAATGATACTAAAGCTGAAGCTCCAGTACTTTGGCCACCTCATGAGAAGAGTTGACTCATTGGAAAAGACTCTGATACTGGGGATTGGGGGCAGGAGGAGAAGGGGACGACTGAGTATGAGATGGCTGGATGGCATCACGGACTCGATGGACGTGAGTCTGAGTGAACTCCGAGTGGTGGTAATGGACAGGGAGGCCTGGTGTGCTGCGATTCATGGGGTCACATAGAGTCGGACACAACTGAGTGACTGAACTGAACTGAATTGAACTGACGCTCCTTATAGCCCTCTCAACTTCACATTTCAGGATGTCTAAGGTCTAAGTGAGTGATTACACTATCGTGGTTAACTGAGTCATTAATATCCTTTTTGTATAGTTCTTCTCTATATTCTTTCAACCTCTTCTTCATATGTTCTGCTTCTCTTAGGTCCAAGCCATTTCTGTCTTTTATTTGGCCCATCTTTGCATGAAATGATCCTTCCTTACCTCTAATTTTCTTGAGAAGACCTCTGGTCTTTCCCATTCTATTGTTTTCCTCTATATCTTTGCACTGGTCACTTAGGAAGGCTTT
This sequence comes from Oreotragus oreotragus, assembly GCA_006410675.1. Taxonomy (NCBI): domain Eukaryota; kingdom Metazoa; phylum Chordata; class Mammalia; order Artiodactyla; family Bovidae; genus Oreotragus; species Oreotragus oreotragus. The sequence continues at coordinate 127,737 of SJYX01009556.1, read as the reverse complement.
TTACAAATCTCTTCTTGCTATCTCTGGAACTCTTCATTCAGATTGGTATATGTTTCTTTCCTCTTTTGCTTTTTGCTTCTCTTCTTTTCTAAGTTATTTCTAAGGTATCTTTAGACAACCATTTTGTCTTTTTGCATTTCATTTTCTTAGGGATGGTCTTGATGAAGTACTTCCAGATCAAAAAATGAATATCACTGCATCTGGTTCCATAATTTTATGGCAAATACATGGAGAAACAATGAACACAGTGACAGGATTTATTTTCCTGGTCTCCAGAATCACTGCAGATAGTGACTGCAGCTGTGGAAAAAAAACAAAAACAAAAACAAAACCAAAAGAAACAAAAAAAACTTGGTCTTGGAAGAAAAGCTATGAAAAACATTGACAGCATACTAAAAAGCAGAGACATACCTTTAACAGCAAAGATCTGTATAGTCAAAGCTATGGTTTTTCCAGAAGTCGTGAGTGGTTGTGAGAGTTGGAACATAAAGAAATCTGAGCACCAAAGAATTGATGTTTTTGAACTGTGGTGTTGGACAAGACTCTTGAGAGTCCCTTGGACTGCAAGGAGATCCAACCAGTTCATCTTAAGGGAAATCAGTCCTGAATATTCACTGGAAGGACAGATGCTGAAACTGAACTTCTGTTACTTTTGCCAATTAATGGGTAGAAATGACTCATTATAAAAGATCCTAATGCTGGGAAAGATTAAAGACAGGAGGCAAAGGGGAAGACAGATGATGAAATTGTTGGGTGGCATCATCAAATTGATGAACATGAGTTTGAGCAAGCTCTGGGAATTGGTGATGGACAGGGAAGCCTGGCATGCTGCACCTCATGATATAGCAAAGAGTTGGACATGACCAAGAGATTGAATAAAACTGATGTACAGAGGACAATCAGGGAGCAGGCAGAAGTTTTTAAGGAAGGAGGAAGGAAAAATTCCTGGATAGCTGACAGTTTTGGGTCAACAGATGATTTCAAGCTGGAGAAGCTGTAGGGAAGTACCAGGGTCCATCCCTGGTTGGATCCATGGTATTCGAAGCATGGGTGGCAAGGCAAGAGAGATATATAGATATATANATTCCTGGATAGCTGACAGTTTTGGGTCAGCAGATGATTTCAAGCTGGAGAAGCTGTAGGGAAGTACCAGGGTCCATCCCTGGTTGGATCCATGGTATTCGAAGCATGGGTGGCAAGGCAAGAGAGATATATAGATATATATAGAGAGATAAAGAGGGAATATTACAGTCAAGAAAATAGAGGAGAGAAAAGAGGTGGATATTCCTTTGTTTACACAGAAAGCCATTAAAGCCCCAAGACAAGGGACTTGCTCTGCTCACATAGGCTGCAGGCACCCTCTTGGTCTCCCAAAGGAGTGAAGATGCAGAGTGCCTTCTTGGTCAGGTCTTAGAAGCCCAGGCAAAAAAGTGAACGCAGATAGCCTCTGTGCTCCAAGGGATCAGCCTGAAAAAGAAAGAAAGAGAGAGAAAAGAAGAAAGAAAGAAAGAACGATATGGGGGAACCAGGCTTTCATGGAGAACTGGTCCTTGTCCATCTCTTTATTTTTCAGGGAAGCTTTTATACTTTAAGTTGTACATAGAGATAAATGTAAGAAGCAGAGTCACACAGGGTAAGCTGCTCTGACCCTTAATGAAAGACAGAGTGTTCTTTGCATACCTTTATTCTGACAAGGGTCTTACGTTTGTTTACAATATCTTCTGGTCTGGAGACCACTTATGGCCCCATCTTTCTTTCTATTGATAAAGGTTAGTCAATCAGAAAGCTTGTTTCCACTTAAGATCTGCTTAATCTTAAGATAGTGGTAAAGTTACATTCTTACATAGCCAGGATACAACGATTTATAACAAAGAAAGAGGAGTACAGTGATTTATAACAAAGAGAAAATTCATTAACTCAAAAATCTAGTATTACTAACATCAAAACTACTATATTTATTTTTCTACATTCCAATTACTTTGATTAACATACTCCCAGGTGCCTAAAGGTATGGAGGCCTGGTGGGCAATCATTAACTTAGCAATGAAACCCTTCACCAACATGATTTTTATCTTTAGAAAAGCCCTATGCTAACTAAGTCTTTCAAAATACTCCAAACTCTCTGTGCTGTTTATAGTTGAGAGGTTGTGAACAATCATGTGCATAGTAGCAAGAGTGTGGATAAACCTGTCACACAAGCTAGACTGCCAGCAGAGAGGTTTGAGCTGAGACACTCCTTTTATATGCAGGAAACTATTAACTTGAGCTCTAAGTTAATTTTCCAGAGAAAGGTGGTTGGGGATAGCCCCTGTTAATGTCAGAAAAGTGTAGTATAACAGACAGATTTTGGTTTTGGGGGTAGATGCTTGAGCAGATCCAGGGGACCCCTTGAGTCCTGATCCGCCTTGCCCGTCAGGTCTCTTCCTCATGACCTTTGCCATGGGTGGGATCTCCCGTGCTGGCTCCCGGCAGGGAAGCAATTATATGCTAGGTGGAGAGAATGGAAAGAGAAAGGCAGGGCGGCAGTGCTGGGATTTCCCAGAGGACTAGATCTCACTTCTATTAAACTTTATCAATGTTCAATATCGATTGGAAACATAAGTTTTGCTTTGGAAGTGGTAGAGCAATATTCAATGGAAGGACTGATGCTGAAGATGAAGCTCTTGCCTTGCCCGTCAGGTCTCTTCCTCATGACCTTTGCCATGGGTGGGATCTCCCGTGCTGGCTCCCGGCAGGGAAGCAATTATATGCTAGGTGGAGAGAATGGAAAGAGAAAGGCAGGGGGGCAGTGCTGGGATTTCCCAGAGGACTAGATCTCACTTCTATTAAACTTTATCAATGTTCAATATCGATTGGAAACATAAGTTTTGCTTTGGAAGTGGTAGAGCAATATTCAATGGAAGGACTGATGCTGAAGATGAAGCTCCAACACTTAGGCCAGTTGATGTGAAGACTCAGCTCATTGGAAGAAACCCTGATGCTGGGAAAGACTGTGGGCAGAAGGAAAAGGAATAAAAGGATGAGATTGTGAGACAGCATCGCCTACTAAAAGGACATGAGTTTGAGGAAACTACAAGAAATAGTGAAAGACAGAGAAGCCTGTTTTGTTGATGAAGATGTAATCACAAAGAGTCAGACATGAGTTAACATCTGAACAAAACCAATGAGGACACAGGGTCCAGTGAAGGCTCTGGTCCTGGTTGGAGGGGAGAAAGATTTCGTTGGAAGGAGAGCCTTCCCATTCTCTGGTGCAGGAGAATCCAAGGCAAGGAGCACAAGTTTTTGAATGTGTTAACAAACATTGTTTTCTTAAAAAAACAAAACAAAAAACAAACAAACAAAAAAAAACTGTTTTCTGCAGGAGAGAGAGCTTTGACTGAGTTTGTTCTCAGGATTTTACTGAGGGATGTCGAAGGGATCTGGAGTGGGCTGTGTCTGCAAAAACCAGGTGACCAGCTGCTGGAGGGCAAGGCTTGTGGCAGACATTCTGTACTAGGTGGAAAACGAATCCAGAAAAAGTGTACCTTCTGTACTGTACATGCCAATATACCACATTGTTTCAGCAGATCACTTCAATGTTGTCTTGGAGGAGGAAAGAAATGGATGGGTGGTTTGCTTTTGCCAATTCCTGTGGGTAGTTAGATGACTAAATGTCTGGTTACTTATTATCATGGTTGGAATTATGCTTGGGAAAGAAAACTAGATAAAGTCCACACATATTTGGTCATTAAACAGCAAGCATAGGCAGGTTTCTAAGGCAACTGTAGGTAATTTAATCATGAGGGGCCAAATAAGGACAGTTTCATTCAACAGGCTGAGATTGGACTGTACAGGTTGCCATAGTTGTTGCGATGACAAGTAGGCATAACAGCTACTTCTTGCTACACTGGAGATGTGGGAAACCGAAAAGAGTCCAAAAGCCTTACAACTCTCCTTGCAGTGTGATTTCAGGCTAGAAGTAGTTGACAAGGAAAGGCTGACTGGTAAGGCTGGGAAGGGAGTAATCTGAGCCAGTAATCATTAACTCTTGAGGAATCAGCTCAGTCATAGTTTTGTGTCATGGTTCAGAGATAGATGTCATTTGGCTTGAATCAATATTTAGCCTTGGGGATGGCAGCCATATCCTCTAAACAGAAAATTTCCTTCTCCGCAAGTGGCAGAATAATTTATATTTGTTCCAGACTCATGAACCCAGAAAGCACTCTCAGGGCTACTTGTTCTTAGCAGGCACACATGCAATCTATAAGGTGGAATTATCATCACGGTGCCCATTTTCCAGATGAGAAAACTTAGGTTAAGGGACTTGATCAAGGTCACAGAGCTAAGCGCGTGAAAAGCCAAGCACAAACCCAGGGTAACAGTCCTCAAATTGTGTGTTTTTGCTCCACACCCACTGGGAGTGGTGGGTGGTGATCTGTCAACATGCTTAGACAGAAGCAAGCAGTTACAGGCTTAAATTGAAGTAAGTAAGGAAAACCAGTAGAACATTCAGCTATGACCTAAATAAAATCCCTTATGATTTTATAGTGGAGATGAAAGATAGATTCAAGGGATTAGGTCTGGTAGCCTGAAGAACTATGGATGGAAGTTTGTAATATTGTACAGAAGGTGGTCACCAAAACCATCCCCAAGAAAAACAAATGTGAGAAGGAAAAGGGCTTCCCTGAGGAGGCCTTAAAAACAGCTGAGAAAATAAGACAAGTGAAAGGCAAAGGAGAAAGGGAAAGATATACTCAATAGAATGCAGACTTCCAGAGAATAGCAAATGGATATAAGAAATTCTTCATAGGTGAACACTGAAAGAATTAGAGGAAAACAATAGAATTGTACAGAATATAGATCTCTTCAGGAAAATTGGAGCCACCAGGGGAACACTTCATGCAAGGATGGGCACAATAAAGGACAGAAAAGTCAAAGACTTAACAGAAGCAGATGAGATTAAGAAGAGGTGGCAAGAATGCACAGAAGGACTGTACAAAAATGGTCATAAAGACCGGGATAGGGATGATGCTTGGGTCACTCATGTAATGCCAGATATACTGGAGTATGAAGTCAAGTGGGCCTTACGAAGCATCACTAAAACCAATGATAGGACAGGTGATGAAATTCTAGCTGAGCTATTTAAAAATCCTAAAGAAAAGTCAGGAACAAGACAAGGGTGCCCACTTTCACTGCTACTATTAAACATCGTTCTGGAAGTTTTGGCCACAGCAATCAGAGAAGAAAAAGAAATAAAAGGAATCCAAATTGGAAAAGAAGAAGTAAAACTCTCACTGTTTGCAGATGACATGATCCTCTACAGAGAAAACCCTAAAGACTCCACCACAATATTACTAGAGCTAATCAACGAATATAGTAAAGTTGCAGGATATAAAATCAACATACAGAAATCCCTTGCATTCCTATACACTAATAATGAGAAAGTAGAAAAAGAAATTAAGGCAACAATTCCATTCACCATTGCAATGAAAAGAATAAAATACTTAGGAATATATCTACCTAAAGAAACTAAAGACCTACATATAGAAAACTATAAAACACTAATGAAAGAAATCAAAGAGGACACTAATAGATGGAGAAATATACCATGTTCATGGATCAGAAGAATCAATATAGTGAAAATGAGTATACTACCAAAAACAATCTACAGATTCAATGNATCCAACCAGTCCATTCTGAAGGAGATCAGCCCTGGGTTTTCTTTGGAAGGAATGATGCTAAAGTTGAAACTCCAGTACTTTGGCCACCTCATGTGAAGAGTTGACTCATTGGAAGACTCTGATGCTGGGAGGGACTGGGGGCAGGAGGAAAAGGGGATGACTCAGGATGAGATGGCTGGATGGCATCACCGACTCAATGGACGTGAGTCTGAGTGAACTCCAGCAGATGGTGATGGACAGGGAGGCCTGGCGTGCCGCGATTCATGGGGTCGCAAAGAGTCGGACACGACTGAGCGACTGAACTTAACTGAACTGTGGCAATAAAAACTGTGATTTGGGAAGCACAGAAGGCTGTCTTTTGAAGCAAAAAATAGGTTACCATTTGAAACTATGGTATTTCTATTGAAGGAGTGGATTGAAGTAGATTTTTATAGAGGTATGCACATTCCTGGTGTAAAGATCAAGGAGAGCTCAAAGAATCAATATATCAGTGTAATTTCAACTGTAACAGGAATAAAAACAATTATGATGCTAGGTCATGAAATAAAATGATTGTTCCAGGGATCTTCTGTGGACTTTTAGGAAGAATTTTGGATTTTTTTTTTTTCTAGAATAATAGCAGGTGATTAATAAGACAATTTAGCCATTGCTGTTTGAGGGCTATGGGCCAGTCACTGTGCTTATAACCAGGCACTTTTATTCAAGTGAGCTCATTTAATTATAGAACAACACTAACAGGAAGGCGATATCATTTCAATTTCATGGATGAAGTTAAAGTCATTGCACACTTTACTCAAGGTTTGACAACTGATAAAGGACAGACCTAGGATTCACGGCCAAGATTTATGAACTAAGCTTTTCTGATTTCAAAGCCCACAGCCAAAGTTAAACACACTGGAAAGAGATGGTATAGTCTCAATATTCCTCATGGAGACAATGAAAAAGTACTTCTGTTCATGGACATTAACCAAAGTATCTGAGGAAATGCCTCTTAGATCTTGATAACTCTACTATATTACTCATCATCTGGAAATTTCTCTGGCAAGTTTAACATTTTATTAAATCTGTACTTCCTTTGCTTACCCCCAACTTCTGGTCAAGTTGAATACTTTATGTAAATTATCTGAGACAGGAATAAAAACAGGAACTTTTCATAGTTCAATATCATTAAGCCTCATTATTTATTTCCTTGATAGTCAATAATATAACCATTCCACCAATGAAATCTGAAGGAACAGGGTTAATCATATTTGTTTTTAATTATACCTCTTTAAAAACTGGTAACCAAAATATGGCTACAGTACAGGTATTTAGTTAACCCATGTTTCTAGATTATGATAAAAAATCTAGAGTATCATGGATTATCCAGTTGGCAAAGTAAGCATGTTCTTAAGGAACCAGCATATCAAGGACACCTGAGATATGACAAAGGTTCCAGCTGTAGTGAATGTTACAGAATTTTGTAATCTGAAACTCTAGAAAGAAGCTGTTAAAATTTGAGCACTCACTTAAATTTGACTTCGGATTTAGCCTTTTTCTGAAAAATTTCAATATGGCAGGAGGCTTGGAAAGAAGCCACCTAAAACTTTCCAGTGCTTCAGATAGGAACATGGTTCTGGAAAACTGTTGAAAGTTTGTTAACTTACAGTAAATACTTTATGTTACCAAACACTTAAAAAAATATAGTATCTAATAATTTTTTTTCAGAATAAAATGCTTCTGTAGTCTTACCTGTTTAGGAAAGTTTTTCCTTCCTGGTTACCTTATCTAAATAATAATGTAATAACAATCATTATGTAAACAATAATAATCTAAACAATAATGCCTCAGTTGACAGACAATAACTGCTTAGCCCACAAATATATCACTTATGATAACTTTAGATAAGAAATTAGTAGCAATTCATAATATTTTATTTCACATGAACATGGTCCTAGTTTACTTAACTTCTCATATGATGATCATATTTAGCCCCAGTGCAAGATCTTTTAATAAATGTTTGGAAAATAAAAATGCATCATCATACAAGGATTGGGAAGAACATTTTATTGCTAAGCATATCCTTGAACGAAAATGCAAATATGAAATAAAAGAGAAAAGAAAAAAAAGCAGTAACTTCACAACATCATAAAATAAATTTCTTAAGAGTTTGCTCATAAAACAACAGGAATATGATAGAAGCTAACATACAGAATGCACATGTTCCCATAAAATTGTCCAAATAGAAACTTACACTAAAAGGAATATAACAAATGTATTTTTACTCAAATAAAAAAATGCAAAGAAAGAAAGCAAGAAATCAGTTCACAAGACCTCAAGACTCCAAGAACAGCAATCTTTTACAGACATCGAGATATAATCAACTTCATATAGGTTGGGCCATTTAGGTTATCTAAAATCGTGCTTTGATACCTCTTTATAATCCCGTCTTTTCCAATGATAACAAAATAATCCAAAACTCTTAACACATTGAAATATCAGATAATGAGGAACACCTCTTTCCATACACATTAGTAAAGGCTACCATCATTGAGATTGCATTTTTTGCCCCACATCTTTAAGATAGTTTCTCAAAGTCAAATATTCATGCAACTTACAAAGACCAGCAAGAGTAGATTTCTAAATCTAAACAGCTGATTGGTTTTCATCTGTACAAAGGAAACTGTATATATCTGACCCTCCAGAGGACACATTTCATTTTCATGTAAATATTCGTCTTGCTTTGCCTCTTGCTTTCGGGTTAGGTATGGCCACAGAACCAGTTTATCATTTTACTGTACATTGATTCCTCTTTTCAGAAAGAAAGACAACTGGAACAGAAACCAAACAAACGGAAATAAACAAAGGAAAGAACAGTTCTCAAAGCGCTATGTACACAGGTGGCGAAGGAACTATACCAGCAAAAATGTAGTAGAATATGTAAACAAAATCTGAGAAGAGTTTTTTTTTTTATTCTCCTTGACACAGTTAACTGTGACAAAACTAAAACTCACACTTTCTTCACATTGTAAGGTTTACTTTTTTGTTGTTTTGTTATTTTCTTTGAAAACAACATTCTCATTCCACTTCAAGATTTTAACAGTTTTCCTGTTGCAGTCATCCCATCAAACATACCATGATAAATATATCTGTATATATATTTATTTATATATATTATACTATTAAATTCCATTTTTGTGTGTGTGTGTGTCACAGCAGCTTTATTCGTTTGTTATTTATCTTTAGAAAAGATGGGTGAAGGGAGACGTGAGCAAATGGAAGGATAGAGTTATCTGTAAGTGTCAGGCTGGAAAATTAAATCACTAGGAAAAACATGATCATGTTGGGGGCGGGGGAAGAGCTATGAGTTTTGCACTCTGTCATGCCATGTTTGGCTTGTGCGACCTTTTGTGGTTCTATCACAAGCTGAACTCCCCTATTGTCTGTTTTGATTCTGTAACAGACTCCTTGTATTGTCTTTTCTTTTATATTCGCATGCATTTCAGTCAGTCACAGATCCAGCCCACCCCCCGGGCCCCCTTTCCTAGGAAAGGCTCTGTTTTAATTTGTGGGGCTATCTCCTTTACCTCAATTTGGCTGGGCTCATGGACAGGAACAATATCGTTAAGTGAAGCCGACAGCTCTGAGAAAACCAGCCCTAACCACAGCTGTTCAGGGTTTGGGTGGCAAATTCTGGAATTTGATCCTGAGGGACCAGCTTTTCCAATCAAAACTATCATCCATCCCATGATTTTGCTATGTGTTCAGCAAAGCATCATACAGAAACAGACAACAGATTCTAGAAACACCACAACCTGATATGTCGAGTGAACACCATGGTAGCTTTTGAGTTCATATGGCAATAGTCTCTCTTTCTTTTGTTTTCTGAGATTTTGTTTGTCTTCTTATGTCCAATTGTTTTCAAAAAATAATCAAATACCCAAAAGCCATTTTTTCCCCTCAGATCTTGAAAAGTTACACGCACACTGGCCAGAACCAGATAAGGGTGGGTTTTTGTTGTTTTTAACATTTTTTTCTTTTCTTTTTTTTTTTGTTTTTTACATAATTAAACAAACAAACAAACAAAAAAACCCATTATTACAGTCAAGCTTCACAAACATTATTACAGACTCACTTGGAGTTATGGAACAAGTAAGCCATGAAGTAAATGCATCATCATACAAGGATTGGGAAGAACATTTTATTGCTAAGCATATCCTTGAACGAAAATGCAAATATGAAATAAAAGAGAAAAGAAAAAAAAGCAGTAACTTCACAACATCATAAAATAAATTTCTTAAGAGTTTGCTCATAAAACAACAGGAATATGATAGAAGCTAACATACAGAATGCACATGTTCCCATAAAATTGTCCAAATAGAAACTTACACTAAAAGGAATATAACAAATGTATTTTTACTCAAATAAAAAAATGCAAAGAAAGAAAGCAAGAAATCAGTTCACAAGACCTCAAGACTCCAAGAACAGCAATCTTTTACAGACATCGAGATATAATCAACTTCATATAGGTTGGGCCATTTAGGTTATCTAAAATCGTGCTTTGATACCTCTTTATAATCCCGTCTTTTCCAATGATAACAAAATAATCCAAAACTCTTAACACATTGAAATATCAGATAATGAGGAACACCTCTTTCCATACACATTAGTAAAGGCTACCATCATTGAGATTGCATTTTTTGCCCCACATCTTTAAGATAGTTTCTCAAAGTCAAATATTCATGCAACTTACAAAGACCAGCAAGAGTAGATTTCTAAATCTAAACAGCTGATTGGTTTTCATCTGTACAAAGGAAACTGTATATATCTGACCCTCCAGAGGACACATTTCATTTTCATGTAAATATTCGTCTTGCTTTGCCTCTTGCTTTCGGGTTAGGTATGGCCACAGAACCAGTTTATCATTTTACTGTACATTGATTCCTCTTTTCAGAAAGAAAGACAACTGGAACAGAAACCAAACAAACGGAAATAAACAAAGGAAAGAACAGTTCTCAAAGCGCTATGTACACAGGTGGCAAAGGAACTATACCAGCAAAAATGTAGTAGAATATGTAAACAAAATCTGAGAAGAGTTTTTTTTTTTATTCTCCTTGACACAGTTAACTGTGACAAAACTAAAACTCACACTTTCTTCACATTGTAAGGTTTACTTTTTTGTTGTTTTGTTATTTTCTTTGAAAACAACATTCTCATTCCACTTCAAGATTTTAACAGTTTTCCTGTTGCAGTCATCCCATCAAACATACCATGATAAATATATCTGTATATATATTTATTTATATATATTATACTATTAAATTCCATTTTTGTGTGTGTGTGTGTCACAGCAGCTTTATTCGTTTGTTATTTATCTTTAGAAAAGATGGGTGAAGGGAGACGTGAGCAAATGGAAGGATAGAGTTATCTGTAAGTGTCAGGCTGGAAAATTAAATCACTAGGAAAAACATGATCATGTTGGGGGCGGGGGAAGAGCTATGAGTTTTGCACTCTGTCATGCCATGTTTGGCTTGTGCGACCTTTTGTGGTTCTATCACAAGCTGAACTCCCCTATTGTCTGTTTTGATTCTGTAACAGACTCCTTGTATTGTCTTTTCTTTTATATTCGCATGCATTTCAATCAGTCACAGATCCAGCCCACCCCCCGGGCCCCCTTTCCTAGGAAAGGCTCTGTTTTAATTTGTGGGGCTATCTCCTTTACCTCAATTTGGCTGGGCTCATGGACAGGAACAATATCGTTAAGTGAAGCCGACAGCTCTGAGAAAACCAGCCCTAACCACAGCTGTTCAGGGTTTGGGTGGCAAATTCTGGAATTTGATCCTGAGGGACCAGCTTTTCCAATCAAAACTATCATCCATCCCATGATTTTGCTATGTGTTCAGCAAAGCATCATACAGAAACAGACAACAGATTCTAGAAACACCACAACCTGATATGTCGAGTGAACACCATGGTAGCTTTTGAGTTCATATGGCAATAGTCTCTCTTTCTTTTGTTTTCTGAGATTTTGTTTGTCTTCTTATGTCCAATTGTTTTCAAAAAATAATCAAATACCCAAAAGCCATTTTTTCCCCTCAGATCTTGAAAAGTTACACGCACACTGGCCAGAACCAGATAAGGGTGGGTTTTTGTTGTTTTTAACATTTTTTTCTTTTCTTTTTTTTTTTGTTTTTTACATAATTAAACAAACAAACAAACAAAAAAACCCATTATTACAGTCAAGCTTCACAAACATTATTACAGACTCACTTGGAGTTATGGAACAAGTAAGCCATGAAGTCTTCTACCTTGGGTGAAAGGTCCTCAAGAGATGGAAGCTTCCAAGTCTGTGAAAAGTTGGGGGGCCGGGGGGGGGGGGAGCGGGGAGCCACCTGCTCGCTCCAGCGTGCAAAAGTGTGTGCTGGCTGACACCGCAGGGCAGAAAGAACTTTCTGTCTCCGAGCGGCGACTGCGTCACAGAAGCCCGTGGCTTGCGCCTTCTCGGCTCGGTGCATCTTGGTGTTCTGTTCACGACCGATTTTCCCCACCGGAGTCGCGGTCCACACAGCCCCGTGTCCTGGGACAGTTCCGAGCCCTGCGGGATGCTCAGGTGGCCAGGTACACGCGCGCCTGTGGGCAGAGGAGCGGCCCGGGCTTAGCTTCGCGCCGGGAGCGGCGGCGCGGCGCCTACACGTAGTACTCCTTGTCCTTGTTTTTCTGTTTCTTGTGGCCGCCCTTGGAGCTCGGAGGCTTCTCCTTGAGCAGCGTGCCGTTGCTCTGCGCCGAGTTGCTGATGTAGTTCCGCGTCTCGTCCACCTGGTAGGAGCCCTCGTCCCTGTTCCTGTACTTGTACATGGCGTACAGGAGGATCAAGATGCAGAGGGCGGCTGCAGCCACAATGCCGACGACCATCCCTGTTGTGCTGCTGGACTCGCGGATCACCTCTGAGGCCCCCGGGACCCGTCTGACTCCCGGCTCCGTGGGGTTTGCTGTGGGCACATTACGGAACATGGGGGAAGTAATTAGTGGGCTCTTCAGTTTGGTGCTGTCTAGCTCATAGGCAGTGGGCAACGGAAGCAAGACTAGGTCAGGCTGGGGTTTGAGCTCACGGTTATTCATTTTGCCAGCTGGCAATTTGGGCACCATCCCAGACGAGGAGGAAGCTGTGAAGCGGATCAGCTCAGGGGACAAAGATGTGGTAGTAGTCCTACTAGTTTCGGAGGCTTTGTTAGGTCTAAAGTCCTTGGATTCCCACTTGGGCGCATGTGCTTTGTAGCCACCTTCGAAGATTGAAGTGGAAAGACTCTTATCTGTTACCAAGGAGAAGGTGGTGTAAAAATCTTCATCATCAGTAGGGGGCAGGTTAGAGTCAAAGGTTTCCCCTGAGCCATACCCAGATATCACCAAGCCATCATCATCACAACCATCGCTGCCTTGGTCCGACAAGCAAGGTAACCCCGCCTCAGAGGTCATAGACAGGGACTCTTTGGTGGTCTCAATAATGGTGAGGAGGGGGCGGAAGGTAGGGGGGAGTGTAATGGAAGGTGCACGAGTAGCAATAGGAGGGGTAGCTAAAGGGTCTTCTACAAGAAGAGGGATAACTAATTCACCTCCTGGGATGGAAAAGAAAAAAGAGAAACAGAATTAGTACATTTGGAGAAACACAAGTCACAGCCGTGCTCAGTAAGTGCAGTTCATAGGTCACGTCTCAGAAATGATGAGAGCCTTGGATGCACATCCAGACCCTCTACTTGCAGCTGAATCGTTCTAGGCTGATCTAGAGCCCATGGTATGCCTCTTGCCACCAAAACCTGAAATTCACAGAGTGAGGGCTTAGATATTTAAAGATACTCTCAAGTAATTATTTAGATAGAATTCAAATAGGCTTTTTTCCAGGATCTGCTTATGGGATGATGACACTTAACTATACCATTGCAGATACTCACCATCAATTGTGCGTGTGTGTGTACATGAACACATGCATGTGATTAATCTGAGCATTTCTTTATTTTCTTCTTGCTGCTGCTGCTGCTAAGTCGCTTCAGTCGTGCCCGACTCTATGTGACCCCACAGATGACAGCCCATCAGGCTCCCCTGTCCCTGGGATTCTCCAGGCAAGAACACTGGAGTGGGTTGCCATTTCCTTCTCCAAGGCATGCATGCAGGCTAAGTCGCTTCAGTCGTGTCCAACTCTGTGCAACCACATGGACAGCAGCCCACCAGGCTCCTCTGTCCACGGGATTCTCCAGGCAAGAATACTGGAGTGGGTTGCCATTTCCTTCTCTAATTTTATTCTTGGGTTTCTACTTATTTGCTCCCATCAGGGTGAGAATGACAGATTTTCCATGTCACTGAGATCAAGATCAAGGAAGACAAAAGAGCTCATCTTCAGTATTTTATAGGTTACTACTTTTTTTTTTTTAATTTTACTTTACAATACTGTATTGGTTTTGCCATACATTGACATGAATCTGCCACAGGTGTACATGAGTTCCCAATCCTGAACCCTCCTCCCACCTCTCTCCCCATATCATCTCTCTGGGTCATCCCAGTGTACCAGCCCCAAGCATCCTGTATTCTGTATCGAACCTAGACTGGCGATTTGTTTCTTACATGATAGTATACATACTTTTAATTTCACATTTATCAAGTGTAGGCTTCGTTTACTATAAGCTAAGTAAGGGGAACTTATAGAGGTTGAAAATGTTCATACAACAGGCCCATTTTGACTATGCTGTTCCAGAAATTCCTCTGACTATAAAACAACAACTTGCTTTGTATTGGTCTAATGTTATATTCATATATTGCTTTTATGTTATATGCAATATATGCTGAGCAGACACTAGATTTCAAAAATACCCAGGCTATATATCCATGACTTACTGGAAACTTACTTTTAGATCCAGAAATGTAGAGAGAGCAAAGTGAATTTTTAAGATCAGTGATTCTTATTTAGAGTGGTAGATATTTATCAGTTTACCCACAGACCCTCGTTACCACCCTTATACTAGAACTAGGTCAGGAAAGTTCATTAAATTATAGTCCCTGAAAATCATGGTTATCCCAGATATTCTGTGGTGGCTGTTACTCACCTAAATGTAGGGCCAAGCTTATTATTCCTGTATATAAAGCAAGATAATCCTGTGTCTCTTTATAGTGTTATTTTCAAACAGAGAAAGAATCTCAGGAAGTCACAGTTCAAGTCTTCTGTTAAATTTATTTAAAAAGTTATTCCAACTACTGTTTTTTAAAAATCTTCTAGCAGAGACAGCATGATGAGTCCCTGCCCCAGTTAATCTGCTTTCAGCCACGTCAGAAGCTTTCATTCTCTGCCAGAGAAACTGAGTCAGAGAGGTTGGCAATGGTGTATCTGATGCGTATCATATGGAAAGGAAGGCACAAGAGAGCATGGGACCGTCATTCCTGACCTACCCAACGATGTTACATATGTGGGGAAATAAAACAAGAACCTTTCTGAGAATCTCAAGATGGTATTTTGGCCTGTGCTCTAAACCCCAAGCTTCTTTTCTAGGGCTCAGAGTTTGCAGCTATTGAGCAACCGATCTTTGCAGATTTTACAAAGCTTAGGCTTGCTTTCCTGGGCTAGCAGGCCTATGTTTTTTTTTCTTTTTTTTTTACATTGTGACCATATATAATTCATATGTCTTGCAACTTATTTAATGCATAATGTACACACTTTTGCTAGTTTTTATATGTGGAATTTAGAATACAGGCCCCCAAAGGTAAGCCAGTCTTAAAACTAACCCCGAGGTGCCTCCACTTCCCCATTCTTCCAGCCCCGAGTGTTATATTTAACGTGATGGAAGCAGGCAGTGTTTGAGTAAGGAAAGTGTAGTGAGAACAAAGGAGTTGCGCAGTCTGCTTAAAGATTCCCTTAGGATTGCTCAGAATGATTTTACTTGCTTTTGGAGGACAAGGCAGGATTTGGGTACCCATCTCACCCAGAACAAAAGTTTAGCATGGGTGTTCTTTTCTGGCACAAATATGGAGAGTCATTTGCCTTTTAGAGCAAGGATAAAAGTCAACCCAATATATATTAAGTGGAAAATAAACTGGGATAAAGGGCAAGGAATGACTGATTTGTTGGGAGGCAAAGTCCTGGGACAGATAATTGAATGCAAAGGCAAATTGTCAAGTAGGATGTGAGTGTCCCTTTAAGTGAGATGAAGATCACTGTCTTCCTGATTACAGAGTGGAATTCATTTTCACTTTTAGTGTGCCATCTGTGACACCCAACTGGAGTCTTAACGTTTGCCTGTTTTTTTCCCCCCTGTCTTTTCAATCCTAGTTAAAGCTTCCCGAGTGTCTTTGTTGTTTAAAAAACCTACAACATCTACACACTGCTCATTCTGCAGTTGAATCACTTTCACTTTCCTTTGCGTTTCACTTCTCATTCAACACCTTGAAGTGAGCATCTCTCTTGGAGCAGGATTTAAAAAAAAAAGTGAAAATCATCCTTTTCATGATGGGAAGGAAAGAAGGTCTGGAAGCTTACTAATTAACAAAGAGCTTCTAAATGTTGACGAGGCCCTTTTGTGAAATGGTAAAAGCTTATTTCAAAACTAAAATGATGGGTAGGCTGGTACAGAGTTTTGATAACAGAATCTGTTAAAACTGGTAATCTTCAATTTTCTTGCCCATGCTACTATTAATCCTAGTAGTAGTGACAAAAATGATAAATGATGCCCCTCTTAGGGGCTTTTGAGCCTAAAACCTGGTAATGCTTTACCAATGAAATTGTAGAAACTTCCATAGCTCCCCTGCCCTTGCAACTCAAGGAACTGGAATAACGTCTTTAGTTTAAAAGGGAGTCCACTGGGGTGGAGAAGTTGGTGTTATAAAGGGGAATTAGAGTGAATATAGATGGAAATTTTTAGATAACAGTAAATGGGAAAGGCGCCTGGGACAGGTATATGCCATTTTTATATCAAATTCTATATTTAAGATGACTCTAGGGTCCAGACGAGTCCAAAGGCTCTCACATCATTTGAGATAAACAGGCGAGGGATGTGTTTCTCCCATCATTAGATCCTTACTAGAAATGACTTTGCAGAGGGTTATTTAAGATTGCATGTTTATTTGTGTTAATCCAAAGTGACTATCCTCAGAAATGTTGGAGCAGCTGATAACTTTTTTCGCTGCCCAAAGACCATGAAGTCAGTGACCTCTCAGATGGCCATGCTTACAATAGTATTCACAGAAGCAACAAGCTTAAAGTCATCAGGAGCTGCTGCCAGAGTATTACAAAGCCTGTAATCCATCAAAACTCTCATTTCCTATTCTGTCCCCAGAATTTTTCTTTGGTTTGGAATAAGAACTATCTGTTTTCCTTAAAGTTAGCATTTTAAATCAGGAATATATACTGTTTTTTGACACGGTTGTGCTCTTCTTTAAACCAGAGAGATCACTAGGGATATAAAAGGTCTATTTTAGCCCTGAAGGCTGCCCTGCTTTTTTGCTTTATGAGTGTATTTATAGATATATAATTCATGCGTCCAGGGCTGATATTCAGCAAAAGGGGCTCTCTGCCATTGGAAAAGATAGTGTATTAAAAATTTAATAGAACTCTTCTGAACTGTGAGAATGTTGTAGGTGATAGTGACGTGGTGGGTCATCTCAAAACACAAGAAGAGAAGCAGAAAGTTTCAGTATGGCTCCAACCTTTGCCTCTCTGGAGATATTTGGGTCTTAGAAGTCACAAAAATATGAAAAACAGTGACACTGAAGAATGAGACTCTGGGAAAAGACACCATGCTCCAAGTCCTTAAATATCTTTTTATCTGTGTCTAGGTTCTTTACCTCATCTCTTATTTGCATTCTTCTAATTCTCTGCTGGGAAACTCACGCACAGTGGGGAGAAGTCATTTTTCCCCACCGAATTAGTTATTGAGTTGTATTCATTTAGTCATTTGGTGCCGCAGAAGTGTATACTTATAACACATCCATATCTGGAAACTTGGAACCGTGAAGCTCTTCTTCAACTGTCCTCAGGAAAAATAGTCATGGATAGATATGGCAAGTCCCTGGGGAGCAGACATCGGAAAAATTCAAGTGTTTCAAGGGGACTTAGCTTTTTAAATAGTATTTTAATGAGATGATAATGTTTAGGCAGGACATTCCCCCACTAGTTTATCTGAAATGGATTTGATTCCAAAAGGCTACAGAGTCTATTCTTTTCCAGATATGCCCAGATAAGATGAGCAATAACCTCTTGATATCATCACATGGGTGTGCATGCTAAGTCGCTTCAGTCGTGTCTGACTCTTTGCGACCCCATGGACTGTAGCCCACCAGGCTCCTCTGTCCATGGGATTCTCCAGGAAAGAATACTGAAGTGGGTTGCCATGCCCTCCTCCAGGGGATCTCGCCAACCCAGGAAGTGAACCTGCATTTCCTGCATTGGCTAGTGGGTTCTTTACCACTAGCACCATCTGGGAAGTATAAAAGAAGGAATGTTTTGTGGAGTTTTCCATCTGCATATTGATTAAGAGTTTTGCCTTTGAAATCACTCAGATTTAAGTTAGCATCACAGTTTTCTGGTTTACTAGCCCTATGAGTTGGTCAAATTTAATAAATTCTTTGTGAAATGGAAATAATAACACAGCTTACCTCAAGCCACCAGTGTAAATAATGATTCATGTTAGTGTCACTTAAAATGTCTCTATTTAGCACAGAGATAACTGCTATTCTAATATGCTAGCTATTAGTAATATTTCTATTTTTAGGTATTTGGGGCCTATAAACACTGATACTGTTGATTACTTTTTTCTGACCATTTTTAACAGAATAGTCTCATGCTGAGGTAGAAGTATCATAATATAGGATCTAGATCATTAAGGCTATTTTTAATGCAGTGTTTGAGGAATGTTATAATAACCCCAAGAGCTTGTATTTAAAATAAATGACTAGACTTATATCAAATGGACTTAGGCATCTTCAACAAAAACAAAAGGTTTCAATTAGATAAAATAGCACTCCATTTAGGAGGTTCTTAGTTTTAAACCTAAACTATCATCCAACATATCAACACTATACACTCATATAAACCAAGGCAGATAAGGCTCACTCACGGATGCTGCTGTATCAGAATCATATCCCTTATCCATGCTTCAGTTTGATATTTTTGCAATAGTAATACTAATACGTAAAATTAGGGTGAAGCAAGTAACTTCTTCATTTAAAAATTCTATAGCACTTCTTGCTGATCTTATGTTTCCTGAAGTGCATAACTGATCCAAATTCCTTTAAGGGCAAGGGGTATTCTCATGGCAGAGTCACACAAAAGGGTAATACCTACCGAAAACATTTCCTAAATAGAACTTTAGGTGTGAAAATCATCGTGTTTCTTCTTGAGAGAATCCTAGGATCCTTTTAAAGCTTACCTGATTAAACCCCTGAGAGAAATCGCAAATATTAATAGAAAGGGAAAAGGAAAGACAGACAGGAGGAGGGGAGGTTGGGTGCTTACTGTGCATGGGTGTCTTTCACCATAGTTAGTTACATACTTCGGAAGGCAGCATTATCATATTATCAGAGGACAATACTTAAGAAATCTGAGATTCATGATGTCTCTTTTCTCAATCAGTCTGATTCTGTAGTTTTCAGTGATGGTGATATTTTAATCCTGGATAAAACAAACTCTACCATAGTCACTTGAGAGTATCTTATTTCCCCTGTGCTGAAGGAAAATAAAATCAGGGAATGATTTCCCCAAATGTTTTCTAAGGAGTTAAATTAGGATGTAATTACCACTAAAACACTTGTTGTTAATTCAGTTAATTTTCTTCTAGGGCACAGGCCTCCCATAGGTTGTATCTAATTTCATATCCCACTGTAGAAACTACCATTACTTTCAAAGCTTTAAAAGTTGGTTCAGGCAAAGAGGTCAGGCTTCCCTTGGATGGTAAGAACAATTTACCTATACCTTTCCACCAACAGTAGAATTCACATCGATTATTAGGAGCAATTCAGCACAAAACATAACAGTGAAAATTAAGCAAATAGACACAAATGAAATAAAACATTTACTATTATCTTAAAAAATCATAGAGTAGAAAATAAAATCAACTTCAGGGCCAAAGTAAGCTAGAGGGAAAGAGAGCAAATAACACCAACATCAAGGCATTCACAATATAAGGGAGGACAGAAAGAAAAATAAAAGCAAATAAAAAAATACAGGTTGTTGTAGAGAAAAGAAAGAAAGAAATCATTTCCATATAGACAACATAATTTAAAAAAGCATACTGTATTAATTTATAGTCAACTTACATCAACAAATTGCCCGCATGTTTTTTGGCATGAAAGAAAAATTTACAAAAGAAAGTTGTGTAAGAATGCTCTTGGACAAATAGAATTGCCACATTCTTGTAACTTGCTTTTTTTGTTGTCATTTCTTTTAAAACTTTTGAGCAAAATGTCTAGTTTTCAAATATAATAATTTATAACAGAGGATGATACAGGAGGCAACAACACATACATCCACACCACATAACATGAAAAGAAAAAAAAATCTGCACTTTATCAATTTTTTTTTTTACTTTCAGGGGCTTGGGAGGGCATCAGTTTTGAATTTGAAATTATTCTGATTGCGATGATTTAAAAAAAAACTTTTAAAAAACCTGTTTAATTTTATAATTTGCTTTTAAAAAATCTATGAATCTAGAGAGTTTTGACTGAATTTCTGCATTAATATAGGATCTCAGATATGTATTGAGTTTAAATCTTTTTGTCTTTTTTTGACAAGTTCTAGAGTTTCTTTATTTGAAGGGGATGGATGACAGCACATAAGTTTGAACAATGCTAAAGAAAGGAGGGGAATGGGAAGGGAAGATGCAGAAAGGGTAGGGTCATATCTATGAGTATACTACACAAGAGATGAAGATGATGGGAGTAAATGTGTAAGTGAGTCGCCATGTCCATGTAAGGGCGGCACGGAGTGATCTAGCTGCATTAGAGCTTCTGGCTGTAAGGAAGGGATGGGCAATATACAAAAACAAATGAGCCTACACNATGCAGAAAGGGTAGGGTCATATCTATGAGTATACTACACAAGAGATGAAGATGATGGGAGTAAATGTGTAAGTGAGTCGCCATGTCCATGTAAGGGCGGCACGGAGTGATCTAGCTGCATTAGAGCTTCTGGCTGTAAGGAAGGGATGGGCAATATACAAAAACAAATGAGCCTACACACGCCCATCTACAGATATAAAGAACAGAACTCTAACACTGACAATCTCACACACCCTAAGCTGCAACTTCTTCAACATGCAATTATTCCCAAAATCATTACAGTTTCATTAAAGATTTTCCAATAATAAAAACAATTAAACTTTCGTCCCTACTAAAATAGCCAAGATACATGAAATAATAATAGTAGTAATAATAATAATACTACTTATAATAATGATCAGAAAGTTAAAAGCAAAAACAAGGAGACTAGGTTTATGCATTCAAGTTGAAAAACTTCAACGGCAGCCACACAGCCCCATCGAGAGTTAGGGGAGGGGGTTAGAGATCTTCCTATGTGACTGAAAGACAAAATTGTGCAGGGAGCCTGCTGGCTGGGTCATTCATTACTTTCTTCTATAGGAAGGGTACTGTCTGAGTGATGTCACCCATCTTCCCCATTCCACCCATGCTGCGTGTGATTCTGGTTAGACTGGGCTTATGTTAAAGACGTGGCTGTGAGGATTCTGCAGCTGAAGTTGTTCCACATTTAAAGAGGGAGTGGGGGAAAGTTGCAGAAAACAATTCATAACTTTTTTTTTGTCAGAGTTTTGGATAAAACCAAATCTAAAGATCCAGCAATTAAAAAGAAACACATTAATATATATATAGATAAATAGATAGATATAGTACAAAAAGCACTTAATTCCCAAATAAGAAGGGAGCAAAGAACAAAAAATAATTTAAAGTAAAAAGTAGTTCACACACTTTCAGAGATGAACAACCAGATGCACACGCTGAGGAGGCACAGACAGAGCAGTCAGGGGACACTTTTTTTTCTGTTGTTGTTTTGTATTTTCTGGCGTATCGACTCCCCTTTTGGTGATAGCCAACATTAAAAACAAATTTTGCATTTTCTTTGAAAAAGAAAGTTTGCATTTTCTTAAAATTTTGCTGTTTTGCTTTTTTTAAAAAAATAAAAAGGGCGTGCAGTCTGGATGTACGTCCTAAGTAGACATTTGAGAGAGAAAAAGAGGCTAAGACTGACAAATGGGTAATTGTCTATTATCCTGTCACTGCAGGAATGCTAACCAAGTCAATCCATGCTAAAAGTAAGTTGCATTTAGGGAAAATAGAAAAACAGAACAGCAAGCCAGAGTTGGGAAGAGGTCAGCAAGACAAATTTGAGAGTAGGAGAAAGGTATTGGATTTAGTTTCATGCCTTTCCAGTAGGGGCAGAGGGCATCCCAAGACTTCTTGCCAATTGCATTCTTGTAAGCATGTGTGTGGATATGTGTTCATGTGTTGGGCACTGAAGTAGAGCCTGTAGAGGCAGCAACTGAGGTAAAAAATACACGTGAGTTCGTGGGTTCTGTTCTAGGAAACTTAGCCCAGATTCATTCACAATCTCAGAAGGCACATTTTGTAAGACATAGAGGGGTCATCATTAACACGGCTCCATGTATATGTTCTTGGGCTTAGCCAAATTGACAGGGTACACGTGTGACAACTGTGGTCATCAAATGTACCTGATAAATGGAGAGTTTGGAGCTTTTCCTAAGTAACAGGAGCAAACCCCCAGTCCTCTGCTCCGAAAGAGCGCAGTGCCACAGAGTCAGTAAGCTGTAGGATCGTCAGACAATGAAGGTAGCTTATTTGAAGGATATTGGGGGAACCTGTGCCTGTCTCCTAGAGACTGTGTGGGAAACAAAATGCTCCATTCAAACTACAGTGACAAAAAGAAAAGAGAAAGTGTGTGTGTGTGTGTGTGTGTGTGTGTGTGTGTGTGTGAGAGAGAGAGAGAGAGAGAGAGAGAGAAGATAGGGCAGAAAGGACCATGGGGAAAGAGTTTTTAGAAATGGCCTCAGCCTCTACTGGAAGAGATCACAAGGATTACATTAATTAGTTTGTCCCTGTGAGAACATTAATGGTCAACCAAGGACTGGGAAACCCCGGGTAGGAGAACCACAGAGGTGAGACACTTGAGAGCATCTGGTTCTGAAGCCAATTCCAACTACTCCTAAGAAGTGTTTTGGGGTGACTTTGACAAATAGAATACATTTGTGAGGAGGAGTCAGACTTTTGTCCCCTATGGGACGCCCCTTTTATTATTTTATTTTAAAATGATTACAGTAATGTGTCCCCATGGGTCAGTCCGTACCAAGAGTTTTAGTCTCTGGTTTTATGTGAATTGTTATTCTAGGAACTTCACAAAGTACAGCTGGAGGTTTTAGGAGGAGGGAAAAAAAAATCCCAATAATATAGGAAAAGAAAAACCCTTGTTGCCATTTAGTTAATTTTTTTGGAATAATTATACTTTTAACATTGAATTTTATTGTATGACAAAACCCTATAAATGTTAATATTGCCTCACAAGGCATCAATTAACTTCTGGAGAACAAAGTTTTAATAACATTCACATGGGCTATTTTTTGTTTCATGGGCAATTTTGTAGGAAACATAAGTGATATAAATCTGAGATATGCCCAGGTATCATACTCCTGTAAAATGAGAGGTGTTTTGAAGAAGATCCATCAGCAATTTGAGTCTCCTAAGGTTTATACTGAGTAATTTACCTATTTCAAAATTGCCTGTTTTAAGGCTTATATAAGTAGGACACCATTTACTTTCTGGAAATCACTGGTTTAAACAATTGAACATACCAAAATTTATGGTTGTTATTTTGCAAATAAAATGTGTATTTTTTAAACCCATGGAAGCCACAGTTTCAAATGAAGCCAACACAGTACTGGATCAGTGCATATACGTTTTAGAAGTCAGCCAGCAGTTAATAAACACAAAGCTTGTCTGATTTCTAACATAAGATAGAAAATAATGTTGCTAGTAGCTCACAATCAGGTCACAACTTCATTTTCATATTTCATTAGCTATCTACACTGGGTTTTTATTACCGATAACTGCACGGTTCTCTGTATATGCCTCTGCTGAGTGTTAAGAATGCTTTGGGATTATATTCTATTGAGAACAAATAATACAATAATTTGACTTGAAATAGCATATTCTGATGTGACATTTTTATCCCCCTATGTCCAAATAACTGTCTAAATGCAAAATCCGACTTTTAAGAACATCAAATGCAATAAGATGGAGTTACTCCGAATGCATCTCGGAAAGTGCACTTGATTTGAAGAAATATGTTTCTAAGCTGCCTGTGGTTGTAGCTGAGAAGCCCAAAGAATACTGAAGGAATTCAAGGTGCAAACCCGCCTCTCTGGCAGAGTGGGTCCTGCTTGATAAGGACACTGTCTTCAGTGTGCATAGGTGAGATCCCAGAGGAAAGTCCAAATGAATTATTTTGTATAACCTCCAAGATGGAAAAGAGCTCAGAACACCATCAAGCCCAATACTCAGAATTGTATTTCTATATTAATGATCTGCTTGCTAAATAAAAGCAACTTTTTATACTTAAGAAGAAAGATAGGATAAAACATGACAAAAGTAGTACTACATTTTCAAACCTCATAAGGTAGGACGTTTACATGTAGAAGGACCTTGAATTAATGACTTCTTCCCCGATGTTTACAAAACCCTTAACTTGTACCTGCAAGTCTGTCCCCTAATCTCCATTCTTTTCTGTGAACCTACTGCATTCTATACAGATTTTCAGTGACTCCAACGCTCCATTTCATTTACTTTGTTTTCTTCTTACTTTCAGCTAGATTCTAAGAACAACTGGGTGAGAATATTGCATCTTTTTATCTTTATTTTTCCAACTAACCAGAATATTAATAATCATTCAAACATTTTTGAATGAACTAATGACTGAATATCATTAACTGCTTTTTTTTTTTCACCCCTACACTAGCCTAGAGCTTTCCATAGAGGAATTAAAATCTCATATCAAAAGTGGCTCACCTTGTACCTGAAATCTAGTATATGGGACAGAAGTCTTAGAGTCTGGAGACCTGAGTTCCAATCTGGATTGTATTACCTACTATGCTAGTTTGTTAGGACATGGAAAAGGCAGTTAATCCCCCTGAGATTGTTTCTTCATGTGTAATATGGAGATTATAATGTCTGGTGAATTGACCTACCTCAAAGGGTAAATTTATACAACTGAGACTTTGAATGTGAAAGCGCTTATAAATTATAAAGGGCTCTTCAAATGTTTGTTACTATTTTCATCAAAGCTGACACTATAGCGTCAACTATAAAACGAGGGCTTCGCATTCAGAGAAGACCGAGCCCCAGACAGTGGGGATCTGCACTACTCCAAGCGTGATACTTGGAGCATGTGCTTCGGCTTACTCATCAAACAAATAATAGCCTCAGTCAAAACTCTTAACATAAGTAGTATTATTGCTGTGCTGTGCTTAGTCACTCAGTCATGTCCAACTCTTGAGACCCTATGGACTGTGGCTCACCAGGGTCCTCTGTCCACAGAATTCTCCAGGCAAGAATACTGCAGTGGGTTGCCATTCCCTTCTCAAGGTGATCTTGCTGACCCAGGGATCAAACTCGGGTCGCCTGCCTTGCAGGCAGCTTCTTTACCATCTGAACCACCAGGGAAGCCCCTGTTGAGCTTCTCTTGAACTCCTGTTCTACCTCTCCGAAGTGCTAAATTCTTAAAGCTTGATTAGTCCATATTTCAGTGGTAAATTGTTATTTCTGCATATAATTTTATAGTTATTTTGTTTCACTCTTCTGTGGGTTAGAATTAAGCTCCAAAGAGGTCGTACTGATGTATGTTCCCATAGGAACACTTTTTATCATGTCATGTGATTTGATCAAGTTACTCCTCACCCCAACCCCTGGAATCTCAGTTTACTCATTTACAAAATCAGAAAGACAAGTCCTTTTAGCTCACAAATGTATGTAAATGTAAGTAAAATTTCTTTGGAAACTATGGAATATTTGATTCAAATGGAAGAAGATGTTATTCGCTATATCCTAACAGCTCAACTCCACTTGTCAGTTCAGATCAGCTCAGCTCAGTTCAGTCGCTGAGTCGTGGCCGACTCTTTGCGACCCCATGAATCGCAGCACGCCAGGCCTCCCTGTTCATCACCATCTCCCGGAGTTCACTCAGACTCACGTCCATCGAGTCCGTGATGCCATCCAGCCATCTCATCCTCGGTTGTCCCCTTCCACTCCTGCCCCTAATCCCTCCCAGCATCAGAGTCTTCTCCAATGAGTCAACTCTTCGCATGAGGTGGCCAGAGTACTGGAGTTTCAGCTTTGGCATCATTTCTTCCAAAGAAATCCCAGGGCTGATCTCCTTCAGAACGGACAGGTTGGATCTCCTTGCAGTCCAAGGGACTCTCAAGAGTCTTCTCCAACATCACAGTTCAAAAGCATCAATTCTTCGGCACTCAGCCTTCTTCTCAGTCAAGGTAGCATTTTAGCTCTTTTCTCCCAGAAGGGTTAATATTGGTTAAGATATACAAAACGGAAAACCACTTAAGAAATTTCCAGGAATTAATATTTTTATTTTCATTTTGTTTGAATGGTAATAGGTATTAGTACAAGTAATTCTGTCTTCACTCAGGATATTACAAGCTCCTTGATACACAAGCTGAATCTTTCTAATTATTTTATGTTTTTTTTTTTTTAAATCCATCTAACATAGAGCAAGGCACACCTCAGGTCTTCAGTACATATTTGTTGAATTCAGCTACAAAATGTGGAACAGCTTGCAACACTTGGATCTCTGATTTGTGAAGTGGGTGGGATTCAAAGAAAAGTCATCCTTATTGATACTCATTTATTTAGTCAAGAGTTCTCTTTGTCAAGTATCTTCATAAAGAGAAACAAAGAGGAAGAGCAGTGTAAATAGGGCTTCAAGCCATGAATTTAGCAACTGCTCTCCTTTTCTTAACCTTGCTTCTCAGTGGGTTTTTAGGGCTAAAATATGCACACAGCTCATTATTTGCAAGCTACTAGGTCCTCATAATATTATTAAAGTGCAAGACAGTAGCTAATAGAAAAGATTTGTTTTATCCACATAAAGATGACCTGTGTGCCAGCCAAAAATGAAGACTGTCTGAAATACTTTCATCCTTTAGCTTGAATAGCCCAAGACTTTTCCAACTTTCCTCCTTCTCTTCTGATCCTTCATCCTTTTATTTCTTGGTTCCAGGTGTGGCCCTAGGCCAAGCCATCCCATCCTGTCCCTTGTCTGTAAAGACCTATCACCTATATGGTGGTGATTTGCAGTTCAAGCCTCCTTTAAGATTCCAATTTCCCATATCCAACTGTCTACTCAATGTTCCTACTGCAATATCTAAGCAGCACCTTAAATTCAAAAGGGCTAAGAGAGAACTTTGGATTTCACTGTCCTCCTACACTTGTATCTTTCCCATCTTTTGGGTGTGACCCAGGTGGTGGTGTTCGCTGTTTAGTCGCTGAGTCATGTTCAACTCTTTGCAGCTCCATAGACTGATCAGTGCATATGTGGAGGGGAGTTGGGGTAGAGCCTCAGATAACATGACTAATTAGGGGATCCAGGTGAACAAACCCCAATTAGTCATGATATTTGAGCCCCCTACCCCAACTCACCTCGACACATGCAGTGTAGCAGGAAGTTCTGTTGACTCTGGCAACAAATCCCTTACATTGACTTTCCCCCGTAGCTATCACCCATGTCGTGGAGTAAGCCACTATAGTTCCTTGCTTGGACGCTGCAGTAGCCTCCCCATTGATTTCCCACATCCATTCTCCATAACAAAGCCACAGAAACATTCAAGAATTATACAATATAAAACAGGTCAAGTCACTTTCTTGCTTCACATCTTCAAAGGTAGAATTTTCCAAACCAAAATTCTGTACCACGACCTATGGTGAAAGTTGCCTGTGATCTGCCTACCACTCATCTCCAACAGCTGCCCCTGACCCAGAATGTCTCAGAATCTGGCCATGCTAGCTTCCCTTCCAAGAACACCCCGTTACTTTTTGCCTGGTTGATTTCTTCTGCTGGTCCAGGTCTCTCTCCCAATTTTACTCCTCAGAGAGGTCTTTCATGACTTCCCTAGTAAGCAACCTGCTCACTAACTGATTATCCTCTTATGATTCTCTGTAGAATTTACTAGGTAATTCACACCCATTTATTCATGGAATATTAGCTCCATGAGCATGGAGACTTTGTCTTATTCTCCAATGTACTTAGAGCACTGCTTGGCACTTGGTATGAACTCGGGAAATCACTGCTAGTGAAAGAATCATGGCTCAGATAGCCTGAAAACCCTTCAAAAAGGGAGGTCAGGCTACTCATCTCTCTTGCAATCCTCCACAGCTCCACACACAGTGCTATTCCCACAGGAGACCTTGAGTAAATGGTCTGCAGACTGACTATTGAGGCATTGCATTCTCTATTCTGTTTTATTTTCTTTTACTCTTCTCTAAACCAGATGGGATTTCCCTGAGTTCCAGCTAGCAGTTCCAATGCAGATTGGACCTTCTCATCCACAGCTGGCTTAAGCCTTCCTCCCAAACCCCACATCACTATCTATCTCATTCTTCCTCGCATAAACTGGTGCTGGGATGTTTATTAAAAAAACTCAGGCTTTCCTTTGCAGTTGTGAAAGCTAAAGATAAAATAAACGGGCAGTCAGGCCTACCGCTGCGAGACTGTGATGTATGTCTTCAGGCAACAGGAAAGAATGGGCCAAATGAATCATCAGTGGGAGTCATGGTGATCGAGGTAGTGAAAATGTACTTGGCTATTTTGCCTGCTGTGGTCCTGCAGTCAGTAACAGCAGAACCCAGCAACAGTGGGGTCTTTTTCCTGAACTGATACCATGAGATTTTATGACCATGCTTTTAGAGCAATAAATTATTCAAGAAGCTTTATTTTGCTTCTGTTTTCCACCCAAGTCCCTCTACTCTGTCATTATGACCAGAATCCTGACCATGTTCCTTGCGCTGGTGGGTTTTTGTTGGTAGAAGCTGGGCATTCCTCTGGTGCCTCCTCTCTGCAGACCCCTTAAGTTCTCTATGTTGTCCATGAGAAACAGCCATACTTGATGGTATGTTACAATAAAATTCACCGTATCTTGAAAACACCCTCTTTTTACCTAAACTCCATCTTCACTGCAAGCAATGTACAGTGTTCAAAAATCAATATCATGAAGGCATTTTTATACTCAGTGGAAATCAATACCTGCAAACAACATGAAAAGCTTGCCCAAGACTCATGCATTTGGCATCAAAATGATACACCATGATTGCATGAATGTGACCATGTCCTGTGGTTGTTGTTCAGTCGCTCAGTCATGTCTGACTATCTGGGACCCCATGGACTGCAGCACATCAGGCCGCTCTGTCCTTCACCATCTCCCGGGGCTTGTTCAAACTCATGTCCATTGAGTTGGTGATGCCATCCAACCATCTCATCCTCTGTCGTCCCCTTCTCCTGCCCTCAATCTTTCCCAGCATCAGGGTCTTTTCCAATGAGTCAGTTCTTCACATCAGGTGGCCAAAGTACTGGAGAATCAGCTTCAGCATCAGTCCTTTCAATGAATATTCAGGGTTGATTTCCTTTAGGACTGACTTGTTTGATCTTGTGGTCCGAGGGACTCTCTTCTCCATACACAGTTCAAAAGCATCAGTTCTTCAGTGTTCAGCTTTCTTTATGGTCCAGTTCTCATATCCATACATTACTACTGGAAAAACCAAAACTTTGACTAAAATCTTGGCAAAGTAATGTCTCTGCTTTCTAATAAGCTCTCTTGGTTGCTCATAGCTTTTCTCCCAAGGAGCAAGTGTCATTTAATTTTATGGCTGCAATCACCATCTGCAGTGATTTTGCAGCCCAAGAAAATAGTCTCTCACTGTTTCCATTGTTTCCCATCTATTTGCCATGAAGTGATGGGAGCGGATGTCATGACCTTCGTTTTTTGGATGTTGAGTTTTAAGCCAACTTTTTCACTCTCCTCTTTCACCAAGACGCTCTTTAGTTCCTCCTCACTTTCTGCCACAAGGGTAGTGTCATCTGCATATCTGAGGTTTATTGATTGTAGCATGATTGCATGACTTTGATTGTGTCTTATCTGAGCCTCAAGCAGCTGATTACCAGAGAGAAGAAGACTACAGAGATGCCTACATGTGCAAGACACATATCATGAGATTTATTTTTTTATTTGTAAACTAAAATATTGTAGATTAGAAAGGAAATATAATAAATTCCCTAGTCATTCCAAAAACTCAAGGCACATGGGCCTCTAGATTAGTAAAGCTACGTGCTTAGGGACAAATGCACATGATCAAATGGTTGACATAGTGATCCTTGCAAATATGAAAAAGGAAAAAATATATATAAATTTTAATTATATAGTTTAAATACTAAATTAACCAGAAGCCTACTTCTAGAGGGACATGTTCTTAAGAGTTACTGAGAACTTACTCTCTGCCAGACATTGTACTAAGTACTTTAAATATTTAATTTCACTTAATCATTACAAGTTCATCTTACATATCAGTCAGCTTGGGCTGAAAGGAGTTAATTTGCTTGAATTTATACAACTAGGAAGTTGAATAGTCATGACTCAATTTAATCCTCTATGTTTTACATTAAACAATGCCGCCGCAAACCAGAATGTTTTTAAATATTCAGTTCTCAATGAGTATGGGAAGGTATAAACAAGCTAATCTTTAGGTACAAAACAGCTTCCACAGGAGATCCTAGGAGCTCTACCAATTTATTTCAAACTCCAATGCACAATGAGATGTTCACAGGGGCTCTGAGAGGCTTTTGGCACAATCTCTGGTCATCGAAGCCAGACCTACTAAATCAGCCTCTGTTGGGTGTAGTGGGGACAAGATGACAGGCACTGTCTGAATATCTGTTTGTTTTTTTTAAACCTCCCCAAAGGGTTTTTATGTAAAACCAGGTTGAGCTCATAATCAAAAGACCTAGACTAAATCCCAGCTGTGATCCGCTCCCTGTCACCTGGAATTAAGCTATAACCTCTCTTGTTTGTAAGATGGTGATAAACCTCACTGGATGTTGAATTAATAGGAGATGCTAGCTATACAAGTACTTTATAATATATATATATACATACTTTTAAAATGTTATAAGACTAACAATTATCTTCACTGGCACACCAAAACCTGCTTAAAATTACTAATACATTAATTTTCAGTTCAGTTCAGTCGCTCCGACTCTTTGCAACCCCGTGAATTGCAGCATGCCAGGCTTCCCTGTCCATCACCATTTCCCGGAGTTCACGCAAACTCACGTCCATCGAGTCAGTGATGCCATCCAGCCATCTCATCCTCTGTCCTCCCCTTCTCCACCTGCCCACAATCCCTCCCAGCATCAGAGTCTTTTCCAATGAGTCAACTTTTTGCATGAGGTGGCCATCATTCCTTCCAAAGAACACTTGGGCTGATCTCCTCTAGAATGGACTGGTTGGATCTCCCTGCAGCCCAAAGGACTCGCAAGAGACTTCTCCAACACCACAGTTCAAAAGCATCAATTCTTTGGCACTCAGCCTTCTTCATAGTCCAACTCTCACATCCATACATGACTACTGGAAAACCATAGCCTTGACTAGACGGACCTTTGTTGGCAAAGTAATGTCTCTGCTTTTCAATATGCTATCTAGGTTGGTCATAACTTTTCTTCCAAGAGTAAGCATCTTTTAATTTCATGGCTGCAGTCACCATCTGCAGTGATTTTGGAGCCCCCAAAAATAAAGTCTGACACTGTTTCCACTGTTTCCCCATCTATTTCCCATGAAGTGATGGGACCGGATGCCATGATCTTCGTTTTCTGAATGTTGAGCTTTAAGCCAACTTTTTCACTCTCCTCTTTNTTCTTCACAGTCCAACTTTCACATCCATACATGACCACAGGAAAAACCATAGCCTTGACTAGGCGGACCTTAGTCGGCAAAGTAATGTCTCTGCTTTTGAATATACTATCCAGGTTGGTCATAACTTTTCTTCCAAGGAGTAAGCATCTTCTAATTTCATGGCTGCAGTCACCATCTGCAGTGATTTTGGAGCCCCCAAAAATAAAGTCTGACACTGTTTCCACTGTTTCCCCATCTATTTCCCATGAAGTGATGGGACCGGATGCCATGATCTTCGTTTTCTGAATGTTGAGCTTTAAGCCAACTTCTTCGCTCTCCTCCTTCACTTTCATCAAGAGGCTTTTTAGCTCCTCCTCACTTTCTGCCATAAGGGTGGTGTCATCTGCATATCTGAGGTTATTGATATTTCTCCCGGCAATCTTGATTCCAGCTTGTGTTTCTTCCATTCCAGCGTTTCTCATGATGTACTCTGCATATAAGTTAAATAAGCAGGGTGACAATATGCAGTCCTGACGTACTCCTTTTCCTATTTGGAACCAGTCTGCCACCACCATTTTGTATTCCTTTTCCCTAGTCTACCTACCTAACAGATTCCTTACCACTGAGCCGCCTGGGAAGCTTTATGCAGTTAAAGGGGAGGTAAAACGCTCTTCCTGTGTCTCCTGGGCTCTGCTTATCCTTAGTTCAAAATAATCCATGTGCTAAAGTGGCACATTCTAGGGTAGCAGGTATATCTTGCTCCTTCTCACTATCTCTACTGAAAGCTTGATGGAGTCCCAGCTCTTTTGTCCTTTTAGGTGTTCCAGCAACATCTTCCTCCCCGTACCTTTAAAAATTGATATAACTCATATAACATTTACTATTTTAGTGTTCAATATAATTCAGCATCTCACATCGTTTTCTAAAAATTGAGGTAAATTTTATATGACATAAAATTAATCATTGGCCATTTTAAAGTATGCAGTTCAGTGACATCTAATATATTCACAGTGTTGTACAACCATCACCTCTATTTAATTCCAAGACATTTCCATCATCCCAGAAGGAAACCCTGTACCCACCCAACAACACCTGGAAATGTTCACTCAACACAAATATGACAACCTTTTGGTAGTGGGTTTGGCTAACTTTCTAACTGAAATCAGGCCAGATAAATTCCCTAAGAAAGCAACTGAATGTAGGACCATTTTATAATGAAGCAAAAGGTACCAGTATAGATACCTGAAAGGTATAGATGTCTGGGCTCACTAGATTCCTAAAATCTTATCTGGTAAAGACAGTGCCTGATCAGTATTTGTAACTGATCCATTCATTTTGAATATGATTATTTCAGTAACTAAAACTCATTTCTAATATTCTTTATGGTAGTTAGCAAAGCCTTTTCTGTTGATGAGAGATAAATTACTGAGGCAGTTTGTGAGCTACTTTTGAAGTGTGGGCTTCTGATGGAAATTTGCTAAACAGTCCTGGAGCATGTAATCCTAATTAGGGTCACTGACTGCCCCTAGAGGTTAGATTGTGCCTAACAGACTCACTCACATATATTGTCTGTGTTGAATTAACTTGGTATTACAACATATGCAGAATTAACTTTTACTCCTTTAATTATAAAAATTGGACAAAAATGAGAGCAAAGAAAGTATTAAAATGGAACTCTGAAGGAGCCTGTGCCCCAGGCCAAGCTTGAAATGGTCTAGCATTGAGCTAGGCTTTTTGAGATTCCTGAAGACAAGTATAGGGTGGGCTCTCCAGTGCACTGGAAGAATTTCAGCTCTGCCTGTTTGAATTCCCTCAAGGCAAGCCATCAGCAGGACCAGAAACCAGAATAATTTTATCCTTAGAAGCAAGATGTGTGTATGTGAAGTTGCTCAGTTGTGTCCGACTCTTGTGACCTCATGGACTGTAGTCCGCCAGTCTCCTCTGTCCATGGACTTCTACAGGCAAGAATACTGGAGTGGGTAGCCATTTCCTTCTCCAAGGGATCTTCCTGACTGAGCGATCAAACCGGGTCTCCTGTATTGCAGATGAATTCTTTACCATCTGAGTCCCCAGGGAAACCAAGATAGCTTTCTATTATTTTTAATGAGAGAAAAATGACAAAACTTATACTCATCTTCTGGGAAAGAATATTATTTTGTCTGTAACACATACATACAGAATCACACTGTGAAGTTCCAAAGACAGATTCTTGTTCAATTTATGGTAGAGCTGAATGATGGATTTATTGTTTGAATATCATTTCCTCATTCTAACCGGATGGTAATGAAACAGCAACAAACCTAGATTGTATATCCATTCTCATAGCTGATGTGTAGAATGTCTTTCTTCAAACATTTCCTCAACTGTTTTTTTTACATTAAAAAAAAAAAAAGTAGGCAGTGGCTTTGTTGATTTTAAGTTTGCTGATTTTTTTTTTCATTTCTTAGTTTCTAATTATGATTCCAACAGGTATTATCATTTGATGCCTATTTAGAAGATGAAGTGCCTGATAAAAGTCAAGAAAACTATAGAATAAGATGCTATAAAATCTACTTCTACCTTGAAGATGACACAGTTGAAGTAAATGAACCAGTGTTGAAAAATAGTGGACTGCCTCAAGGTATCTGTTTAAAGCAGAGTTATGGTTCTTTCACTTCTAACTACTGCCTTTATGTACTACTTTCTCTAGCTTTTTTAAAGACCCCATGCTACTGCTTGGGTATCTAACTTGTTGACAGTGGTGAGTATAAACGTTCTGTTACCTTGTAGTTACTGATGGTAACTTACCAGCTTTCTATGCCTCACACCTCAACACTGGCCATGTCACTCACTTGTCTTGTCATCAAGTATCCTTTCACGTGTTGCTCTAGTATGAGCAAACACTCCTCTGTCTTTGTCTGTGTTCTTCAAACTCTTTTTTGTCTTTTTGCTATGACCACATTACTTCCTTCACAACACCCTCAGGGGGACAGAGAAGACTGGTCTCCACTGCCACTTCCAGACTGAGGTTCTCTCTCCTTTCTTGAATTTACTGCAATTTGCTTCAACCACTGTCTCCTCATCTTCATCCCTGTTAAGTACAGGCTTTCATAGTGCTTTGAGAGAAGGCTATTGCTCCTTTGCCCCACATATACTAGTCATCTTTATCCATATTCCACTTCAGCCAGACAAGAATTAGCTCTCTGATGTGAAGAGAAGCTAACTGTTGGTTGCTTTAGTAGAATCATGGCAGAGGTCAAGGGAGGTGACTGATTTCTTCTGTGTATAGAAGTCCTTGACTTGGAATGATGCCAAGTTCTGGGTGCCTTCAATGGAGAGCAACCATGATAATGAAAGGACTGATGATTTGTCATGTGTAAGAGATAATAGTGAAAAGGGATGTTTACCCATAAACAGAAGACTCAAGTATGCCTAATGAATGTCTTAAGGAATCTAAATGGCTGTCCTGTGGTGGAGGGGTGATCTGGTTTTCTATATCCTCATGGACAGGATATAGGGGTCAGAAGAGGACTAATTTCCTCTTCTGGCCAGTAAAAGAAATAATTTTCTGGCAGAGAGATTCACACACTTAGGACAAGGTACAAGTGGGTCAGAGGACTACCGTGCCTGGGGTAGGCAATGATCCTCTCTCTCTTTCTGTTGTGTCATTTATTTGGAGAATCTATGGCTTAATGATATCTTTTAGAAAACATAGAAATGCTTTGATATTTAAGAAAAGATTTTCACAAACTTTTAAGGTTGAAGTGTGACATTTTATTCTGTAAAGGAACAAGAGAACTTTATACTTAAAAAAATTGTATTGAAGTATAATTGATTTCATTGAGTTAGACATGGAACAGCAGACTGGTTCCAAATAGGAAAAGGAGTACGTCAAGGCTGTATATTGTCACCCTGCTTATTTGACTTATATGCAGAGTACATCATGAGAAATGCTGGGCTGGAAGAAACACAAGCTGGAATCAAGATTGCCAGGAGAAATATCAATAACCTCAGATATGCAGATGACACCACTCTTATGGCAGAAAGTGAAGAGGAGCTAAAAAGCCTCTTGATGAAAATGAAAGAGAAGAGTGAAAAAGTTGGCTTAAAGCTCAACATTCAGAAAACGAAGATCATGGCATCTGGTCCCATCACTTCATGGGAAATAGATGGGGAAACAGTGGAAACAGTGTCAGACTTTATTTTGGGGGGCTCCAAAATCACTGCAGATGGTGANATATCAATAACCTCAGATATGCAGATGACACCACCCTTATGGCAAAAAGTGAAGAGGAACTAAAAAGCTTCTTTATGAAAGTGAAAGAGGAGAGTGAAAAAGTTGGTTTAAAGCTCAACATTCAGAAAACGAAGATTATGGCATCCGGTCCCATCACTTCATGGCAAATTGATGGGGAAATAGTAGAAACAGTGTCAGACTTTATTTGGGGGCTCCAAAATCACTGCAGATGGTGACTGCAGCCATGAAATTAAAAGATGCTTACTCCTTGAAAGAAAAATTATGACCAACCTAGATAGCATATTTAAAAGCAGAGATATTACTTTTTTAAGTTAGGAAGATAAAAACTAATATTACTTATATCTAAAAATAATTGTGAATGGCGTGGATGTAGCAAATATTCCCTTTCATCCTTTCTCAATATAATATAGTTTTCAGGGGTCTACTCCATGAACTTTCCCTCAAGTTCATTTGTCAAAATGTAAATTTGGGGTGCTGCACATGTTAGATTGCAAAATAGGAAACTGACCTGGGACACATAACTCCATATATAGTAGAGATGAAAGATTAGGATGGTTAACTCACATTTAAGTGTAAACTCACACTTAACTCACACACAAAAAGAATCTTGAAAGAAAATATTATATAAAATAATTAAGAATCATTATAAGTTATAAGGAGCAAAACAATTAGAAAAATACTAGGTGAGAATGCTCTGGTAAGCATGTTGAGAAATGAATTGGAGAAATATCTATGGAAATTTTCTGTATCATAATTGAACAGAAAAGTCTATATGTATTACTTAGGAATTTAACTAAGATTGGCAGTTATTTAGAACATAGGAAAAGCAGGTGAAATTTTAAAATGTATATAGAATTTTGAGGGGCTTACTGATAACTTAGAGGACAAGGAGAATAAGAGGTTCCAGTTTTTAGAGCTTGGGCAAACTAGAGAAGGATCATACAAGTAGCCGTGAGATGAGAGAAGGGTGACATCCAGGAAAAATATTATCTTACGGGGAATATGATAAATTCAGCTTTCAATATCAATATTAAGATATAAAAGTTCATTAAAATTAAAGTAATTTATGTATGAGACAGACAGAAAAGTAGTGTTATAAATAAAGTTGGATGAAGCCTTTCTTCCTTACCATAACCTCCAGGCAAATTGAAACTTTGTTTGGCTGTCCACTACCCTTATCTTCCTTTTAAACAACATTGTTTTTTCATTATTGGACATCAGATATGTGCTAAGTGCTCATAGGTATACTTAAAATTGACTTAACTCACTAAAAACACCACTCTCCCCATAATTATATCACTGCATAGCCACTGCGTCCTGTCACTGGTTCCTCTCTTATCCTAAAAACTGATATGTTTTAGGTCTATTACACTCCAAACAATCTGTTTTACTTTAAAATATGGTTTTATTTTTAATAAAATTCAGCAGTCTCTCTCCTCTCTCACCTCTTGCCACCAAAACTAAAGTATCCCCTAGGTCTGCGTGTTTCATAGTCAATGGCTAGTGAATCACTATTAGGAAAAAAGAAATAAATAACCACAGAGGGAGGTAATCTTGCTCTAGATATTTTTATTTTAAACGTTTGGGACTTTGACACTTTGACCCACAATGACTTTAATTTCAGAAAGTAAAATAGTTATTAAATCCATCTCCATTCATCTGTGGTCACACACACATACACTATATGTGTGTGTGTGTGTGTGTGTGTATCACTAAGGAGAAATATTTTATCATAGGGCTACAAAGTGACTGACTTTTAGAATAGGATTGAGGAATATAAAGTGTTACACTGAAGAGTATTTTTACCCTAGAGATTCTTTGGGAAATTCAGTACATAGAGCAAAAAATTGTGTTTAGTTTTAGTCATACTTGAAAGTCCCTAGGGGAAACCATGCCTAATACCAATACAGACAGTTTTTTCCTCATTGTTATATCTAATCACCATTTCTTTACTTGGCAATGTCATGTGATAGCTGTCTATATCTAAGTATTTTTTTCTAAAATCCATTTTAAATTAATCAACATTGCATACATAATAAATACAAACTTTTAACAACCAATATAATAAATGCCCATCTGCTCTGTACCCTGTGATTCACTGGTTATGTGCCCTGGAGAAAAGTGGTTTTTTAAACAATAGATTTACACTATCATTACATTTAATTTAGAGAAATGCTTATTTTAAGGAGGTGGAAGGCATCTATGACAATTGATAAAAAAGAGAACCAAAGATTCTATCTTATTCACTGGGGTATAAATTCATGGAATGAAGAATCACACAGAGTCTATGACACTATATGAGTTCTTTTGTTTCCTTTCTCTTTTTCAAGAGTATCAAGTTGAATGCATATTAGCTCCTGTTTCTAATTGTGAAATTAGAAATCCTTTTGTCCAAAATACTACTATGTGTGTTATAATAATATATTAAAAGACCAACCAAAAATTAGGGAATCAAATAAGGGAAGAGCAGGAGACTGCTTAGAATTCTAATGGAATATCAGAGTCAGAGATAGAAATGGAACTGCTGACTCAAGAAAGTCATAAAATTACTTAGATTCAAGAAATAGTGTGGGTATTTATGCAAATCACTTCCAATAATACAAGGTATGCAATATATATAAAGAGAAAGACACATTCAGTCCACATTCTAAAGAGAGGATGGTTATGTGGCCATGACATTACTTATGCCTTCCCTCCCCTTTGATGATATTCTTGGTGTACCCGTTCATTGAGGTGTTGATCCTATGATGCTCTTTATGTTGATCTGTGAATATTACTGGATTCCTGCACTCAAGTAGTATTCATTCTGGTCGGGGAATAAAATATGTAGGTGAAGAATTGCACTTAAATGTGAAAACTGAAAACTGCTTTGAGGACAAAGGAATTAGGGGTTACCTGACCACCTGAGTGCTTCTATTTCTGAGATCTGACATTTGAAATCCAAAAGAGAGTATAATAATTTAACATCAAGGCCTGCCTTGCTAAAATTAGTGATAAAAATAATATTTCTAGGAATTTGGTAGTTGATATTTCCCTTGCTATCTGATTCCTCTTACAAAGAATTATCTTTGTTTATAAAACAAAACTGTATAAGAAAAGATGTTTCACATCAAAGACAGAATCTCACAGGAGATCTCAAAACTACAAAAGGACTTAAATTTCTCCCTGTTTAAACAGAAAACATTGGGAATTTATTTGCGTTCTCTTTTTGGTTTAATTTATATTTGATGATACAGGAAGAAGAGAAAAAAAAGTAGTGGGGTAGATGATGGTTCTTATATAGAGATGGTTCTTATATAGATGGTTCTGTATAAAGAGACAGGAGATAAAATTTTGCCTTTTTAAAAGTTGGGATACTAGTTCTGGGAAAGATTGAAGGCAAAATGAGAAAGGGACAGCAAAGGGTGAGATGGTTAGATAGCATTGTTATGCCCGAAGTCCGAGTCCCCAAAACTGAGAGAATAAGACGTCCACAGCAATGCAAAAGCAAAAAGGGGTTTATTGCTAGCTCGAGCTAGGGCTCCCGTCTCATCCAGCACAGTGGAGTCTTGACGAGAGCCCTGAGCCCAGAACTACAGCAGTATTTATAGGCTCAGAACAAAGACAGGAAGTTGGCAAGGGCAGATTGGCTGCAGGGGTTTCCTGATATTTACTAATTGGCCAATCTTTATTAGCTGCAGGGGTTTCTTGGTATTTACTAATTGGCCAAGCTTTATTGGCTGCAGGGGTTTCCTGATATTTACTAATTGGCCAATCTTTATTAGCTGCAGGGGTTTCTTGGTATTTACTAATTGGCCAAGCTTTATTGGCTGCGGGGGTTTCCTGGTATTTACTAATTGGCCAAGCTTTATTGGCTGCAGTTTGCTCCTAACAGCATCACCAATTCAATGGACATGAATCTGAGCAAACTCCCGGAGATAGTGAAAGACAGGGAACCCTGGAGTGCTGAAATCTATGGGTCAGACATGACTTAGCAACTAAACGATAACAACAACAAAGATATTTGCATTGACACAAGTCATAGGTTTCAAAATAGACTGACAGTGTTCCAAGTGCACACAGGCCATAAGCAAGCACTTTGCCTTCTGTAAGAAAGAAAAGGTCAAGGGGTAGAAGCAGCAACTGCAAGATAATGAGAACTCCATACATTTAGCTCAACTGACAGAAGCAGGAACTCTGCCAGAGGTGATATGAGAATGCATATCTGAGAATTTACTTCATATTTTACACAGGAAATGGTACTGGGTTTGAGTTTATCTTCCTTAGATGTTTAATGATAGAGTGATCCAATCTGCATTTGACAATGTTAGTTTCCTTTTGATCATTAAAAAGATAGTTAGGGTCATACCTCTAATCCTATTGGAATCAAAATGTTAATGTATGCAGTCACATTTACCTTGCTATCATTGTGGATGTATCTATCTTTTCTTGCATTTCATTTCTAATAGTAGAACACAAAAATTTCATTTACTTAATCACTGCCTATGTGTCTACATGTCCTGTTAGTCCCAGCCTTTTGATAATGATGATGGTTGTGGTATAATTGCTAAGTTCTGTACAACCATATAATGATAGTACATGACAAATTCCTGAGGCACTTCCCTGGCTGGTCCTTGTTGCTCCTGGGGAATAGCTGCAGGCGTTTTCCTAAGACCTGAAGCTCTGCTTTTATCAGGTGAGGCATCTGTAGTTTCAAGTTCACTCTTATTGGTTAATTCAAAGCATAAGAATGAGAATTAGAGTACTAAAAGAGAGTTGGCAGGTTACTTAGGCAGTCAGTTATTTAGGTTTATCTAGGGTTTCAAAAAGAGCAGACCTCATGGACAGAGGATGGCCTGATTTCTCCTCTGGTTGTTTTGTGAGTAGCTGTGTCAAACTGTTCCATTCAGTTCAGTTCAGTCACTCTGTCGTGTCCGACTCTTTGTGACCCCATGAATCACAGCACGCCAGGCCTCCCTGTCCATCATCAACTCCCAGAGTTCACCCAAACTCATCTGCATCAAGTCGGTGATGCCATCTAGCCATCTCATCCTCTGTTGTCCCTTTCTCCTCCTGCCCCCAATCCCTCCCAGCATCAGGGTCTTTTCCAATGAGTCAACTCTTCGCATGAGGTGGCCAAAGTACTGGAGTTTCAGCTTTAACATAATTCCTTCCAAAGAAATCCCAGGGCTGATCTCCTTTAGGATAGACTGGTTGGATCTCCTTGCAGTCCAAGGGACTCTCAAGAGTCTTCTCCAACACCACAGTTCAAGCGCATCAATTCCTCAGTGCTTAGCCTTCTTCACAGTCCAACTCTCACACCAATAAATGACTACTGGAAAAACAATAGCCTTGACTAGACAGACCTTTGTTGGCAAAGTAATGTCTCTGCTCTTCAATATGCTATCTAGGTTGGTCATAACTTTTCTTCCAAAGAGTAAGCATCTTTTAATTTCATGGCTGCAGTCACCATCTGCAGTTATTTTGGAGCCCGCCAAAAATAAAGTCTGACATGGTTTCCACTGTTTCCCCCTCTATTTCCCATGAAGTGATGGGACCAGATGCCATGATCTTAGTTTTCTGAATGTTGAGCTTCAAGCCAACTTTTTCACTCTCCTCTTTTACTTTCATCAAGAGTTGGACTGTGAAGAAAGCTGAGCACTGAAGAATTGATTCTTTTGAACTGTGGTGCTGGAGAAGACTCTTGAGAGTCTCTTGGACTGCAAGGAGATCCAACCTGTCCATCCTAAAGGAGACCAGTCCTGGGTGTTCATTGGAAGGACTGATGCTGAGGCTGAAACTCCAATATTTTGGCCACCTCATGTGAAGAGTTGACTAATTGGAAAAAACCCTAATGCTGGGAAGGACTGGGGGCAGGAAGAGAAAGGGACAGCAAAGGATGAGATGGCTGGATGGCGTCACCAACTTGATGCAGATGAGTTTGGATGAACTCTGGGAGTTTTTGATGGACAGGGAGGCCTGGCATGCTGCGATTCATGGGGCTGCAAAGAGTCAGACACGACTGAACTAAACTGAACATTTATAAATAACTACTACAAAGCCACAGTCATCAAGAAAGTATGGTATTGGCACAAAGACAGAAATATAGATCAATGGAACAAAATAGAAAGCCCAGAGATAAATCCACACACCTATGAACACCTTATCTTTGAGAAAGGAGGCAAGAACATACAATGGATTAAAGACAATCTCTTTTAAAAGTGGTGCTGGGAAAACTGGTCAACCACTTGTAAAAGAATGAAACTAGAACACTTTCTAACACCATACACAAAAATAAACTCAAAATGGATTAAAGATCTAAACATAAGACCAGAAACTATAAAACTCCTAGAGGAGAACATAGGCAAAACACTCTCCGACATACATCACAGCA
>SJYX01009556.1:68627-83786 GCA_006410675.1 Oreotragus oreotragus | reverse complement strand
CAAAACCAACACAATATTGTAAGTAATTAACCTTCAATTTAAAATAAATAAATTTATATTTAAAAAACAACATTTTTTAAGAATGATAGACTCTGCATATGGCAATTAAGAAATACAGTGTTTCAGCTTTCATTTTGCAAGCATTTTCTCACTAAAGATTAGTATAAACATATATTCCTATCATTTTATTTTTACCATTTAAATATTTCCATTATTTTGATGCTACCATAGCATTTTGTTATGTTAGAATATCTCTAACTTGCCAAATACATTCAAAACAATTGGTAAACATTAAATGAAATAAAATTCAGAGTGTACGACAGATGAGAATATAAAAACTCTTCCAGCATGCTTTACCCTTATGGTATTTGAAAAATTGACTAATTGGGCTATAAATCAAATCATCAATAATACCACTTGAAGTGAAATTTTTAAAAAGCAAGCTTCATGTAAACATCCTGTGACATCTGATCATATGGAAATCATTGCTAATAAAAATATGATCTTCCACAAACCTTCACTTACTGATTTTTTTTCATTTGTATAATATCATTTAATCACCATTTGCTGTAAACATGGTTTTCTCTGACTAAACATCAAATCTATAACAGATATGAACTTCTTAAAATGTGGTCTTTTAAGAAATGGCTATTTTCTTATTTGGTTCATTGTGCTTTTCTTCTCTATATATTGAGTCCAAAGAAAGTGTAGTGTTAAAGTTTCTATGAAATAAAAAATAACTTATATATATATTGTCTCTAATTATACTTTTGTTCAAATAGCATTTTGGAAAATATTTTCCTTCTCAAGTCACTATGACAAGTTTTGCAATCCTTCCAATCTGTTATTGGTTATGCTTGATTCAAAGAAAAGTACAGAAAGAATAAATGTAAATGTTTTATTTTAGGATGATATTAGAAAGAATAATTATAATAAAAAGTAACTACAATGTAAAATATCACATATACCTAGTTATTTTCACTGTGTATTATAGTCTAAATCCATCAGGTTTTTCAATAATAATATTCTTGTTATATCTTCCAGTTTAACATTCACATGTATAATTATGAAATATTGACTATCAATGTCTTCACACATTTTAAGAGACCTCTTGCTACTTTCTTTTATATTAGTGACATTGTGTTATAAATTAGTGCTATTTATGTTAAAAGTCTGTCTGCAATTTCACTGCATTCTCTTATTTTTTGTACTTCATAATTTGAATTAGAAAGAATACTTCAGCAAAATCTACGCAAAAATTATTCTAGCCTTGCTGCTGCTGCTGCTGCTAAGTCGCTTCAGTCGTGTCCAATTCTGTGCGACCCCATAGACGGCAGCCCACCAGGCTCCCCCGTCCCTGGGATTCTCCAGGCAAGAACACTGGAGTGGGTTGCCATTTCCTTCTCCAGTGCATGAAAGTGAAAAGTGAAAGTAAAGTCGCTCAGTCGTGTCAGACTCTTCGAGACCCCATGGACTGCAGCCCACCAGGCTCCTCCGTCCATGGGATTTGCCAGGCAAGCGTACTGGAGTGGGGTGCCATTGCCTTCTCCATTCTAGCCTTAGGAAGACATATATTTTAAAAGAGCAAATTTAGAAG
Organism: Oreotragus oreotragus; assembly: GCA_006410675.1. Classification (NCBI taxonomy): domain Eukaryota; kingdom Metazoa; phylum Chordata; class Mammalia; order Artiodactyla; family Bovidae; genus Oreotragus; species Oreotragus oreotragus. The sequence goes on along the minus strand of SJYX01009556.1, from coordinate 82,189 downwards.
GCTTTTTTGTTTTTTTATTTTTGGTGCTGCTGATCATTTGAATTATATAATTACAATAGGGTTGCTTTTAATTCTTGTATTGCTATTAATAAATATATCTGCCTTTGAAGTACAAATGTAAGTGTCATTTATTGAAAGGCACATTGAATTTCTTTTCAATGGTTTGTGACCTTGGGCAAACCACAGCAAGATTTAGCTTGCTGAATAAAGAAAGGAAACTAGCCTGATTATTTGTAGCTCCCTATAACACTGAGTGTAATGATACAAATCTAGAAAAGATGGACAGTTACTCTTCTCAGGAGCCTGTCACTAGACCTTCTAATTTATATATCTCCTTTAGTGTGACGCTTGGCAGAGAGTATTCCTGGGATATAGGAAAAAAAAAAAAAAAGGCAAGGTATTCTGTATATTATTGTTCTGAATATTATTGTCCCCTTACTACCTTGTCAGCCTCTCTAGAAGTGGCATAGATTCTCTCAGGTCTATAGAAAACAATTTAAAGTCCACAAGCAACAATTTTCTAAACAATTAGCAAAGTACCTTGCAATCTTTCATAAATATTTGAATGCATTCCCAAGTTATAAAAAAAATATGAGATTAAAAGTATTTCATCTTGGGAGAGATCTCCTTCCTCTGTATTTATTTTTATTTCTAAGCAATCAGCCCAATGCTTCTTTTTAATCAGCAATATTTACTAGGACTTAGTAGATGTTCAGATCTATAAAGTCATTAAAGGGGAAACAAAGATACTTAAGAAAATCCCTTTTGTTTCAAATCTTAGTGGATAAAATGAGATTCAAATACATAAAGCCATTACATCACAATGTAAATCAGTTCTGAGCTAACGTAAACATGATAGGACCTGAATTGAGCTCACAAATAAATAAAATCTGCATAAAGAGTAAGGAAGAGAGCATTCTAAAAATTTAGACTAGCAAAGTGTGCTCAGGATATAATGTGGACCATAAAAGAGAGAGAACCTCCCTGACTAGAGCCAGTACTGGGAGAATAGGTAGAATTTGATAAAGAAGACCTGAGTTCCAGTTTCATATATGTTTTAACTTTCTCCTGAATTTTAAATAATGCATTGTCTAGAGTAATGAAACTTTATGATGCTAATATTACCCTTTATTTTAACTTATTTGTTCTATATTAGAAATTTTATAAGATAAACCTTCATTTCAAAAGACTCCTTTGGTTTCCTATTACATCTTTGCTTACAGGGAGCTACAGGGAAGATCATATCTTTGCTTAAGCTTCCCCAAATACAATCTCTCCTTATGAATTAGATGACCTAGCAGGCTGCCAAATGTAAATGTAGCAAACTGAAATCATGATCTATATCCTTTTTGTGCCTTCCCTACAGAGAGAATTGCATCACCATTCCCCATGCCACTGTAGCTAGAAGTCAAGAGGCTTGCTAATTTAGGCTACAATCTTTGAAATTTTCAAATTTCAAACATTTTTCAGGTCTTCCTCATTCTATTTGCTAAATATTTTCTAAGATAGTGCTATGTTTTTGTTTGTACATTTAACCTAACTATTGCTACCTTTTCTCTGGTTCTCATCAGTTATTACCAGGATTATGTTTAAAGCTATTCAATTACTACTTTTTGTTGTTTTTACATTAAAACAAATCTCCAGCATAATATATAGATCATGCAAGATCCCTTCTCTGTCCTCTTTTCAGCTTCTCCCACAGCTCTCTTTCTCCTTAATTACTTTAAACCAGCTATTTAGAGTTAATTTCATGTTTCATAACGAGCCATGCTCTTTAAAGATTTGTGGGTTTGCCCATGCTACTGTTATATCTTACAACTTAATTCCTCTTCCTTCAATCTGCAACCAACTCTAGTCCTTCAAGACTCCACTTAAGTATCTACCCCCTCAAAGCCTTTTGTGAACCTGAGTTGGATTTATTTATCTAGTTTATTTATTAGATTATATGGCTAACTTTACCATGGCACTTTCAACCTTGGGAGAAACTAAACTAATCCATTTAAGTTATTTGTTTCACCTACATTTTACAATTTTGAGTTCAAGGACTTTATCTTATTTTCCTGGTAGACACATGATGCTTCCCTGTTATATAGTAAATATTCAGTGTGCTTAGTTGCTCAGTCATGTCTGACTCTTTGCAACCCTATTGACTGTACCCCGCCAAGTTTATCCATCCATGGGGATTTGCCAGGCAAAAATACTGGAGTGGACTGCCACACCCTCCTGCAGGGCATTTTCCCAACCTAGGGATTGAACCCAGGTCTTCCACATTGCAGGTGGATTCTTTACCATCTATCTGAGCCACCAGGGAAGCAAAAGAATACTGGAGTGGTTAGACTATCCGTTATCCAGGGTATCTTTGTGACCCATGAATTGAACCGAGGTCTCCTGCATTGCAGAAAAATTCTTTACCAGCTGAGCTACCACAGAAGCCCAAATATTCAATATTTGTTCCCTAAGTAAAAAAACTTTATTCTACTTCCCTGAAATTTTTCCCAAGAGAAAAAAAAAAAAAAAGGGGAATGTGGGGAGTGGGGACTCAACCAAGGTGAAAAGAAAGCCTCTGTTTAACAGGCCATGACTCCATGTTACTGGACAAGTCCCTCCATGAAAGATCAGAGGATATCTCCAAACATTAAAAACTGTATATGCAAAGCCAATGAAAAGCTGACAAAAGAACAAATTCTTCATATCAAAGGCCAAGTCAGACTGCCTGCTTGCATTGAGAAAAATAATCCATGCTTTAGAAAAGATTATAATTTTATTTTTGAACTTCAACTCTTTCAAAGCCTGCATCTCAATTAAATTAAAGAAATAATTTTGAGCATATGTATCATGTGCTCTCTCAGGCACTTTGATATTCTATGAAATGCCCAACATACCTAAGAGGCTGTCAGATTTCAGACACAATATCTTATTTATAGGATCAGAAGTTCAGAAGTTTTAGGAAAAGAGTTTCAAGGAACAGATATTAAGGTAGTGATTTTCAAACACCAAACTCAAAATAAGGAAATATGAAAACCCTTATCTTTGGGGAGGAATTTCAGAGGATTTTTAAATTGGCCTATACAAAGTGTGTGGAGTTAGATTTTTAAAACCACTTCATATAGTTTTGTGTGCATACTGTATGAAATGCAAGCTAAAAAGTGAAAGAATAGTGTTGGAACAAACAGATAGCCATGATTATTTTTTGAAAGGGAATTTGAGTACAAGGAATCAAACAAAACCTAACTATACTCACAATGGAAAAAAAATGTTTTGCAACTTAAAGAACTGCTCTGCATTTTCATCATTTGCATGAGTACCCCTATCTATCTGTTAGATTGAAATACAGGTTGAAAGGAAGCCATCTTTTCCCCTGTTCTAAACGAGCAATTGCTTTGAAGATATTTTTATTTTTTAATATATAAAATATTACAGTTCACACTAAAACTGCATATCCTGCCTTATCACAATTAGAAAGCCCCTTGAAATAAATATATCATCATAATTTATATCAGTAAATCTGGAGATTGCTGATATTTCAGATGAATGAATACTGTCCTTCAATACAGTCAAAATAAGGTAATTAATAGTTTCTCAGAACTGAAAGGCATTGGTTTGTGAGTCTAACATGCATAAATACTGAAAAAAAAAATTAATTGATAAACTCACTTCAGAATAAAATAATTTTCCCTTGAATTATGTATAAAAAACACACAATTTAAACAAATAAAATTTATTAATAGATGAAAAAAAAAGTATACTGAATACACACAGGTAGACATTTCATTTTAATACTTACATTTCAGTATCCCAAACTGATTTCACCTTATACATGAGAGCAGCAAAAACATATTTATTTTTTTAAACTTTTTGTTTTACATTGGGTTATAGGTGATTAACAATGTTGTGATAGTTTCAGGTGAACAGCAAAGGTGCTCAGCCATATATATACATGGATCCATTTACCTCCAAACTCCCCTCTTATCCAGGCTGCCATATAACATTGAGTAGAGTTCCATGTGCTATACAACAGGTCCTTGTTCAGTTCATTTCAGTTGCTCAGGCGTGTCTGACTCTTTGCAACACCATGAAACACAGCACACCAGGCCCCCCTGTCCATCACCAGCTCCTGGAGTTCACACAAACTCACGTCCATTGAGTCAGTGATACCATCCAGCCATCTCATCCTCTGTCCTCCCCTTCTCCTCCTGCCCTCAGTCTTTCCCAGCATCAGGGTTTTTTCAAATGAGTCAGCTCTTCGCATCAGGTAGCCAAAGTATTGGAGTTTCAGCATCAGCATTAGTCCTTGCAATGAACAAGGAGGACTGAACTCCTTTAGGATGGACTGGTTGGATCTTCTTGCAGTCCAAATGACTCTCAAGAGTCTTCCCCAACACCACAGTTCAAAAGCATCAATTCTCCAGTGCTCAGCTTTCTTTATAGTCCAACTCTCACATCCATACATGACCCTGGAAAAACCATAGCCTTGACTAGATTGACCTTTGTTGACAAAGTAATATCTCTGCTTTTCAATATGCTATCTAGGTTGGTCATAACTTTCCTTTCAAGGAGTAAGCATCTTTTAATTTCATGGCTGCAGTCACCATCTATAGTGATTTTGGAGCCCCCCAATATAAAGTCTGTCATTGTTTCCCCATCTATTTGCCATTAATTGATGGGACTGTATGCCATGATCTTCATTTTCTGAATGTTGAGCTTTAAGCCAACTTTTTCAGTCTCCGCTTGCACTTTCATCAAGAGGCTTTTTAGTTCCTCTTCATTTTCTGCCATAAGGGTGGTGTCATCTGCATATCTAAGATTATAGATATTTTTCCTGGAAATCTTGATTCCAGCTTGTGCTTCTTCCAGCCCAGCATTTCTCATGATGTACTCTGCATAGAAGTTAAATAAACAGGGTGACAGTATACAGACTTGACATTCTCCTTTTCCTATTTGGAACCAGTCTGTTGTTCCATGACCAGTTCTAAGTGTTTCTTCCTGACCTGTACTCAGGTTTCTCAAGAGGCAGGTCAGATGGTCTGGTATTCCCATCTCTTTCAGAATTTTCCACTGTTTATTGTGATCCACACAGTCAAAGGCTTTGGTGTAGCATATAAAGGAGAAGTAGATGTTTTTCTGGAACTCTCTTGCTTTTTCCATGATCCAGCGGATGTTGGCAATTTGATCTCTGGTTCCTCTGCCTTTTTTAAATCCAGCTTGAACATCTGGAAGTGCATGGTTCACATATTATTGAAGCCTGGTTTGGAGAACTTTGAGCATTATTTTACTAGTGTGTGAGATGAGTGCAATTGTGCAGTGATTTGAACATTCTTTGCCATTGCCTTTCTTTGGGATTGGAATGAAAACTGACCTTTTGAGTCCTGTGGCCACTGCTGAGTTTTCCAAATTTGCTGGCATATTGAGTGCAGCACTTTCATAGCATCATCTTTTAGGATTTGAAATAGCTCAACTAGAATTGCATCACCTCCACTAGCTTTGTTCGTAGTGATGATTTCTAAGGCCCATTTGACTTCACATTCCAGGATGTCCCTGTTGGTTATCATTTTTTAAACACAGCAGTTTGTACATGTCCATCTCAAACTCTTTAACTGTGTCTTTCCCCATTCTTCCCCCTCAGTGACCATGAGTTCCTTCTCTAACTCTGTGAGTCTGTTTCTATTTTTCAAGCACTGATAAGTTCATTTGTATAATTTCTTTTTAAATTCCACAAATAAGGGATGTCACACAGTATTTCTCAAATCTCTTATGATTATACAGTGGAGGTGATGAATATATATAAGGGATTAGGTCTAGTAGACAGAGTGCCTGAAGAACTATGCAAAGAGGTTCATATTATTTTACCAGAAGCAGTGACTAAAACCATTCCAAAGAAAAAGAAATGCAAGAAGGCAAAGTGGCTGTCTGAGATGTTATAAATAGCTGAGAAAAAAAGAGAATTTAAAGGGAAAGGAGAAAAGGAAATATATATTCTACTGAAAGCAGTGTTCTAGAGATTAGCAAGGAGAAATAAGAAAGTCTTCTTAATTGAACAATGCCAAGAAATAGAGGAAAACAACACCATAGGAAAGACTAGAGATGTCTTCAAGAAAACTGGAGACAACAAGGGAAGATTTCACCCAAAGATGGGCAAAATAACAGAAACCACAAAGAACTAACAGAAGCAGAAAGGTTATGAAGAAGTGGTAAGAATACACAGAACTATACAAAAAAAAAAAAAAAGTATTAATGACCTTGATAACTACGATGGTGTGATCACTCACGTAGAACCAGACATCCTTGAGTGTGAAGTCAAGTGGGCCTTAGGAAGCATTAACACCAACAATTCCAGCAAAGGTGACAAAATTTTAGCTGAGCTATTTTGAACCCCAAAAATGATTCTGTTAAAGCACTGCACTCAATATGTCAGCAAATTTGGAAAACTCAGCAGTGGACACAAGACTGAAAAAAGTCATCCTTGAGTGTGAAGTCAAGTGGGCCTTAGGAAGCATTAACACCAACAATTCCAGCAAAGGTGACAAAATTTTAGCTGAGCTATTTTGAACCCCAAAAATGATTCTGTTAAAGCACTGCACTCAATATGTCAGCAAATTTGGAAAACTCAGCAGTGGACACAAGACTGAAAAAAGTCAGTTTTCATTCCAATCACAAAGAAAGGCAAAGCCAAATAATGTTCAAACTACCATACAATGGTACTCATTCCACACACTAGCAAGGTAATGCTCAAAATCCTTCAACCTAGGCTTCAACAGTACATGAATCAATAAGTTCCAGATGTTCAAGCTGCATTTACAGAAGGCAGAGGAACCAGAGATCAAATTGCCAACCTCCTTTGAATTATAGAAAAAGCAAGGAAATTCCATAAAAACATCTACTTCTGCTCCACTGACTGTGTTAAACCCTTTGACTGAGTAGATCAGTTCAGTTCAGTTCAGTTCAGTTCAGTCGCTCAGTCGTGTCCGACTCTTTGCGACCCCATGAATCGCAGCACGCCAGGCCTCCCTGTCCATCACCATCCCCCGGGGTTCACTCAGACTCACGTGCATCGAGTCCGTGATGCCATCCAGCCATCTCATCCTCGGTCGTCCCCTTCTCCTCCTGCCCCCAATCCCTCCCAGCATCAGAGTCTTTTCCAATGAGTCAACTCTTCGCATGAGGTGGCCAAAGTACTGGAATTTCAGCTTTAGCATCATTCCTTCCAAAGAAATCCCAGGGTTGATCTCCTTCAGAATGGACTGGTTGGATCTCCTTGCAGTCCAAGGGACTCTCAAGAGTCTTCTCCAACACCACAGTTCAAAAGCATCAATTCTTCGGCGCTCAGCTTTCTTCACAGTCCAACTTTCACATCCATACATGACCACAGGAAAAACCATAGCCTTGACTAGGCGGACCTTAGTCGGCAAAGTAATGTCTCTGCTTTTGAATATACTATCCAGGTTGGTCATAACTTTTCTTCCAAGGAGTAAGCGTCTTTTAATTTCATGGCTGCAGTCACCATCTGCAGTGATTTTGGAGCCCAAAAAAATAAAGTCTGACACTGTTTCCACTGTTTCCCCATCTATTTCCCATGAAGTGATGGGACCGGATGCCATGATCTTCGTTTTCTGAATGTTGAGCTTTAAGCCAACTTTTTCACTCTCCTCCTTCACTTTCATCAAGAGGCTTTTTAGCTCCTCCTCACTTTCTGCCATAAGGGTGGTGTCATCAGCATATCTGAGGTTATTGATATTTCTCCCTGCAATCTTGATTCCAGCTTGTGTTTCACAACTGTGAAAAATTCTTAAAGAAATGGGAATAACAGACCACCACACCTACCTCCCAAGAAACCTGTATGCAAGTCTAACAGCAAAAGTTAGAACTGGATGTGGAAAGGACTGGTTCAAAATTGCAGAAGAGATATGTCAAGGCTGTATGTTGCCATCCTGCTTGTTTAACTTATATGCAGAGAACATCATGCAAAATGCTGTGCTGGATGAAGCACAAGCTGGAATCAAAATCACTGGGAGAAATAACAACCTCAGATATACAGACGAAATCAGTCTAATGGCAGAAAGTGAAGAGGAACTAAACAGCCTCTTGATGAGGGTGAAAGAGGAGAGTGAAAATGCTGGTTTAAAACTCAGCATTCAAAAATCAAAGATCATGGCATCCATTCCCATCACTTCATGGCAAACAGATGGGGAAAAAGTGGAAACAGTGGCAGATTTTATTTTCTTGTGCTCCAAAATCACTGCAGATGATGACTGCAGCCACAAATTAAAAGTCACTTGCTCCTTAGAAGAAAAGCCATGACAAAACTAGACAGCCTATTAAAAAGCAGAGGCATCATTTTGCTGACAAAGGTCCATATAGTGAAAGCTATGGTTTTCCCCATACAGATATGAAAGTGAGAGACCATAAAGAAGGCCAAGTGCCAAAGAACTGATACTTTCAAATTTGGTTTTGATGAAGACTCTTGAGACAGCAAGGAGATCAAACCAGTCAATACTAAAGGAAATCAACCCTGAACATTCATTGGAAGGAATGATGCTGAAGCTGAAGCCCCAATAGTTTGGCCACCTGATAGGAAGAGCTGACTCACTTGGAAAGGACTCTGATGCTGAGAAAGATCGAGGGCAATAGAGAAAGGGGGTGACAGATGATGAGATGGTTCGTTGACATCACTGACTCAATGGACAGGAGTTTGAGCACACTCCAGGAGATGGTGAAGGACAGGGAAGCCTGGCATGCTGCAGTCTGTGGGTTTGCAAATAATTGGACACAAAATTAGCAACTGAACAACAACAGTATTTTTCCTTCTCTGTCTGAGCTACCTCACTCAGCAAAACACTCTCTTGGTTTGCCTATGTTGCTACAAATGGCATTATTTAATTCTTTTTAATGACTGAGTAATATTCCATTGTATATATGTACCACATCATCTTTATCTACTCTTTTATCAATAGAGCAAAAACAACTTTAAATACTACCATCTCTTTATAGGCTAGGATTTTTTTTTTTTCTATACGACCATTGTAGATAGTTTTATGAGCAATTTAAAGAGATAAGCTTATGTCCTAATGGCTATATGTTTACCTATGTGTTAACTAGATAAACAGAAAATGTTTTGATTACCTGAAGATTTTCCAGTCTAAACTAGGTAATATGAGATACATAGAAATATTAAATGATTTCTCCAAATTGATAAATTTCATAGCAAACAGAATAATAGTCTATATATTTTTTATTTTTAAGATAATAATATCCATTGCATTTTCCCACATCCATAAAACTTAACATTATCATAATAAAGCTATTTGTCTTTCATATTCCTTTACTAAATCTGACTTGAAGAACTCAGCAGTGATATATGTCTTAGATTATGCCAGTCATTCAATTTTCCAGACAATAAAGTATTTTGAACTATAAAAATGAAAGGGAATTATGCCTGCCAATAAATAAAATTGTCATTCCATGTGGTTCCTATAACCCCTTTATTCTTTTAATTGTGTTTTCTTTTATATGTTAAAAATTTGTAAAATTCCATAATACACAAATTGCTTCTTCAATTATTACTAGAACTGCCAAATTTTCATGGATTTTAAAGCTGACCTTTCAGTCACAGCATCCTTCCAAATGAGTTTAAAATTTGCGCCTACTATCACATAACTGGCATAAAAATTGTACAGGAAACTAAATTGTACCCATGGGCAACTAAATGAATAATTAGTCACTGGCACTTCATGCCAAAATACAAATTAGCCAAAATACAATTGCACCTGCAACTAGTCACCTGTAGATTCAATTAGACACATGCAGTTTTGCCTGGACAATACATATCTGGCATAAAATAATTGACATATTTTTAGACTAGGAAAAGGTACTTAACCATTTAGCAATTCCCAGAGGAAAAGAGCTCTGGAATATTTTCTCATACCTAAGTATTGCCTGTTCTGGCAATGTTCTCCAAGCATTTTAAAATGTAATTTATTGTTTCTATGCTTTCTTTTCTCATATAACTTGCTTAATTTGGCAGATAACAAAGAGTTGAGATAATCTTTGATTATGTTTTTCTGAGAATTGTTACATCTAACTATCTGTGTTCTACAGAATTATGCGTGGTATCCTTCTTCAAAAACTGATTAGTTACTACTAATGCTTCCTCAGGTAACACTGAGATTTTCTAAACAATGCATTTTCATGGAAAATTTATATTTCTTAAGGAATGATTTTATTTCAAGGTTAAGGCTAGAAAGAAGATAGTGATAAGGAATCATGTTCTTATTTATTTTAGTAACTAAAAATCTAAACACATGTGCAGAACACACCTTTCTTGTTTCTGGAATGATACCATCCTACTACCTACTTCAGTATTTTAGCCTGGATAATTCCATGGAATGTATAGTCCATGGGGTCACAAAGAGTCAGACAACTGAGCAACTCTCACTTCACTTCACTGCACTGCACTGCACCATCCTGTTTTAAAGACTTGAAAAGAAAACTGGTGACTCATGCTCTGGGGGAAAAAAATCTAATAAAACTGTGAAATGAAAAAAGCCATTGGAAATGTGTGTCACCCTCAAAGTTTTAATATAATATTATAGTATACTAGATTGTTGAACATTTAAAGTTTATTTCTTCTCAATTCTGATTATCATGAGAAGAGTATATCTGTACCCATGAATGCTGAGCTTGACCATTGCGTTTGTTTTTGTGGAATACACGCAGAAATGACAGATGCCAGTTCTGAGCCTAGGCATTTAAAGGCCTTGTGTGATTCTGTTCATCCTCTAGAACCATCTGACTTCATCAATAAGACAAACCTATGTTACATAGATTCCTGATCCAAGAATAAGAAACACATGTAACCGACTAGAATTTGATCCATTACTGGCAACAAGCCCACTCAAGCCTAGCTTAAATAAGCTAAAATACAACCTACAGATTCATAAGCAAGAAATACATGCTTGTTGTTTTATGTCATTAACAACATAAAATAAAAAAGCAAAATTGTGAAATAATTTTTTGTGCTTTTCAAAATCTATACTGTAAACCAAAATCACTGCAGATGGTGATTGCAGCCATAAAATAAAATTAAAAGACACTTACTCCTTGGAAGGAAAGTTATGACCAACCTAGATAGCATATTCAGAGAAGGCAATGGCAGCACACTCCAGTACTCTTACCTGGAAAATCCCATGGATTGAGGAGCCTGGTAGGCTGCAGTCCATGGGGTCGCTAAGGGTTGGACACGACTGAGCGACTTCACTTTCACTTTTCACTTTCATGCATTGGAGACGGAAATGGCAACCCACTCCAGTGTTCTTGCCTTGAGACTCCCAGGGATGGGGAAGCCTGGTGGGCTGCCGTCTATGGGGTCACACAGGGTCAGACACAACTTAAGCAACTTAGCAGCAGCAGCAGATAGCATATTAAAAAGCAGAGATAATATTTTGCCAACAAAGGTCTGTCTAGTCAAGGCTATGGTTTTTCCAGTGGTCATGTGTGGATGTGAGAGTTGGACTGTGAAGAGAGCTGAGTGCTGAAGAATTGATGCTTTTGAACTGTGGTGTTGGAGAAGACTCTTGAGAGTCCCTTGGACTGCAAGGAGATCCAACCAGTCCATTCTAAAGGAGACCAGTTGTGGATGTTCATTGGAAGGACTGATGCTAAAGCTCAAACTCCAATACTTTGACCACCTCATGAGAAGAGTTGACTAATTGGAAAAGACCCTGATGTTGGGAGGGATTGGGGGCAGGAGGAAAAGGGGACAGCAGAGGATGAGATGGCTGGATGGTATTACCCACTTGATAGACATGAGTCTGAGTTTTCCCCGGGAGTTGCTGATAGACAGGGAGGCCTGGCGTGCTGTGATTCACGGGGTCGCAAAGAGTCAGACACAACTGAACAAGTGAACTGAACATAAAATTAAATAGACAAGATACTGGTGATATAACATTATATCTGTCTGTGTAACCAAGTCAAACAAACCTTATGAAAATTAATCAAAACCTTAAAAATAGTCTGTGATCAGTTTATATTATTTATGTAAGTCTTTAAATTTGTCCATGTATTTGATGGGTCATTTTCTATTGATTAGAGTATTTAATAATTCTAAAAAAAGACGTTTAACTTGTAGAAAGGCAGTTTCAGTACAAGCAATTCCTGTCCAAATTCATTTAGTAAAGATGCAAATAATTGTGTGTGTCTGTGTGTGTGTGTTTGATCATTTCTTTAGTTTTGGGCATAACAAGATGTTAAAGTTTATCTTATATATTATCTGCCCCAGCCCAAGAATCAACCACTTCCTTCTACTGGAGAATATTGTTAGAAATTCATATCTGGGCACTGAACACTTTCATAAAGTTAAATGGATTTTATTGAGCCCACAGATTATTCATAGGAATCTATTTTCCAAGCCTATTCAGTTTTGGGCATAACAAGATGTTAAAGTTTATCTTATATATTATCTGCCCCAGCCCAAGAATCAACCACTTCCTTCTACTGGAGAATATTGTTAGAAATTCATATCTGGGCACTGAACACTTTCATAAAGTTAAATGGATTTTATTGAGCCCACAGATTATTCATAGGAATCTATTTTCCAAGCCTATTCTTTGATCAGTTCAATTCAGTCACTCAGTCGTGTCTGACTCTTTGTGATCCCATGTATTGCAGCATGCCAAGCCTCCCTGTCCATCACCAACTCCCGGAGTTCACTCAGACTCACGCCCATCGAATCAGTGATGCCATCCAGCCATCTCATTCTCGGTCGTCCCCTTCTTCTCCTGCCCCCAATCCCTGCCAGCACCAGGGTCTTTTCCAACTAGTCAACTCTTCACATCTTTGTGGACAATAAATATAAGAAAGTTATCATTTCCAACAGAAGAACAAATTGCCTAAAGAAACCATCAGAAAGGAATGTGAGCACAGTTTGATGGATTCCTTACGTTATCTGTGGGTTTTACAGTCAACTAAAATGTAGTAGTGGAATGCATCTAGCATAGATGTGTGTGTATGTGTATAGAGAGAGAGAGAAAGAAAGAGAAAGATACATACTCAACTTTCTTTGTTTCTCATTCTTTTATTCTTGTTTTGCTTTAAAATGGTATGTAATTTAAAAGAAACAGGAAATTGGCATCAGGTGGGCAATTTAAAGAAGTGCTGAAGCAAATTTTTATGTAACTCAATCTACTCATCCCATTATACTCCACTCATTGAATGGTGCATTTATTGTAATGTTGGGAATGTTTTTCTTTGGTTGGTATTCATCTGATTCAATCAATTTTACTTTGTAATCAATGCAAAAGAATGCTCAAACTACCGCACCATTGTACTCATCTCACATGCTAGTAAAGTAATGCTCAAAATTCTCCAAGCCAGGCTTCAGCAATACGTGAACCATGAACTCCCTGATGTTCAAGCTCGTTTTAGAAAAGCAGAGGAACCAGAGATCAAATTGCCAACATCCACTGAATCATGGAAAAAGCAAGAGAGTTCCAGAAAAACATCTATTTCTGCTTTATTGACTATGCCAAAGCCTTTGACTGTGTGGATCACAATAAACTGTGGAAAATTCT
>SJYX01009556.1:14676-63626 GCA_006410675.1 Oreotragus oreotragus | reverse complement strand
TTTCCTTCCTGTTATGTTGCCCTCTGTGTTTACAAGGCTCGCCACAGACTCGGCAGGGAGAGTGTTTCCTGGCGTTTGGAAACCTCTCTTCTTAAGCTTCCCTTCCCGGGACGGGCTTCCCTTCCCGGGACGGAGCTCCCTCCCCACCTCCTTTGTCTCTTTTTTTTTTTCGGCTTTTATATTTTTTCCCCTACCTGCTTTTGAAGTCAGTGCTCTGTTTTTCTGGGTGCCTGATGTCCTCTGCCCGCATTCAGAAGTTGTTTTGTGGAGTTTGCTCAGCCTTGAGATGTTCTTTTGATGAATCTGTGAGGGAGAAAGTGGTGTCCCCGTCCTATTCTTCCGCCATCTTGACCCTATCCCCGTAAGCGTCTTTTAATTTCATGGCTGAAGTCACTATCTCCAGTGATTTTGGAGCCCCCCAAAATAAAGTATGACACTGTTTCCACTGTTTCCCAATCTATTTCCTATGAAGTGATGGGACCAGATGCCATGATCTTCGTTTTCTGAATGTAGAGCTTTAAGTCAACTTTTTCAGTCTCCTCTTTCACTTTCATTGAGACTTTTTTAGTTCCTTTTCACTTTCTGCCATAAGGGTGGTGTCATGTGCATGTCTGAGGTTATTGATATTTCTCCCACAAATCTTGATTTCAGCTTGTGCTTCTTCCAGCCCAGCATTTCTCATGATGTACTCTGCCTAGAATTTAAATATGCAGGATGACAGTACACAGCCTTGAGATACTCCTTTTCCTATTTGGAACCAGTCTGTTGTTCCATGTCCAGTTCTAACTGTTGCTTCCTGACCTGCATACAGATTTCTCAACAGGCAGGTTAGGTGGTCTGGTATTCCAATCTCTTGCAGAATTTTCCACAGTTGATTGTGATCCACACAGTCAAAGGATTTGGCATAGTCAATAAAGCAGAAATAGATGTTTTTCTGGAACTCTCTCGCTTTTTCCATGATCCAGTGGATGTTGGCAATTTGATCTCTGGTTCCTCTGCCTTTTTTAAATCCAGCTTGAACATCTGGAAGTGTATGGTTCACATATTATTGAAGCCTGGTTTGGAGAACTTTGAGCATTATTTTACTAGTTACTAGTGTGTGAGATGAGTGCAATTGTGCGGTAGTTTCAGCATTCTTTGGCATTGCTTTTCTTTGAGTTGAAATAAAAACTGACCTTTTCCAGTCCTGTGGCCACTGCTGAGTTTTACAAATCTGCTGGCATATTGAGTGCAGCACTTTCACAGCATCATCTTTCAGGATTTGAAATAGCTCAACTGTAATTCCATCACCTCCACTAGCTTTGTTTGTAGTCATGCTTTCTAAGCCCCACTTGACTTCACATTCCAGGATGTCTTGCTCTAGGTGAGTGATCACACCATCATGATTATCTTGGTCATGAAGATCTATTTTATTTACCTCTTGGTTTCTTTCCATTTTCCTTCTTAAACCACATAAATCAATACAGAAAAAATGACGTGATTGATAAAAACTTAGAACAACCATTTTAAGTCAAAGCATTTGGCTAAAAAAAAAAGCCAAGGAAATTAAGAGATGGAGTAAAAAATATAATATTTTCCTCCAGTGCAGGATTACCTGTAACTTAATGCCTATACAGAAAATTTTCCTTATATTTAAGATAATGAAAGCTTATTTTAATATCTGTATATATTCCTCTCAATAGATTGACAAAAGTGTCTCTGATAGACAGTTTGGCAATCCTGCAAGCAAATGCTTTTTGGATTAAGACTACTAGTGAGCTTAGACAAGTTAGGATCCACCTTTGTCTACTTTCTCTCTATTTTATCAACTATACTATTGGCCTTGTAAGGAACCCTCAGAAAGAATTAGACAATAAGCCAGATTTCCTTTCATGAGTCAAACTCAGTCTTGCTTTACAATCTACTTCTCTGTGTCACCACCTGAAACAATCCATTTATTTTTGCTGTATATCTAATACAGCATCTGTTTCTTGTTGTTGTTCAGTCACTCAGTCCTGTCCAACTCTTTGCAAACCCATGGACTGTTGCACACCAGGCTCCTCTGTCCTTCACTGTCTCCTGGAGCTTGCTCAAGCTCATGTCCGTTGAGTCGGTGATGTCATCCAACCATCCTCTGTCCTCCATTATCTCCCAGAGTTTATTCAAACTCATGTCCCTTGAGTCAGTGATGCTCTCTAACTCTGTTATCCTCTGCCACCCCCTTCTCCTCGTGCCTTCAGTCTTTCCCAGCATTAGGGTCTTTTCCAGTGAGTTGTCTTTTTGCATTAGGTGGCCAATTATTGGAACTTCAGCTACAGCAACAGATCTTCCAGTGACTATGTAGGGTTGATATCCTTTCAGAATGACTGGTTTGATCTCCTTGCAGTCCAAAGGACTCTCGAGAGTTCTCCAGCACCAACATTTGAAAGCATCAATTCTTCAGTGCTCAGTCTTTTTTTACAGTCCAAGTCTCACATCCATGCATGATGTGCACAAAGAAATCACAGTTTTGCCTATACAGATCTTTGTCAGAAATGTGATGTTTCTGCTTTTTAATGTGCTACCTAGTTTTGTGATAAGTTTTCCTTCCAAGGAGCAAGCATCTAGAACAGCTCTATTAATCTAAAAGATTTCCTTAAGCCCTTTGCATCAGTCCCGTCCCCCTACATCTTGTCCTGGGTAACCACCCATCTGCTTTCTGTCAGAGTTCTGCACCTCCAGAATTTCTTACAAATGGAATCATACAGGGTATTCATTTGTATTTAATTTATTTCATATAGTTAATATAGTGTTTCTAAAATCTTTCTATAATTGTGCACATTTACATTTAATTTCTATTTACCACTAAATAATATCCCATAGTATGAATATACTGGAATTTAATATTCCCAAATTGGGGTAGTTCCAGTTTAGGGCTATTACAAGAGAAAATGATTCTGCTAACCTTTGTGTTTGCATATTTTTGCTGTATTGTTTTCTGCTGTATCTGTCTTCAATATTAAAAATTTGTTAGAACACAGTGGAGCACATGAATTATTATGTTGTTCAAGTGGCATGGCATACAGAAGAAAAGAGTATTTCTCTAAAAGACAACAGAGCTGCTGCCTCCACCAAGGCCACTTTGCATTTCCTTAGGTGTGTCACTTAAAACTTCAATTTAACCTCTATTTGTCAAATGAGAAAAATAATGAGTCCTTGCCTTGGAGGAATGATATGAGGATTTATAACATAATAATGCATATAAAAATTGCTCTGTACTTTTAAGGAAAGAGTGCAATTTAAATACAACAAATTATTTTCATATTTTATATTGGCTTGTATCTGTTTCTGTTGTCATCTAATTAAATCAGTTTTAACAAAAGTTAAAAAATTAGTGAGGTTCTAATGCCACAGAATAATTCTATTGATCCTGAAAAAATTACATCTTGAAGCTAGTCAATAATTACAAAGTAATATTATGTTTTACCACTGAAATACGACTACAAATCTTTCAAGAATATTTTAACAAGTCATAAACCTTAGCTGCTTACTATGACCTGGGAATCTTGCTGTATATAGAATCAAATGACTCTTTAAGGTAATACTTTTTGTATATTGGTGTGTGTACAAAATGATTCCTGAGAAGCACATTAGTCAGATATATGACATAACTGCATTTAATTGAATTCACAGGCTTCTCTGCAATAAGGTTGAAATGTCGGAAAAAGAGTTATACACTAATTTAATACTCTTCTCTTTGCTACAGTGGTAAATTGGAACTTCATTTTAGCACCAAATAATGCTCTACTTGCAGTTTAAAAGATGGCAAATTGGAAAGGAAGTAGAATGAGAAAAGTACGGAAGTTAGAAGTGATTTGGATCATAGCAAGTAGCACACAAAAAATTAAGATCATGGCATCTGGACACCATCTGCAGTGATTTGGAGTCCAAAATATCTAATTCTGCTTCATTGACTACAGTAGATGCAGAGGGTGACTGCAGCCATGAAATTAAAAGATGCTTTCTCCTTGGAAGAAAAGCTATGACCAACCTAGATAGCATATTAAGAAGCAAAGACATCACTTTGCCATCAAAAGTATATATTGTCAAAGCTATGGTTTTTCCAGTAGTCATGTATGGATGTGAGAGTTGGACCATAAAGAAAGCTGAGCACCAAAGAACTAATGCTTTTTACCTGTGGTGTTTCAGAAGACTCTTGAGAGTCCCTTGTACTGCAAGGAGATCAAGCCAGTCAACCCTAAAGGAAATCAGTCCTGAATATTGGACTGATGCTACATCTGAAGCTCCAGTACTTTGGCTACCTGATGCAAAGAGCTGACTCCTTAGAAAAGACCCTGATGCTGGGAAAGACTGAAGGCAGGAGGAGAAGGGGACAACAGAAGATGAGATGGTTGGATGGTATCACCGACTCGATGGACATGAGTTTGAGCAAGTTCTGGTAGTTGTTATGATGCTACATCTGAAGCTCCAGTACTTTGGCTACCTGATGCAAAGAGCTGACTCCTTAGAAAAGACCCTGATGCTGGGAAAGACTGAAGGCAGGAGGAGAAGGGGACAACAGAAGATGAGATGGTTGGATGGTATCACCGACTCGATGGACATGAGTTTGAGCAAGCTCTGGTAGTTGTTGATGGACAGGGAAGCCTGTGTGCTGCAGTTCATGAGGTCACGAGTCGGACATGACTGAACAACTGAACTGACTGACTGACTGAAGTAGTACAGTTGAAGAACATTAGAGTTTGAGTTTCTTAAAATTGTGGTGACTGAAATTTAACAGAATGTAGACAACTTTGCATAAGGGAGAGAGAAGATCGATATAGCAAAATAGTCACATTAAAATATACAGAACTGATTCACAAAAATACTGAGATCACAGATATTTCAACAGATTGCTTAAGTACAAAGCAAAATGAACACAGCTACTGCATTCATTAGATTTAATTAACTTGATAATTACTTAAATTTAATCAGTATGTCTTCATTCAAATTAGAAGATTTCAGAACATAAATTTCACTCATGAGTAAGTCTAAAAACTGGCTACGTATTAGAATCACCTGGAAAATATTTTTAAAATACCAAGGTCCAGATATCATCTGGAATATTAGACTAATATAGTTCAGAGAAAGATTCAGATTTCAGTATTTTTTAATAAAGCCTCCAACCCCATGGTGATGTTAAAATATAGACAGAGGTAAGAACCACTGCCTTGGAGAGAATAAGTTATCTACTTCAGTTCTAAAATTATTCTCAATCTGAATATTAGATGGATATGCTGGCTGCTTTACTTGGCCAAATTCCTAACTAACCAAAAATGTAATATTTCTCCATTGACTGGGATGTCAATTATGGTTGTCCACTTGTCTGTCTCACTATTTTTTGTGAAGGTAGTTGGAAAATAAGCATATGTAACTCTTATGATGCATACAAAAATCACTGTGATCACTGACAAGGAGGGCCTTGCTGGACTAGTACTTCTGCACACAATCCAGACCAGCACAGTGTCTGGACCTATTGTCTCTTCCAAAGATGGAAAAGTTTGTGTATAAAAAGGAGATAAAAGAAAAGTAGTAGCTTTGGGTAAAGGATTAAATAGTTGGGTTATATATAATAAGGGAACTTTCATATTACATCGGCAACTCAGAAGAGACTCAAATATAGGATGATATTGTCTCTTGGCTGGATTATAGTATATGCCTGAAAAACTGAAGTCATATATTGTTGACCCCCTTGCTGCTTTTGGAACTTGACAGCATCTCATGGGAGCCTAGTGGCCTTGCCCTGGGAGACATTTTCAGATGATATGATGAACTTTGAGCTAAGTTGTTTCAGTCGTGTATGATTCTTTGTGACCCTTTGGACCATAACCCGCCAGAATCCTCTGTTCATGGGATTCTCCAGTCAAGAATGCTGGGGTGAATTGCCATGCCCTCCTCCAGGGGATTTTCTTGACCCAGGGATTTAACCTGCCCTTATGTCTCCTGCATTGGCAGGCAGATTTGTTACTAATGGTGCCACATGAGAAGCCTGATGATGGACTGAATAGTATATTAACATGTGAATGGGATTCGAGTTAATGAGTCAGTGTCTCTTAAGATTATTTTACTATAAGGAATCCTTGTTATAAGATGAGGGAATGGGCTGTGATACTGTGCTTTATAATAGGAAATATATAAGTCTCTGTTCTTGTTCTAGGTACAGAGTTCTTAAAATCCTTGTAAATCCCTAAGGGACCAGAGCCTTAGGAATGAATGACGTTTGTTCTAACGAGATAATCCCTGTCTCTTATACACATCTAGATGTGTATAAGAGACAGCATATAGTTAATATAGTGTTTCTAAAATCTTTCTATAATTGTGCACATTTACATTTAATTTCTATTTACCACTAAATAATATCCCATAGTATGAATATACTGGAATTTAATATTCCCAAATTGGGGTAGTTCCAGTTTAGGGCTATTACAAGAGAAAATGATTCTGCATTTGTTCTAACGAGATAATCCTGGGAAGACTCTTGGATGGCTCCTGGATGGAAATGGTCACCAGAAAGATCAAGTCATAATTAGAAGCTTGAAATTTTCAGCCCCACCACCCATTCTCCTTAGAGGGGAGAGAGGTTGAAAATGGAGTTAATAATTGAGCATGTCTATGTGATAAAGGCTCCATAAAACCCAACAATATGAGATTATGAGAGTTTCTGGGTTAGTGAAAAGATCCATGTACTGGTAGAGTGACACACCTCCAACTCCAGAAGGACAGAAGCTCCTGTACTCAGGACCTTCCCAGACATCACCTATGTATCTCTTTATCTGGCTGTTCATCTGTATCATTCATCATGTCTTTTAATAATCTGCTAAATGTGTTTTCCTGAGTTCTGTGAACATTGCTAACAAATTAATCAAATCCTAAAATGGGACACTGAAATCTTAGATTTATAGGTGACAACTAAGACTTGTATTAACCTCTGAAGCAGAGTAGGAAAAGTCTTGTAGGACAGAGCCCTTAATCGTGAAATCTGATATTATCTCCAGTTGGATAGCTTTGGAGGAGAAGGCAATGGCAACCCACTCCAGTACTCTTGCCTGGGAAATCAGATGGACTGAGGAGCCTGGTGGGCTGCCGTCTATGGGGGTCGCACAGAGTTGGACATGATTGACACAACTTAGCAGCAGCAGCAGACAGCACTGGAATTGTTTGAAATAGTAGGAAACTCAACAGGTACTACAGAGAACTTCTTGGCTCAGGGAAAGCCCCTAAATCTATGGTGTAAGAAGTGTTGTGAGTGTGGTAGTAGTAAGAGAGTAATGAGGAATCTTTTCCTTTCCAGTCAGCAGCAGAACAGTAATAATGAAATTCTAGTTTATTATAAATAATTTTCTTGTTTTTCTCTGCACAGGTTTCCCATACTCATGATCCAAAGTACTTTTAGAGTTTAATATTTCTTTGGTTTATTCTATTATTGATGCTTTTATATGCAGTACACCCAACTACATACTATACCACCAAGTGAAAGCTATGGTAAGTGAAAATCATTCAGTCCTGTCTGATTCTTTGCAACCCCATGGACTACACAGACCATGAATTTCTCTAGGCCAGAATACTGGAGTGGGTAGCCTTTCCCTTCTTCCCTCAGTTGGGAAGATTGCCTCTTCCCAACTGAGGGATCGAACCCAGGTCTCCCACATTTCAGGCAGATTCTTTACCAGCTGAGCCACAAGAGAAGCCCGAAAGCTATGGGAAGATAGACTCTAAGTCAGTATTGCCTCTGTGTAGGTTCCTGTTTCTCATTTATTCAAACTCTGGATTCAAATTGCAACTTTTGCTCTACTTTTTTGATGATTCAATCAGACACATTGTCTAGTTTGCTAGATTTGGCCAACCATTCAAACTGAACTACTGTCCATGACCCTAAGAATTTGGGGTTAAAAAATTAAATTGTTTTGAAGAAATATAGCAAGAAAATAAATAGAAGATTTGTTTTCAAACTTCATCAGAACTGATTTTTTCTTTTTGGTCAAATGTTTTCAAGAATACTCCCATAAAAAGAGTGCACACCTACATTCTTAACAGTTAAAACTGAGTAATAATGTAAGAAATAGGGATTCAGCAACAAGAAGAAATGATTATCATTTAGCATGTTTCCTACTGTTGAACAATTGGAAAGCAAATATATCAAAACAAAGAATCAGAGAATATTAGATAGAGATTGATTGGACTCTAGGAAAATCAAGGCTTGACATTCTCATGTGATTTATAGTTAAGAATTAAGTCTCATGAAACTCAAAGTGGTATTTAACATGATGTAGCCCAATGGTGACTCAGTCTTTTGAAAAACAGAGCTACAAGATGGCAATTAAATTGTCTGAAATCAAACAGGTACAAAGTGATAAAACTGGATTAACATTTCCAGTTTTGACCCTAAAATCTATACACTTAATCTTTGGTGCTACCTAGTTTTTTCTTTCTAATTTTTGACTTGTGGTTGACTAACTTAAAACAGAGATATGCTAAGAATTCCTTTTATCTAAAAATGAATTACATTAAAAGTAAAATTCTATCAAAACCACAGTAAATGGCAAGAGATAAGAAAGAAGGAGCTTAGATTGTTACATTTGGAGTTAGAGCAAGTCACAATGAAGAAGCAAATAATAATGATCAAATAGAAAAAGATCTATTCTGACAAATGTATGTGGTCAATATTTTTACCATGTTATCACAAATTACTACATTCCTTTCTATGCTTAGTATTGTCTTGCAGAGTGAGAGGCTGAAAGTGGGTTATAAAAGGAAAAAAAAAAGTTTTTTTTACCCTACTGCTCACTGAAAAATATGGAAATTTTCATTTTTATACCATCCGGATATAAATGGTACCATGCAGTAGTTAGATTTAGATCCCAGTTAATAACCCTGGTGACAGAGTGTTCCCTAAGGGAGTGAGGTTTAAACAGGACAATTTCAATCACTCCATTCGGACAGCTCTAATTTGCTGGGTAATCTGATAGCATTTTAAGTGCTCCTCACTGAGAGGACCTGCTGTGCATGCTGCCCCCCTCCCCACCCATGCAAAGGGTCAAATCAATATGAAGTGAAAAGGGACAAAGACTATGAACAATATATATTGAGTTTACTTTTAAAGAATACAAATGCAAGCTATTAAAGGTGTTAAGAATTCCCAATGCTATCTCCGCATAATCTGTGTTTGCTGGCTACTCAGGCTGCATTATTGCTTCAGGATCAAAAGAAAATATGCTTGGAGGTAGTGATAGTTCACTGCTCCCTTTATTCTCTGGCCACACATCTACCTGCTGAGATTTCTGCCTCTTCCTCCCACCAGTAACAGAAGGCTCTAAAAAGAAGGTGGAAATTCATGCCAAGGTTTCTGTGGATTATTTTAATGCATAATATCCAAAATAACAGAATTAACAGCTGCTGATACTTGAGAGAAAGGAACTCACAAGGTGGAGTTGCTTCACTAATTCCTGCCATGTATGAGTGCTAAGTGCTTCAGTTATGCTTGATTCTTTGTGACCCTATGGTCGATAGCCCACCAGGCTGTTCTGTCCATGGAATTCACCAGGAAAGAATACTGTAGTGGGTAGCCATGTCCTCCTCCAGGGGATCCTCCCAATCCAGGTTCTGAACCTGAATCTTTTATGTCTAACTGCATTGGCAGGTGGGTTTTTTTTACTACTAGTGCCACCTGGGAAGCCCTATTCCTGCCATAGGGATGTTGAAACACAAGCACTTAGGTTTTACCTCAACCATCCCTTCCTATCCTGGAATGCAGCACAGTATCTAAATAGAGTTAGTTGTGGCACTGAAGTCTGAGTGTGTAGTTAGTAATGCACTATATCAAGGTATTGTGTCCTTGCTACCTATGCTACATGTGCCAGACTGGTTAAGAGAAATATGAGGGAACTAAACTCAACATTCAAAAAATGAAGACCATGGCATCTAGTCCCATCACTTCAAGGCAAATAGATGGGGAAACAATGGAAACAGTGACAGACTATTTTTGGGGGGCTCCAAAATCACTGCAGATGGAACTGCAGCCATGAAATTAAAACACACTTTCTCCTTGGAAGGAAAGCTATGACAAACCAAGACAACATACTAAAAAGCAGAGACATTATTCTGCCAACAAAAGTCCATCTAGTCAAAGGTATGGTTTTTCCAGTAATCACGTATGGAAGTGAGATTTGGACCATAAAGAAGGCTGAGCATTGAAGAATTGATGCTTTTGAACTATGGTGTTGGAGAAGGCTCTTGAGAGTCCCTTGGACTGCAAGGAGATCAAACCAGTCAATCTTAAAAGACATCAATCCTGGATATATGTTAGAAGGATTGATGCTGAAACTCCAACACTTTGGTCATCTAATGCCAAGAGTCGAACCATTAGAAAAGACCTTGATGCTGGGAAAGACTGAAGGCAGAAGGAGAAGGGGATGACAGAGGATGAGATGGTTGGATGGCATCACTGACTCAATGGACATGAGTTTGAGCAAACTCTGGGAGCTGGTGAAGGACAGGGAAGCCTGGCGTGCTGCATTCCATAGCATCATAAAGAGTCAGACATGACTGAACGACTGAACAACAACAAAATGGGCTAAGGGTTAAGGCCCTTATAATAATGCAGAAAAGGAAAGATAAAAAGACAGGAGATGTAGTCTTCTTCCCTGAGAGCATGCTCTAAGAAATCCATTGGAATGAATAAAAATTTTAAGGGTAATAAGTCCACATAAATCAGTGGTTTTCAACAGGAGGAAATCTCCCGTTACTGCCTCAGGATGTTTGGCAATGTTTGGAGACATTTTGCTTTCACAGCTTAAAGAGTGCTAGTGTCTATGTTAGGGAACTAGAGACCAAAATTGTCTGCCTTGGCCAGGCATGATAACTCCTGGCATGAGTTGTGTCACAACAGGAGAAGCTTGATAAGAAACATGGGGCTGTCAACAAAACTAGCCAGGAGAATTCAGGAGGGCCAAAAAGAAGGAGGAAACACTGGTCTATTTTGCCTTGCCAATCTTCTAGAAACCTTCAAGAATCCATCTTGTCTGTGAGATGCATGCACCACCAGGAAGGACTCTGAGTGGGGACCAAATATGGGCATGAGCAAGATGACTGGCCAGGGACAACCAAGAAAACTAATCCTACTACCATAAATCCTGAAGCTGCAAGCTCGGGGTGGCAGGGCAGTTCTCCTGGGTTCCCTTACACTGCTGCTCTCTTCTTGAGGGCCCCATCCCAGTAATGTCTTCTGCTTTGCCAGTACCTGTATCTCCTCAGACAATGCATTTCCACGTGTTAGACATGTGTCCACTTTTGGGCCCTGGAAGGGGTCTCCCTTCTGGTAACAACTGGGGATCTGGGATGGTGCCAAACATCATACAATTCCCATGTAACAGAGTTAACCTGTGCAAAATGCCAGCAGTGCTGATATTGAGGGAGAAAAAAGGTGAAATCGCTTAGTTTTGTCTGACTCTTTGTGACCTCATGGACTATAACCCACCAGGCCCCTCCATCCATGGAACTTTCCAAGCAAGAGTACTGGACTGGGTTGTCATTTCCTTCTCCAGGGTATCTTCCTGACCCAGGAATCAAACCCAGATCTCTCGCACTGCAGCCAGAGTCTGCAGGTAAAGCCTGGCTTTACCTTCTGAGCCACCAGGGAAGCCTCACTGATATTGAGGAACCCCATATGAAGAAAGTCAGTATATAGCCCTGGTATAAAGTAAGAAAGCTACACCAGAATAAAATTCTTCTAAACAATAATTACATTCAAAAGAGATATTTAAGAAGGGTTAACACAGAAAATACCAAGCAAAAATGCATTTTTTTCCTACCAAATGAATCTTTACTATATTGAAAAAATACCTGAATATTTAAGTTTCACTGTTTTAATACCAAAATTTAATCTTTCAAGTATTAGGGAAAGATAAAGAGATTACATTGACCTTGATTTTTATTTTTAATTTCCCATTTTCATAATGTAAATTTCAGTTCATATTTGAAACTCTCAACTGGCCTCAACTGACATGAAGGCTATGAAATCTGTGAACAATTCCTTTTAATACTAAGTATAGTTTGTGATTAAAATATAAATGATTGTTAATTTAATAGAGAATTTAGCTTTATCAAAAAAGACTATTACATGGAAAAATAATCTCTCCCAATTTCTTTCAACCATACTTCTTGTGGCTAAATAAAATGCATGTACATTCTTAAGGTCAATTTTCTTACATACAGCTTTTTACTTTTACTTTATAAGTTTTCCTTAAAAGGAAAACAAATTTGATTTCACATCACTTTACTAATTATAGCCACTCCTAGATAATTGCTACCATCCACTGTGAGATGGCTGGATGGCATCACCGGCTTGGTGGACATGAGTTTGAGTGAACTCTGGGAGTTGATAATGGACAGAGAGGCCTGGCATGCTGTGATTCATGGGGTTGCAAAGAGTCAGACAGAACTGAGTGACTGAACTGAACTGAGCTGAACTGTGACTGTAAATATCAAAATAGAAATATTTAAGAAAAAAGAAAGAGACACTCTCAAGAAAAATGGGTCAAGACAACTTCTCAAGTGGATAATTAAGTTAATTTTCTGGATCATTCAAGCTCAAATTATAATCTAAATAAAACATTCAATTTAAACAACATTTATTTAGCACCTGCACTGTACAAATAATGCATAATATGCTCTAGAGGATCAAGAGATGATCAAGGCAGTTTTGCCTGTTACAACTCTAGAGAAAGAATGCCATATTTGAGATTCAGCTTTATGTTTAAGTTTGTATTACTTAACTTCTCCCTACTTCAATTTCATCATTTGTAAAATGTTAAGAGTTATAGTACCTATGTTTTTCAGGAGTCTGAAATGCTTAAAGCAGTTCTTGGGTCAGTAAACCATCACAAAAATATTAGCTATTTTTAAGTACACTTCTGAGAAGAAAGGACTTCTAGATTGACAGATCAGCATGAGTAAAAATTCAGAAACAGGAAAATGCAAGATATGTTGAGGAATGATAAATGGTTTAGTAAACTTGTACTAATGGGAGTGTTTGGAAGATACAGTCCATTTTAATGAGAAAAGCCAACTATGCCCCAAATCCTGAGGGGTTTGAATGTTATACTGATAAATGCAGATTTGTGAGGGGTAGGGAAGGATGATCAAAGTTGAATAGGACATTCATATACCTGAGTTTTAAAAGCAACTCTAATGGCAATGTGAAGTCTGAATTGGAGGATAAAAATTAAAGGATGGAGAAGAATTTAGAAATTTATATAGCAATCCCACTCCTGGACTTATCTCCAGAAAAGATGAAAACTCTAATTTGAAAAGTTACATGTGTCCCAATGTTCATAGCAGTACTGTTTACAGTAGCCAAGACATCAGTTCAGTTCAGTTGCTCAGTCATGTCCAGCTCTTTGTGATTCCATGGACTGCAGCAAGCCAGACTTCCCTGTCCATCACCAACTCCCTGAATTTACTCAAACTCATGTCCATTAAGTCGGTGATGCCATTAAACCATCTTATCCACTGTTGTCCATGTGTCCTCCTTCATTCAATCTCTTCAAGCATCAGGGTCTTTTCTAATGCGTCAATTCTTCACGTCAGGTGGCCAAAGTATTGAAGCTTCAGCATCAGTCTTTCCAGTGAATATTCAGAACTGATTTCCATTAGGATGGGCTAGCTGGATCACCTTCCTGTCGAAGGACTCTCAAGAGTCTTCTCCAACAGCACAGGTCAAAAAAATAAATTCTTCAGTGCTCAGCTTTCTTTATGGTCCAACTCTCACATCCATACATGACTACTGGAAAAACCATAACTTTGACTATACAGACCTTTGTTAGCAAAGTAATGTCTCTGCTTTTTAATACACTGTCTAGGTTGATCATAGCTTTTCTTCCAAAGAAAAAAACATCTTATAATTCCATGATTACAGTCACCAACTGCAGTGATTTTGGAGCCAAAAATAAATAAATAAATAAACTCTGTCACTATTTCCTTTCCTTCATCTATTTGCCACGAAGTGATGGGACTGATTGCCATGATCTTCATTTTTTGAACATTACGTTTTAAGTCAGATTTTTTTTACTCTCCTCTTTCACTTTCATCAAGAGACTCTTTAGTTTCTCTTCACTTTCTGGAATAAGGTTGTTGTTACCTGCATATCTGTGGTTATTGATATTTCTCCCAGCAATTTTGATTCCAGTTTGTGCTTCATCCAACCTGGTATTTTGGGTGATAGATTCTACATATAAGTTAAATAAGTTGACTGACAATATACAACCTTGAAGTACTCCTTTCCCAAATTGGAACCAGCCCATTGTTCCATGTCCGGTTCTAACTGTTGCTTCTTGACCTGCATACAGATTTCTCAGGAGGCAGGTCAGGTGGTCTGGTATTCCCATCTCTTTCAGAATTTTCCACAGTTTGTTGTTATCCACTCAGTCAAGGGCTTTGGCATAGTCAATAAAGCAGAAGTCAATATTTTTCTGGAACTCTCTTGCTTTTCTGATGATCCAACTGATATGTTTGCAATTTGATCTCTGCTTCCACTGAGTTTTCTAAATCCAGCTTGAACATATGGAAGTTCATGGTTCATGTACTGTTGAAGCCTGGCTTGGAGAATTTTGACCATTACTTTGCTAGCATGTGAGATGACCACAATCATGTGGTAGTTTGAGCATTCTTTGACATTGCCTTTCTTAGGGGATTGGAATGAAAACTGACCTTTCCAGTCCTGTGGCCATTGCTGAGTTTTCCAAATTTGCTGGCATATTGAGTGCAGCATTTTCACAGCATCATCTTTTAGGATTTGAAATAGCTTAACTGGAATTAATTACCTCCACTAGCTTTGTTCATAGTGATTCTTCCTAAGGCCCACTTGACTGCATTCCAGGATGTCTGGATCTAGGTGAGTGATCACACCATCGTGATTCTGTGGGTTGTGAAGATATTTTTTGTACAGTTTTTCTGTGGATTCTTGTCTCCTCTTCTTAATATCTCCTGCTTCTGTTAGGTCCATACCATTTCTGTCCTTTAATATATATATATATAATGGAATATTACTCAAGTCATAAAAAGAAGGAAATATTGCCATTTGCAGCAATATAGATAAAAATAGCGACTATCAAACTAACTGAAATAAGGCACACAGAGAAAGATAAACACATGATATCACTTATATGTGTAGTCTAAAATATGATATAAATGAACTTACTTACAAAACAGAAATAGATCTATGGACAGAAAATAAACTTACGGTTACCAAAGTGGAATAAGAGGAGGGACAAATTAGGTGGCTGGATTTAACAGTTACACACTACTATATATATAATATACATATAAAATAAACAAGGAACTACTATATATAACAGGGAAATACATTCAATATCTTGTAATAACCTATAGTGGAAAAAATCTGAAAAAGTATATATATATATATATATATAATGGAATCACTGTGCTGTATACCTGAAACATTATAAATCAAATATACTTCAATTTTATAAGATCTTTTTTAAAAAAATAGAAATTGTTTCCACAGATCACATAGGAGATACTAATGTGTGATTTCAAATAATGGAATGAAGAAGAGAAAGAGTAGATAATGGAGATATCATAGTAGCAAAAATGAACAAAATATTTTTTGTGTGTGAAAGTAGGGTGGGAGGGAGAGTAAGCCACCTGTACTGTTTAGTTTCTTTTCACTTGTATTATACCAACCAATTTGCAATTCTATTTTATCCAAAAATATTTGATGGTAACTCTCCAAAGTTATATTGATTTGTTCTTGCTCTCAAAAAGTTTATGCAAAACTCTGTCTTGATTGTTTGGATAAATACTATGTGTTTTTTTTTCCCATGTTTCACTTCTAAGAAAATATTTTTGAAAAACTGCCAATTGGTCTCTCTCTTCTATCTTATTGCACAAGTGAGCCTTGCCCTGTTGGCTACTGGCTGGTTAGTAGCTATAAGAAAAGATAAACAACGCTTCACTAAGTTATANGGTGTTTTTTTTTCCCATGTTTCACTTCTAAGAAAATATTTTTGAAAAACTGCCAATTGGTCTCTCTCTTCTATCTTATGGCACAAGTGAGCCTTGCCCTGTTGGCTACTGGCTGGTTAGTAGCTATAAGAAAAGATAAACAATGCTTCACTAAGTTATAGATGTAGTGATTTTAAAATGGAACATTAAAGAAGATAACCAGAAACTTATGAAACATAACTAATAATATATAATCATAAGTCAAATCCAATATTTTATGCATTGAAGTTTACTTTATGACAGCTGCCTTCCTAACTAACTGGAGATTTGGGACTCTCAAGCCAATATTTTACATGAGAAACAAGTTTGCTTCAGGCATAGTAATTTTACTGCATACCATTATAAATTTTTATTATCCTAAGTAAGAAGAAATATGATCAAAACAATTCTATGATCAATGAAGCCTAAAATACAAGCAGGGAAGAATGTTTCACTGCTCACTTGATGATAATCAAGTCCACTAGGAAGTTCCATGGCTCATGAATATTATTGGGTTTTTCTATGGCTACTACACTTACTAATAAAATCTTTGAAAAAACTACAATTTAAAGTCTGCATCACTAAAGTGGAATGCTGTAGTCTCAACAGTGGTCTAAACGTTCCCACAAATCAAAAAGCAAAAGGTCAACACCTCAACATGAAAAAGAAATGCGATGTTATAAAAATCATGAAAATTCTAATGACAAAAATCAGCAAGTTTTTATCCTATCAGATTGACAAAGAAAAAAGTGTAATAAAATATTTGGTTGGGGAAGAGATACTCTCTTGCATTATATATGGCATGAAAGTTGGTAACAATTTTTGAGGCCAATTTCGCAATATCCATCAAATTTAAAAGATACATAACTCTCTAGGGTATTTGTCCTAGCAGTACTTTCCAAATAGGGTACCAGGATGTTTAGTGCATAATTATAACACCAAGTACCTGGAAACAATTTATATGTCCATCAACTAAGGAATTTTTGAGGCCAATTTCGCAATATCCATCAAATTTAAAAGATACATAACTCTCTAGGGTATTTGTCCTAGCAGTACTTTCCAAATAGGGTACCAGGATGTTTAGTGCATAATTATAACACCAAGTACCTGGAAACAATTTATATGTCCATCAACTAAGGACTATTATGTCTACCATGGCACCTCATTCAATAGCATAATAAACAAGCATTAAAAAGGATGAGGTTATTCTGTATACACTGATATGAAATAACTTCTAAAATACATTGTCTACTGACAGAAAAACAAAGTACATATTTTTTGTACAGAAAGAAAATATTGGTATAAAAATGAAGGAATAATTTCATATATGTTTATATTTAAATAAAATATTTCTTAATGGAGTTACAAAAGAATCAGTAAGAGTAAGTATGTTTCAGATGTTAAGTTGCATACTAGCTGACAGAAAGAGGAGGGCTTGATACTCATGGTATAAACTTACGTCCATTTGAGTTATATATCATTTACCTGACTTTCTCTTTCAAAACACATGTGAAAACACAATGTTTATGAAAACACAAAGCAATAATAAATGCTACTTTTCTGGCTTCATTGTAAATGTAGACTGCTACAAATAAAAGTTTTTAATTGTCCTCAGATCTCAAGGGAGTGTCTCTCTCTCTCTTTGTCACTCTCCTTCTCTTCCAAAAGTGAAAAAAATAACTACTGTTTTATTCTCACACTATGAATTTATATGCCCATAACTCTTTTCATAATTGGACATTCTGTTCAGCTCTAAAAAAAAAAAAAAATCCTCAACCATAGCACAGTACCCATAAGAAGATCCTCAATAAATGTTTTAGACACAGAGAAAGATATTATACAAAGGAAAAGATACTTGATTATTACTGAGTTCACTTCAAGGTGAAAAGGATAATACTAAGACTTAATCAGATCACATGTATGAGAAATTTGAGATTTATGGAAGGAGAGAGTTCTGAAACTTCAAATAACTATTATAATATGTGCATATACGCTAAGTCGCTTCAGTCATGTCCAACTCTTTGTGACCCCATGGACTGTGGTCCACCAGGCTCTTCTGTCCATGAAATTCTCCAGGCAAGAATACTGGAGTGGGTTGCCAGGCCCTCCTTCATGGGATCTTCCTGACCCAGGGATCAAACCTGGATTCCCTCCATCTCCTGCATTGGCATGAGGCTTCCTTAACACTAGCACCACCTGGGAAGCCCCAGGTGGCACACATAAATACTATATATATATATGTATATATATAAGTATAAATATACATAATAGATAAATAGATGGATGCTAAGAGTATTTTGTGAGGTACTTTAATGCTTTAAGAATATTATCTCTATTTTTTTACATTTTAAATAACTAACTATAATTTGAAAATGTACATGCTCCCGATATTCATAGCAGCCAGTGTCTATAAATGCCATGACATGGAAGCTCCTACATGTACATGTATTTTGTTAGAATACTTATAGTTGCACAGGGAAATGGGGATCATAATGGGTGAACAGCAATTCAGTAAAAACTAACTGGTAGTATTATATAGATTTTGTAGCACCAATAATTTTGTAAATAAAATGGCTATAATATGAAATTCAAAATATGCTTTTATAGGTGTGAATGGAACAAGGCTGAGAATAGCAATGTGTCAATTTTCTGGATTTGTTCAAATGCACAGTCCTGAAAAGACATCAAGTAATTTATTTAAAATGCACAACATATTAAAAAAAATAGAAAGTCAGCAAATGGATTGATAACTTTCAGCTTGCTAGGGTAAAATTGTCTGAATTTAATGACAGATTTTTCCTGGAGTATCTAAAGAATTTAGCAGCAGCCTATAGATTGTTATATTGATGCATCTGGAAAACATAAGCTGTCATTCTAGATTCTCCTTTCATTCTTAATAAAACTTTCCTGCACATGATTCAGAGTTCTAATTTAACTTTGCAAAGACATGATTACCACTGGGATTTGAATAATGATGTCTCTTTTCAGGCTAANAAAGAATTTAGCAGCAGCCTATAGATTGTTATATTGATGCATCTGGAAAACATAAGCTGTCATTCTAGATTCTCCTTTCATTCTTAATAAAACTTTCCTGCACATGATTCAGAGTTCTAATTTAACTTTGCAAAGACATGATTACCACTGGGATTTGAATAATGATGTCTCTTTTCAGGCTAACCTAAATTGGAGGAGCCCAAATTCTGCTTGGGTTGCCTGTTTGGGGGTTTGCTTATTTGTTTAATATGTGTTTTAAAACAATACCCACAGACATATTTTTATTTTTCTATTATGTGTTTCCTCCTTTAAGTCTCCATCCTAAAGTAAACATAATTTCATACCAAAATTCTTGAGAACATTAGTTCTCTGAAGCTAGAAATTATTCCCAAAATATTTATGAGAACCACTGAGATTTAAGCTCAGTGTGAAAAATACTCTTAAAACCCTCTCCTAAAATAAATGATAGATTTTTATATTTTGTTTTTGAACAACATTTCAAAATAGTATACTTTGTTTAATTGATTTATCATAAATAGAATATTTCTGCAATTTGGCAAAAAAGGTAAATTAAAAGTTATAGTTCAAGAAAGAGTGAGTATTCAAGTTTAGAATATTTTTGGAGTCAGATTTCAAAAAATAAAACTCAACTTTTTTGAGTGTACATTTATGATAGTGGAGAGAATAGCACATGCTGGAATCAAGATTGCAGGGAGAAATATCAACATCAGATATGCAGATGATAACACTCTAATAGAAGAAGCAAAGAGGAACTGAAGAACCTCTTGATGAAAATGAAAGAGGAAAGTGAAAATGTTGGCTTAAAACTCAGTATTCAGAAAACTAAGATCATGGCATCCAGTCCCATCACTTCATGGCAAGTAGATAGGGAAACAATGGAAACAGTGACTGACTTTCTTTTCTTGGTCTCCAATATTACTGCAGATGATGACTGGAGCCATGAAATANTGGCTTAAAACTCAGTATTCAGAAAACTAAGATCATGGCATCCAGTCCCATCACTTCATGGCAAGTAGATAGGGAAACAATGGAAACAGTGACTGACTTTCTTTTCTTGGTCTCCAATATTACTGCAGATGATGACTGGAGCCATGAAATAAAAAGACGCTTGCTCCTTGGAAGAAAAGATGACAAACCAAGAGAGCATACTAAAAAGCAGAATCATTACTTTGCCGACAAAAATCCATCTAGTCAAAGCTATGGTTTTTTCAGTAGGCATGTATGGATGTGAGAGTTGGGCTATAAAGAAAGTTGAGCCCCGAATAATTGATGCTTTTGAACTGTGGTGTTGGAGAAGACTCTTGAGAGTCCCTTGGACTACAAGGATATCAAACCAGTCAATATAAACGAAATCAGTCCTGAATAGTCATTGGAAGGACTGATGCTGAAGCTGAAGCTCCAGTACTTTGGCACCTGATGTAAAGAACTGATTTATTGGAAAAAACCCTGATGCTGGGAAAGACCAAAGGTGGCAGGAGAAGGGGACGACACAGGATGAGATGGTTGGGTAGCATCACCAACTCAATGGAAATGATTTTGAGCAAGCTCTAAGAATTGGTCAAAGTTTGGAGTGCTGTAACCCATGGGGTCGCAATGAGTTGGACACAACTGAGCAACTGAACTGAACTAAACTGAAGGCATAAGGGCAGGCCAACCCCAAAGCAAAGGCCTCAGTCTGTCTTGGCTCCATCTTTTTAGGTTTTGTCTCCTCCCCTTTGGAGCCTGCCCTATACAAATTAGGGCTAACCAGGAAGGGGGTGTGAACTAAACTCATTTGAGAGAGGTCTTAGGTGAAACTGAACCTGCTGTCATCTTGATACTGGACTCTCAGACTTTAGAATGGTTAGAAAATGGATTTCTGTTGTTTAAGCCACCTAATCTATGGGATTTTGTTATGACAGCTCCAACTAATTTGTCTTTTTCATGTTTGTTTGTTTTTTTTTTTCCTGTTTCCGAATTAAGCCTCAGTTCAGTTCAGTTCAGTTGCTCAGTCATGTCTGACTCTTTGCAACCTCATGAATTGCAGCATGGCAGGCCTCCCTGTCCATCACTAAATCTCGCAGTTCATTCAGACTCAAGTCAATCGAGTCAGTGATGCCATCCAGCCATCTCATCCTCTGCCATTCCCTTCTCTTCCTGCCCTCAGTCACTCCCAGCATCAGAATCTTTTCTAATGAGTCAATTCTTTGCATTAGGCCAAAGTACTGGAATTTCAGCCTTAGCATCATTCTTCCAAAGAACACCCAGGACTGATCTCCTTTTGAATGGACTGGTTGGATCTCCTTGCAGTCCAAGGGACTCTCAAGAGTCTTCTCCAACACCACAGTTCAAAAGTATCAATTATTCAGCACTCAGCTTTCTTCACAGTCCAACTCTCACATCCATACATGACCACTGGAAAAACCATAGCCTTGACTAAATGGACCTTAGTCAGCAAAGTAATGTCTCTGCTTTTAAATATGCTGTCTAGGTTGGTCATAACTTTTCTTCCAAGGAGTAAGCATCTTTTAATTTCATGGCTGCAGTCACCATCTGCAGATTTTGGAGCCTCCCAAAAATAAAGTCTGACACTGTTTCCACTGTTTCCCCATCGATTTCCCATGAAGTGATGGGACCAGATGCCATGATCTTCGTTTTCTGAATGTTGAGCTTGAAGCCAACTTTTTCACTCTCCTCTTTCACTTTTATCAAGAGACTTTTGAGTTCCTCTTCACTTTCTGCCATAAGGGTGCTGTCATGTGCATATCTGAGGTTATTGATATTTCTCCTGGCAACCTTGATTCCAGCTTGTGCTCCTTCCAGCCCAGCATACTAAAACATATGTACCCAGAATTCAATGCATAGTAACAAAAAAATTGTATCTTTAAGAATATTTTAAATGATTCCAAATCAGTTTCAAATTCATTCAATTCAAAATGAGTTCCAAATTAATTCATTAAATTAATCCCATTTAATCTAATGCTTAATTTCTTACCCTCCTGTATCCTTTTCAAGATACTGGTTCAGAAGAAGATGCCTTACTATTATGTCAGTATCAGAACTGTGTGCATTTGGTTTGGGTTCTTGCTGTACATATTCCTGAAAACAATAAGTGACTACATGAAGTCGGGACCATGAGTCGTTTCTCTGTGAAACGTTCTGACTATATTGATTTTTGTCTGCTGTAGTGTTCTCAGAATAAATTGTGTACACTGAGGCCATATTTAAATTTATCTAGACTGTTGGCCTGGTGCCATCTGAAATGGCCAAATAGTCTTCCTTTGCTGTTTCCAGAGCAGAATGACTTGTCCTCCAGGATAGCAGCATGTGGCCTCTTAGCTGAGATTAGGATCTCCTTGCTTATAATCAGGGTACTGGGTTCAACCTGGTATCTACCTGAGAATCATGGAGAACTGAGAGGAAAGAATGTGTCTGCCCTTTCCCATCTAGGTTTCTTCAACCTGTTTCCACTGAGTATTCAGGGCACCTCCACTGATCAGAAATAAAAAGGTTAAAAACATTTACATCCCTAAGTTTTCAAAATTGTTTTAATAAACCATGAAATATCAGCTTTCTCCTTTATATTTTCCCCTAAAAATCAACCTAGCATGTAGAATGCATACTTCCTATGTGTTCATCACTCTTCTGCCCTTTGAAAACTAATTTTCTTCATGTCCACTTTCTGACTTGCTACACTCCTCTATAGCATACATTATGCAGTATAGCTGGTGTGGAGGGATGGAAGAGACATAAGATTTTTGTTTTGCATATTCTCCTATCTGAATATATATTTGCTAAAACTAGTGTTTACATGTCTGTGGGAGCTTGGACAATAAGGATAATGTGAAAGATGTTTATGAGAATATGAGGAGAAATATAGATCTCATCACTCTGTTTCATTTGTTTTTAAACAAGTAAATATTTCACAAGTGTTTATGAAATGAATTAATGATTAATAAGGAATAAATTAACTTCTAATTGTCACAAAATAATTGTATTGGGAAACTTAAAAATTCCCACCAACATATATGTAGAAATTACCCTGCAGAATACAACTGTTGTAAAAATTCTGGACAAAGTTGATTAAGTGATATATTTCTGTGATCTTTATTTTCATTAACATTTTGTCTTAGATCTTGCTTCTCCTCTTGGAATATATTTTATTTCTATGCCCTGATACCTCCAACCTGAAGCTAATAAATATGGAATAGCTTATGGTTCAGAACACACTAAGATATTGAAATATCCTTTAAGGAAAAAAAAAAAAAAAAAGCAATGCCCCTTTCCATTTTCAAGTAAAGACACCCACTTTAGGTCTTTAAGGTTAAATTTATCTCTGCATTTTTCACATTCAATGTGCTTAACATATCTGNAACACACTAAGATATTGAAATATCCTTTAAGGAAAAAAAAAAAAAAAAGCAATGCCCCTTTCCATTTTCAAGTAAAGACACCCACTTTAGGTCTTTAAGGTTAAATTTATCTCTGCATTTTTCACATTCAATGTGCTTAACATATCTGTGATTTATCAGTTAAGAAAATGTTCAGATTTACTTTTTATTTTTAACTGAATCTGAAATCATAATTGATTCAATGTTCATTTTACTTATTAATGATTTGTAAATGTACACCTAGAGTTTCATGATTCTACTTTAATTTTTGACAATTTGATTCCTTCCCTATTAATTTTTACATTTCATAAATGTAACTGACATGTACAACCTAGGTATTATTTACTCTACTGTGAAGTTATTTGTGTGAAATATCTTATGTAAAAACCAAAGCAAGAATAAAAATGTGAAGAGAGTCACCTCTACTTATATAACAACTTGAAAATTAGCATGATCTATTTTATTTCTTGCTTCTAAGAAGTTATAAGGGCGAAAAAAAAGGTCAACAAGTACATTTCCATGAGGTATAACATAAGTTGGAGGATCACTAAAAAAAATAATAATATAACCCTTGTTCATCTGTTAAGTAGTAGGCAACACTACAATTTAAATCATAGAGAATCACAATAAACTTCCAGCTAAGGTAGCATCCCTAAATCATTTTTGCTAACACATTACTTCAATTCAAAATATTAAAAATAAATATACTTCTCCTTTACAAGATGACTTTTTTAACTTACAGCTTAGAAGGATGTGTTAAGCTATGATTTTAGAAAATTTCAATGTGGTTCCACATTTTAAACGTCACATATATGACATAAATTCTGATTTTAAAAAATGTAAATATAAATGAGCTATCATTAGAGGTTCTATTCAACTTTTTCCCCTATAACTCTGAAAATTAATCAGTCCTAAATAATGAGGACCAAACAAATTAAGCATAATATTGAAATAGATAAATTAACAACTAAATATAAAGAGACTTTGAACATCTATAAATATCCAGAATTAATCTGAGTTTTATCACTGGAAACAAAGTGGAGACTAACATATTATGAAAGAGAACTTGACTTTAAATATGCCGATCTTACCTTGAAATTAATACACACAAATATTCCATCTTGCTTTTTATCCATCGAATAAAATCTTACTTTTTGTTACCGAAAGGGCACACCCATTTTTCAGTATAACATTCAACTAGGAAACTATTTTTCTAAAACCCACTTTCCTTCTCCAGGGGATCTTCCTGAGCCAGGGATCAAACCCAGGTCTGCTGCATTAGGCAGACGCTTTAACCTCTGAGCCACCAGGGAAGCCTCTAAGACCCACAAGACAGATCAAATATCTAGAAAATATAAACTTTTAGGATGAATTAAAAGAGCACAGTTCTTCACCCTTATACAGAAAACAACCAAGAGTAAAAGTTAACAGGACACCAAGATGTAAAAAATTTACTGAAATGATGCCTGTCTTAATGAACAGTTGACTAGCTGTACACTAGCCTCAAGGAATAGATAATTTGGATGTTAGTGCAGATTTATATGTGTGCATATGTGCGTTCATACTCAGTCTTTGTGACCCCACAGGCTGTGGCCCACCAGACTTATCTGTCCATGAGATTTTCCTGGCTGGCAATAATACTGGAATGAGCTGCCATTTTCTCCTGCAGGCGATCTTCCCCACCCAAAGACTGAACTCACGTTTCTTGCATCTTCTGCAAGGCAGGTGGATGCTTTACCACTGAGCCACCAGGGAAGCCCACAGTTTCATAGCCCAAGGCCTAAAACTACTATGCCATTAGATATTAATAATTTAGAGTAAGTCCAAAATGCCTTATTTGGAATAGTTAATAATTACATCTTCTGCAAGGCAGGTGGATGCTTTACCACTGAGCCACCAGGGAAGCCCACAGTTTCATAGCCCAAGGCCTAAAACTACTATGCCATTAGATATTAATAATTTAGAGTAAGTCCAAAATGCCTTATTTGGAATAGTTAATAATTACATAAATCACTTTTTGAAAGTGAAAGTGAGAGTCACTCAGTCATGCCCCACTCTTTGCAACCCCATGGACTACACAGTCCATAGAATACTCCAGGCCAGAATACTGGAGTGTGTATCCTTTCCCTTTTCCAGGAGATCTTCCCAACCCAAGTATCAAACCCAGGTCTCCTGAATTGCAGATGGATTCTTTACCAGCTGAGCTATGAGGGAAGCCCCACAATCACTTCTTAAGATAGAGTCCAAAGATTCTCCTTGGAAGAAAAGTCATTTCCAACCTAGACAACTTATTAAAAAGCAGACATTACTCTGCCAACAAAGGTCTTTCTAGTCAAAGCTATTGTTTTTCCAGTAGTCGTGTATGGATGTGACAGTTGGACTATAAAGAAAGCTGAGCACTGAAGAACTGATGCTTTTGAACTGTGGTGTTGGAGAAGACTCTTGAGAGTCCCTTGGACTGCAAGGAGATCCAACCAGTCAATAAATCTTAAAGGAAATCAGTCCTGAATATTCATTGGAAGAACTGATGCTGAAGTTGAAACTTCAATACTGTGGCCACCTGATGTGAAGAGCTGACTCATTTGAAAAGACCCTGCTGCTGGGAAAAATTGAACGCAGGATGAGAAGGGGCCGACCAAGGATGAGATGGTTGGATGCCATCACTGACTCAATGGTCATGAGTTTGAGTAAACTCCAGAAGTTGGTGATGGACAAGGAGGCCTGGCATGCTGCAGTCCATGGGGTTTCCAAGAGTTAGATATGACTGAGCAACCGAACTGAAAGATTAACAAAATATTTATTTTCCTCAAGTTCTGGAATTAGAAAGCAGACTAAACCCTTAAAATAGATAACAAATATTAACACCCAATTAACTCTCTCTCTCTCACACACACACACACCTTCAGCTCTGTTCTTATATATTCATAAGTTCACATGTGATATGACTCACTTGAACTTTAACATCGGTTATGGCAGAAAAGTTATACTGGACTGGTTTCCTCATAGTAAACAACCATTAAACTAGAAAAAATATAATACAGCTTGGGTTAAAATTAGAAAATAGTCTAGAAGGCAATGGCACCCCATTCCAGTACTCTTGCCTGGAAAATCCCATGGACGGAGGAGCCTGGTAGGCTGCAGTCCATGGGGTCGCTAAGGGTCGGACACGACTGAGCGACTTCACTTTCACTTTTTACTTTCATGCATTGGAGAAGGAAATGGCAACCCACTCCAGTGTTCTTGCCTGGAGAATCCCAGGGATAGGGGAGCCTGGTGGGCTGCCGGCTATGTTATTGCACAGAGTTGGACACAAGTGAAGCGACTTAGCAGCAGCTACTCTACTAACTATAAGTAATGAGCAGAAACTATCCTGATCCCAGATCATTGCTGATCCTATACGTACGGAGGAAGGGCAGAGTCACTGGCCCTCAAATCTGAGACCCAGTGAGATAAACACAACCTGTGTTTGAGTTGATACAGGATAACAGAGCATGTCAATTCTGTATCCATTCCCAGACTAGCAAATAACAGTAACAAGTAACAGAAGTTTATCCCTGAAGGCAGGAATGAGTACCTGGAAAGATACTCTCTTTGAGCCAGGAAGTCACAAGAATAACCTAAATCTCAGAGAAGAATAGAAACACTGAGAAAAACATTTCCATTAACCCAGCCCCACAATAAGGATGGATAACACCTGAGGAATTTGAAGCCAGTAGCTTAATAATCCAAATAACAACAGTAAAGCACAAACACAGCTTGATTCATGACTATATTGACAAAATGTTTCACACTGCAGTTCTAGCAAAGGAAACATATCCCTAAGTTCTGTGATCTAATGCAGAGCATGGTGCCAGTAATTAATAATAAAGTTTTATATACATAAAACTTGCTGACATAGTAGACCTTAAGTGTCCTTACTACATATATAGACAAAGGTAAACAAGTGAGTTTATGGATAGTTTAGTTAGGTTGATTGGGAAAATCATCTCACAGTGTACACATATATCAAAACATAATGCTGCATACCTTAAATGCATATAATATATATGAATATATTTGTCAGTTATATAATGACTTAATAAAGTTGGGAGGAAATTCCCATTTTGAGGGATGCACATTAATTAAGTCTCTTAATCTACAGGTGATTTAGATTTTTTATCCAAAAAAATGTGCAACAAAGGAAGCAAGAGAGAACATAAGGGACAAAATAGACAAAGGAATCAACAGATGTAAGCTCTGATATGACCTAGGCATTGGAACTTTCAGACAGAGAACTTAAAATAATATGATAAATATGTCAGAGGCTATAATGGAAAGGGTAGAAAACATGGGTGATATCTTCAAAAAAAAATGGGAACTGTAAGTAACAATCAAAATGACATGGTATAAATTAATGATAACAGAGATGAAAAATGTCTTCAATGAGATTATCACTGTCTTCAATGAAACTGACACCAAACCTTGCGAGAACTTGAAGATAAGGAAATAGAAACTTGAACTGAACACAAAGTAAAAGAAATGTGAAAGTAAAAATCAGAGAAGATAGCATCAAGATCTTTGGGAAAATATCAACTAGTACCACACATGTAATTGAAATCTCTGACAGAAATGAAAGAGGCAATGGGGAAGAATGCATATGTGAAGAGATACCAGTCAAGAATATTCTGAAAAATGATGAAAGGCATCAAGTCACAGGTCCAAGATGCACAGAAAACAAATGAAATGTAAATATAAGCAAAGAAACAACTAGTCGCAGAACATCCTATATTAAACCGACTAGAAATCAATAGTAAAGAAAAAAAAATCTTAAAGGATAGTGAAGGAAGAAAAAAGATATAATGCATACTGAGAAATACAGGTAAAAATTAAAGCAGATTTCTTATCAGAAATCATGGAAAAAAGAAGACAATGAAAGGAAGCCTGAGGGGATTCTCCTCAGATATTTGTTAATACGAGAGGAAACCAGCAGAGCTACTGCTGGTAAACCTCATGATATTTGGGGCCTCCTTACCTCTGCAGAGCTCCTGCTGGTGAATCTCATGATATTTGAGGGTCCCTCTACTCTTGTGGTCTTAGGTTTTTAAGCTCAGAGTTGTCCACACTGAGCCTCCAGCTGTCTTTCAAATACAGTTCAGCTTTTCCTGCCTGACATTGGATCCCAGGGTCTTGACCTGTGAGTCTCACTCTGGTTCAACCAGGGTGAACTCAAAGCTAATCTTGTTTTGCCTCTGCCTGATACCAGTGATGTCCTGGAGCTGACTTGCTCTGCCTGCCAAGACCCAGTTCCATGTTCTGTTCCAAGAACCAAGATTCTCTTCCCAATTCTGTGTTCAATGACACACTGCTGGGAATTTGTAGACAACCATGGTAGGAGTATTTACATCACAGAAATTGGCAAATGCTACAAATCAAGCCTTCTCCCCTACATTCACTTCTGTGCTGGAAGAGCCTGTTGTTAAGGAATTACCAGACACCTGCTGCTACAACTCCTACCCCCCACCCCATTAGATCCTTTGGGAACATCATATTATTTCGTTTCAGTGTGCACCTAAAATACTACAATTCTTTTAAAAATAAAACCATAATTCCTTTGTCACATATTAAAAAGTTAACACTAATTTTAAAAATATTGTCAAATAGCCATT
This sequence comes from Oreotragus oreotragus, assembly GCA_006410675.1. Taxonomy (NCBI): domain Eukaryota; kingdom Metazoa; phylum Chordata; class Mammalia; order Artiodactyla; family Bovidae; genus Oreotragus; species Oreotragus oreotragus. Next base: position 34,582 of record SJYX01009556.1, on the reverse strand, counting down.
TGTTCAAATTTCCCTGATTAAACAACAACAACAAAAGGTATTCAAGTATTGGGGAAAAAAGTCATTCAAGTGCTGGAAAAGGGGTAACCTACAATTCTGTATAAAAGTGAAAAGTTAAAAGAAATTTAAGAATGTGTATGAAAATCAGCAACCCCAATACAACCAAAAACAAAATGAGTAGCTTTATCTTCTTAAAATATATATATATATAATTCCAAAGCAGTGTGCTCATACTGAATATTTTTAAAATATGACATTTACAAATATTTAAGAAACTTATTATAAATGTGAAATGTGAAATAAGGCGAATACTATGAGGAAATATATATGAAATACATATTTTTATTTATAACATTCATGGTTTCAAGGAGGCTTAGAAAAGCTGAACCTAATAAGCATAAATGATTGTTTACTTTTCATTTTCACTAAAATCAACAAGCTTAGCTAATATGTTTGCAGCATTTCACTCTTGCTCTGTATCCACAAGTTTATTTCATCTATCAACTTCTTTTTGGTGGATGCAAGCATGTGCTGACTTATCTATTTTGAAGCAATTGTTTTATGAGAAGCCCTCACAGGAGCCATGGATTTTGGTTTTATGGATATTATTATTAGTGAATCAAATAGATAGCAAATATATGGCTATCTGCCACTGATCAATAATTAAACACAGGGAACAGAGATGTCATGATATAATTTCAGATAGTATATTAAATATTTGGAAAAAGATATTCAAGATAGAGCTTTAATATCTGAGGCTGCTGCTGCTGCTGCTAAGTCATTTCAGTCGAGTCTGACTCTGTGCCACCCCATGGACAGCAGCCCCCAGGCTCCGCCTTCCCTGGGATTCTCCAGGCAAGAACACTAGAATGGGTTGCCATTTCCTTCTCCAATGCATGAAAGTGAAAAGTGAAAGTGAAGTCGCTCAGTCGTGTCCCACTCTTCACGACCTCCTGGACTGCAGCTTACCAGGCTCCCCTGTCCATGGGATTTCCCAGGCAAGAGTACTGGAGTGGGTTGCCATTTCCTTCTCCAGGGGATCTTTCCAACACAGGGACTGAACCCAGGTCTCCCGCATTATAGGCAGACGCTTTACCGTCTGAGCTACCAAGGAACACCTTTAATACTATTATATATGTACATAAAAGACATTCAAATAAAGGGTTTTCATTTTAAGTAGGAAGAAAAATCAATTGATCTGGGAAGGAAACAAACTAGGTAACATATGCTTTTAACTAAGCAAAATAAAATAGTTCTCTAATGATATGTTTGATGCCCCTTCCTTGCATTAGCATTGATTGAAAGGATTATTTATTTTGAACATACTAGGGAAAACACTTCTATTTGTTATTGATAATTATGAAAATTAAAGGAGTAAAGAAACAGTTTCATTTTCAATTTATTATTTTAAAAAGTTCCACTGAAGAATAGTTATGGCAATCACAGTTGGTTAACTATTTCACACTTAAGCAGTTTAAGGTTTTAGCTTACTGATTAATTCAGAGATTAAAAAAATAATAATAATAATTCTTTTCAAGCTTTCTCTGACCACCAGGTTTGACTTTTTGACTGTACATTTTCCACTGCACATCAAAAATAGCTAATTTTTTGAAGTACTAGAAATAAGTAAATGCTGTTGAAAGGATTACTCTGGTTTAGAAATTCCTCCTTAGCAGCAATTTATTCCATCATAAATTTGTGCAAACCTGTGAAATAAGTAGTGGCAGTAAGGCTGACTTTAGACAAACTTCTCTCTTTGCCTTAATAGAAATTACTAATAGATTTTGAAAATGAAGTATTCTTAATAGCATTAATGAATTTTCTACTCCTCTGTAGGCATGCAAATATCATAGTCAACATACATATAATCTCTCTTTTCATTAGTTTTTTTTTTTAATGGAAAATTATATTGAGAAGGAAAATTATGGGCTGGTTCTCTACCTGCAAATCTTAGAGGCAAGAATTAAGGAAATTAGTAATCAAAGTTTAAAAAATTTGTCAAATGCTCTCAATTTTAAAATAAAGGTTGGACAAAACCATCTGGTGACAGACTATCATTTTGTCCACTAAGTATTTCATAGTATGGTGATTACTTTGCAAACCTATATGTTTTTTGTTTACTATTGGAAAACTGTATTTTAGCTCCTGAATTTTCATTTCTGTCAAAACTTTAGCTTTTCTACTAGGTCTTCCTGCACATGTTCTTCTCACTAACTCTTCACTAACTGAATTAACCAATGACTAGCAAGATTCCAGTCAATAAAGTAGGAATTCTTAATTTACATGTCTCATTTTAAAAATAAATTTACATTTATTCATTTACATCTATATTGAGAAGGAAAATTATGGGCTGGTTCTCTACCTGCAAATCTTAGAGGCAAGAATTAAGGAAATTAGTAATCAAAGTTTAAAAAATTTGTCAAATGCTCTCAATTTTAAAATAAAGGTTGGACAAAGCCATCTGGTGACAGACTATCATTTTGTCCACTAAGTATTTCATAGTATGGTGATTACTTTGCAAACCTATATGTTTTTTGTTTACTATTGGAAAACTGTATTTTAGCTCCTGAATTTTCATTTCTGTCAAAACTTTAGCTTTTCTACTAGGTCTTCCTGCACATGTTCTTCTCACTAACTCTTCACTAACTGAATTAACCAATGACTAGCAAGATTCCAGTCAATAAAGTAAGAATTCTTAATTTACATGTCTCATTTTAAAAATAAATTTACATTTATTCATTTACATCTTTAAGAACATTTTTATCCATTTACTACTGTTATCTTTTAAAGCAATTAATAGTTTAATATTTATATTTCCTCACAAAAGCTAAAATACTAGATAAATACATACATACATATATGTTGTTGTTTAGTCACTAAGTCGCATCCATTTTTTTGTGACCCCATGGACTGTAGCCTGGCAGGCTCCTCTGTCCATGGGATTTCCCAGGCAAGAATACTGGAGTAGGTTGCCAATTGTTTCTCCAGGGGACCTTCTCCACCCAGGCATCAAACTCATGTCTCCTACATTGGTAGGCAGATTCATTACTGCTGAGCCATCAGGGAAGCACACACAATATACATAAAAGTTTTGAATTACTCTAAAAATCTTATGTTCTTAGAAATATATTAGATATGTATTTAATGTTCAGAACTCAACGGCATAAGAAAAATATCAACAAACATGAAAATAGAGTACAAAGAGTACCCTTTAAAGATCTGTCAGTCTACAAATAGGTGATCAGATGAAAAGAAGGAAAGCTGTTACCATTTTGAATTTTATTATTAAATGCAACAATGGGGTAGGTTTAAAACAGTGTTTTCATTAATAGTAATAATGGCCTGGGTATAGCCTGTTCTTATAAATTAAATTCACTTGATCTCTCTCACATTCTATCAAGAAAAATACTGTCTATTTCACCTACTAAAAGAAATGGTATGGACCTAACAGAAGCAGAAGATATTAAGAAGAGGAGCAAGAATACACAGAAGAATTATACAAAAAAAAAAAGATCTTCATAACCCAGATAATCATGATGGTGTGATCACTCACCTAGAGCCAGACATCAAATGCAAAAGTCAAGTGTGCCTTAAGAAGCATCACTATGGACAAAGCTAGTGGAGGTGATGGAATTCCAGTTGAGTTATTTCAAATCCTAAAAGATGACACTGAGAAAGTGCTGCTCACAATATGCCAGCAAATTTGGAAAACTCAGCAGTGGCCACAGGACTGGAAAGGTCGGTTTTCATCCCAATCTCAAAGAAAAGCAGTGCCAAAGATTGTTCAAACTACCACAGAATTGAACTCATCTCACATGCTTCAAAGTCATGCTCAAAATTCTCCAAGCTAGGCTTCAACAGTATGTGAACTGTGAACTTCCAGATGTTCAAGCTGGATTTCAAAAAGACAGTGGAACCAGAGATCAAATTGCCAACATCCACTGGATCATCAAAAAAGCAAACGAGTTCCAGAGAAAAATCTACTTCTACTTTATTGACTATGCCAAAGCCTTTCACTGTGTGAATCACAACAAACTATGGAAAATTCTTAAAGATATGGGAATACCAGACTACCTGACCTCCCTCCTGAGAAGTCTGTATGCTGGTCAAGAAGCAACAGTTAGAACTGGACATGACCTCCCTCCTGAGAAGTCTGTATGCTGGTCAAGAAGCAACAGTTAGAACTGGACATGGAACAACAGACTAGTTGCAAATTGGGAAAGGAGCACATCAAGGCTGTATATTGTCACCCTGCTTATTTTATTTTTATTTTACTTATATGCAAAGTACATCATGAGAAATGCTGGGCTGGAGGAAGCACAAGCTGGAATCAAGGTTGCCAGGAGAAATATGAATAACATCAGATACGCAGATGACACTACCCTTATGGCAGAAAGTGAAGAACTAAAGAGCCTCTTGATGAAAATGAAAGAGGAGAGTGAAAAAGTTGGCTTAAAACTCAACATTCTGAAAACAAAGATCATGGCATCTCGTCCCATCACTTCATGGGAAATACATGGGGAAACAGTGGAAACAGTGTCAAACTTTATTTTGGGCGGCTCCAAAACCACTGCAGATGGTGATTGCAACCATGAAATTAAAAAACGCTTACTCCTTGGAAGAAAAGTTATGATCAACCTAGACAGCATAGTAAAAAGCAGAGACATTACTTGGCCAACAAAGTTCTGTCTAGTCAAAGTATGTTTTTTCCAGTAATCATGTATGGATGTGAGAGATGGACTATAAAGAAAACTGAGTGCCAAAGAATTGATGCTTTTGAAATGTGGTGTTGGAGAAGACTCTTGAGAGTTCCATGGACTTCCAGGAGATCCAACCAATCCAGTCTAAAGGAAATATGTCCTGGATATTTACTGGACGGGCTGATGCTGAAGCTGAAATTCCAATACTTTGGCAAGTTGATGGGAAGAACTGACTCATTTGAAAAGATCCTGATGCTGAGAAAGATTTAAGCCAGGAGGAGAAGGGGTTGACAGAGGATGAGATGATTGGATGTCATCACCGACTCAATGGACATGACTTTGAATAAACCACAGGAGTTAGTGATGGACAGGGAGGCCTGGTGTGCTGCAGTCCTTGGGATCGCAAGGAGTCAGACATGACTGAGAGACTGAGCTGAACTGAATTAGATTAATGAGATATTCACTCTCAACTAGCTCTCAACATTTTGTTAAATATGATATCTGAGTCTAAATTTTGTGCTATATTGTTTATTTTCTAAGACACTTAAATTCACTTCTACCTTTTGTAATTTTAACTTATGTCTTTTTATTATCAAGTAATTAAAACACATTCTGTTGGGAAGCCCACATGCAAAAATTAAAGTCTAATTATACTGTAATAAGAACTTAATGATCCTTTCCATTACTCTTTTTTACCTTGGAGAGTTTTCAGGTTGGCATTCTCTCCCTACAATAATTGTTTATAGCACTGGTGGCTTAGTCAGTAAACAATGAACCTGCAATGCAGGCAACCCAGGTTTGATTCCCGGGTAGGAAAGATCCCCTGGAGAAAGAAACAGCAACCCACTCCAGTATTCTTTCCTGGGAAATTCCATAGAAAGAGGAACCTGGCAGGCTACAGCGCATGGTACTACATGAGTCGTACATGACTTGGTGACTAAATAACAAACACATAGAGAACACAGACTCCATGAACTGTTTCTGATAGATGACTTTACACAGTAAGATAGCTCTTTATCCATAGAAACCAGACATCATTTGTGAAATATTTTCAAAGTCTTCTGATTATAATTTTTAAAAATTGATGGAAAGGAATTGCTTAATGTTACAGCAGTGCAAATTACATTATTGGATGGGCTTACATTTTAAAATTTCATTTAGTTTTAGCAGAGTCTTGGCTTTCCAATTAAGAGTCTTCCAAACATTTTACTTAGTTATGTACTACTTCACTAGTAATCTATTATTGTTTCAAAGGGAGTATGCTCTGATGTTACTTTCCTGAAAGTGGTAAAATTCACTTTCACTTGGATAAAGAAGGGAAAAAGAATCATCAGAAAGAGTGATTTTTTTTATTACAGTATAATCCTTCATTTCCAATTAAGACGTCTGTCCTACCTTTTTTTTTTACTAATTTCCACACTTTTAATAATAATTTTCCTCATATAGTCAAATAATCAAACCAAGTTTATTTTCTTTTTATTTTATTTAACCTCTTCTTGAAAATCAACTTACCATTCAACTTTATAATTTATGCAATAATATTTCTTATTGCTTCCTTAAAATATTCAGCACAGGTGTATATTCACCAGTGTCCTGGAGATAGAATTTTAAATTATTTCAATAGTGGTGTTTGAGCACATTTTAAATTAAAACACACACACACACACACACACACACACTGAAAAAGGAATTATTTACATCTACCCAGATAGTAACATAAAATAATTGAACAATTTTTATACCTTATAAAATATTAGACATTCACTACAAAATCTATGCATAGTCTAAGAACAGAGCATCAAGATCACTTACATATAAATCTCAATTGTTTTATACAGTTCCATTTTTAATTTGTGCCTTTAAATATTAAAATACCAATATTCACAAGAGACTGAATCTGCATACTTCAGAATTTTTCATAAGAATACAAAAAATTGAAACTTTTAAGTCTACTCTAATGGGTAAAAATGCACTGCGACATTGAAAACTAGTTTGTACAACTATTTTATCTTTGGCTCAGCCTAAAAGCTGACTACTATTTTATATGAAACATTACAATTTGTAAGATAGTATTTTTACAAAGATACAAAAAAATATAGTTCCCAAAACCCCAAATCTGAGCATTAATTGGCTGATTCCAGCTGCATTATGCTTAAGCATGTCTTAGAAATAAAATGCTGACAATAGTACGTTTATAACATGCCCTCAAAATCTGACCCTAAAACATATCTAACACAAGTCGTGATTCCACAATGACTGCATACATTGGGATCACACAATTATCCTCACTTGCCATATTCTTTTTCTAAGTTATGATCCACCAACACATTTTTCTTCAAAATAAGAAGTTGTTAGAGGAAAAAATACAGATAGTAGAAAGCCAAAAATAGAATGCCATTTGAGCAAATTTCATATTCAAATAAATACTTTTGATCAGAAATTTCAGTTTTGATGAATAGTTAACTGACATAACTGATCTTGTTAAATCTTTCATCAGATAGATCTAGGTTTAATTTGCAAAGTCATCACCATCATCTGTGTGAACCAAAGTGCCTTTATCTTTTTATTTTATTTCTTTTTTTTGCCATTAACTTAAAGTCAACATACAATTTTAGATCTCATATTAACAGTATAAGGTCTAGTAAAACGATTTATACTAGAGAACTTTTAATTTAACTTAGTCTTTTTTAAAAAGAAGAGAAAAGATCTTGAAGAATTTGGAATATGTGTTTCTGTTTTTATGGGAAAAGAGAGGGTCATATAGTTATCTGTGATGATTTTCAGTAAACCCTCTATTCTCTAAAATATGACCCAAAATGATGTCATTGATATCTAACGATACAAATTGGATCCGTATTTTCTTGGTGCAGTGTTTGACTTTTATTTTCATTAAAATGCAAATATCCTAGAGAGGGGACTCACTTTTTTATTCACTCATTTATATTTTCCTGTAAACAGTGGATATACAATCAATATTACTTCATTTAAACTGTCAGATATCTAACGATACAAATTGGATCCGTATTTTCTTGGTGCAGTGTTTGACTTTTATTTTCATTAAAATGCAAATATCCTAGAGAGGGGACTCACTTTTTTATTCACTCATTTATATTTTCCTGTAAACAGTGGATATACAATCAATATTACTTCATTTAAACTGTCAGATGATTTATTAAGAGAAAGTATGGCTGATTTGGGGAGGAAAGAGAAAAACTCAGAAGCTACTCTCAATAAGGCACATAATGTGGGAAGAAAAAAGTAAAACTGAGAAAAGAATTCATAAACATGTACTTATCATACAATTTTTCTAAGGATTGACCTTGAATATAATTCAGAGAAAACAGGTATTACATGAAACAGTTCTGTATTCTTAGTGATAAAAAAGAGTATTAGAAATAACTAATATTAGAAGGCATGTTTTATAATTTTTGTTAACAAAACATTTGAGGAAAAAAATGAAAAATGAATAGCTATTGTAAAATTCCATAAAATCTCAATACTAAACAAGACATTTTTCCCCTTGTGTGAATAAAAATGAGGAAGCCAGAAAAAATGGAAGAAATAAGTTTTTCCTCTTTAATAGTCCTTGAAGATAATCCTTTTCAATAGCCCTTTAGCACCTACATGGGGGGTGCTAAAGACAAGGTTTGTATGTCACTAAGTCCCTTCTGACTCTGAGAATTCATGAACTGCAGCACTCCAGGCTCCTCTGTCCTCCACTGTCTCCTGGTGTTTGTTCAAATTTATGCCCATTGAGTGAGTGAGGATTGACTGTTTTGATCTTGCAGTTCAAGGGACTCTCAAAAGTCTTCTCCAGCACAATTTGAAAGCATCAGTTCTTCTGTTCTCAGCTTTCTTTATGGGCCAACTCTCACTTTCATACATGACTACTGGAAAAATCACTTTTCACTGTACAGAACTTTGTCAGCAAAGTGATATTTATGCTTTCTAATACACTGTCTAGATTTGTTATAGCTTTCCTTCCAAGGAGTAAGTGTCTTTCAATTTTATGGCTGCAGTTTTTTGATTTTGGAGCCCAAGAAAATAAAATCTGTCTCTGTTTCCACTTTTCCACCTTCTATTTGACACAAAGTGATGAGACTGGATAGATGATCTTAGCTTTTTGAATGCTGAGTTTCAATTTTTTCACTCTACTCTTTTACCCTCATCAAAGATTCTTTAGCTCCTCTTCAAATTTCTGCCATTAGAGTGGTGTTATCTGCATATCTGAGGTTGTTGATATTTCTCCCGCAATCTTGATTCCAGCTTGACTTTCATCCAAAGAGGCATTTTGCATGATGTTCTCTGCATATAACTTAAATAAGCAGAGTGATAACATACATCCTTGTTGTACTCATTCCCCAATTTTGAACCAGTAAGTTTTTCCATGTAAAGTGCCAACTGCTGCTTCTTGACCCACATATGGATGTGGTGTCCATTTGTATTGAGCTTCAGTAGGAAACAAGTTGAGTTATTTGAGGAGAGTTTAATAAAAAGAGGGGTTTGGGACTTGTTTTTTTATGTTGTTTTTGAATTCTGTAAAATTTACACAGAGTAAAATTCACCTCTTTGTTGAAAAGAGGTGTGAGATTATATACTTAGACAAATAGCCATCATCACAGGATTCAGAACCTTTCCAACACTCAACAAAACACTTTTGTGTTCACACCCTCTCTACTCACCTATGCCCTGAAACCACTTTTATATTTTCTCTGTTGCTACAGTTTTGACGTTTTTAAGAATGCTTTAAAAAGGAGTCACATATGTATAACATTTTGAGGCTGGCCTCCTTCACTTAGCATTCTGCAATTAAGATTCATTTATGTTGTTGCATAATTGATAGTTTGCTTTTGTGTTTTTTAATTGCTGAATAGTATTTCATTGTGGGGATATATCAAAGTCTACTTTCTAGTTACACATTCACTTGTTGAGGTATACCTGGGTTTATTATTTGTGGCAAAACTGAATATTGCTGCTATAAATATTCATTTGAAGGTTTTTGACCATATGCAAGTTTTTATTTCTCTAGTGTAAATAGCTAAAATTGGTACTGCAGAGTCAATTGATTTGTAAATCAATCCATGTTATTTACAATAATAATAAAGAAGAAAAACCATATTTCTAATAACGCATGTATTTGACAAAATTCAACATCTGTTCATGATGCAAACTTTCAGCGGACTAGGTGTCTAAAATCATTTCAGCTTGTACAAACTGCACCACTGCCTAATGAAAAGAGATTGCTGTCTAGTATATGGGAAAAGTCAGTTTTCATTCCAATCCCAAAGAAAGTCAATGCCAAAGAATGCTCAAACTACCACACAATTGCACTCATCTCACATGCTAGCAAAGTAATGCACAAAATTCTCCAAGTCTGGCTTCAGCAATACTTGAACCATGAACTTCAAGATGTTTCAGCTGGATTTAGAAAAGAGAGAAACCAGAGATCAAAAAGTCAACATCTGTTGGATCATCAAAAAAGCGAGAGAGTTCCAGAAAAACATCTACTTCAGCTTTATTGACTATGCCAAAGCCTTTCACTGTTTGGATCAAACAAACTTTAGAAAATACTTTAAGAGATGAGAATACCAGACCATCTGACCTGCCTCCTGAAAAATCTGTATGCAGGTCAGGAAGCAACAGTTAGAACTGGACATGGAAAAACAGACTTGTTCCAAATCGGGAAAGGCTTATATCAAGGTTGTATATTGTCACCTTGCTTATTTAACTTATATGCAGAGTACATCATGAGAAATGNGCCAACAAAGGTCCATCTAGTCAAAGCAATGGTTTTCCCAGTAGTCATGTATGGATATGAGAGATGGACTATAAAGAAAGCTGAGTGCTGAAGAATCGATGCTTTTGAACTGTGGTGTTAGAGGAGACTCTTGAGAGTCCTTTTAACAGCAAGGAGATCAAACAGTCCATCCTAGAGGAAATCAGTCCTGAATATTTACTGGACAGACTGATGTTGAAGCTGAAACCAATATTTGGCCACCTGATACAAAGAGCTGACTCATTTGAAAAAAAAAAAAAAAAAAACCCTGATGTTGAGAAAGATTGAAGGAAGGGAGGAGAATGAGACGACTGGGGATGAGATGGTTTGATGGCATCACTGACTCAATGGACTTGAGTTGTAGTAGACTCCAGGGGTTGGTGATAGACAGGGAAGCCTGGTGTGCTACAGTCCATGTGGCTGCAAAGAGTCAGACCAGACTGAGAGACTGAACTGAACTGATATGATACATATCCATGTGAATTTTTATGTCTATTTCATATATTCTGCTGTACATCTGTTTAGATTTAAATCATTATGTTAAATTATGAATAAAGTAATAATAAAAGAAAAATATTCAGATTTTATTTAGGATTTTCCCACATTTGATAGCTTATGAGACATTTAAGAAAGACAAACAAAGAAAATGCAATTTGGTGTTTCGAACTAAATTATGAAACACACTTCTGAAGAAATATATACATTTGCTTGCTTAGAAATGTACTTATAAAATGATGTTCCATTTAGCAAGCTATATGACTATAGATAAGAATACACAGAAGAACTATACTAAAAAGATCTTTATGACCCAGATAAAGATGATGCTGTGAACACTCACCTAGAGCAAGACATTCTGGAGTACTAGGTCAAGTGGGCCTTAAGAAGCATCACTACGAACAAAGCCAGAGGAGGTGATGGAATTCCAGCTGAGATAATTCAAATCCTAAAAGATGATGCTGTGAAAATGCTGCAGTAAATATGCCAGCACATGTGGAAAACTTAGCAGTGGCCATTAAGACTGGAAAAGGTCAGTTTTCATTCAAATTCCAAAGAAAAGCAATGCCAAGGAATGCTAAAACTACCGCACAATTCCCCTCATCTCACATGCTAGAAAAGAAATGTTCAAAATTCTTCAAGCCAGATTTCAAAAGTATGTGAACCAAGAACTTCCAGATATTCAAGCTGGATTTAGAAAAGGCAGAGGAACCAGAGATCAAATTTCCCATATCCACTGGATTATAGCAAAAGCAAGAGATTCCAGAAAAACATCTACTTCTGCTGCACTGACTATGGTAAAGCCTTTCACTGTGTGGATCATAACAAACTATAGAAAAGTCTTAATAAGATGGAAATACCAGAACACTTTACCTGCCTCCTGAGAAATCTGTATGTAGGTTAAGCAGCAACAATTAGAAACAGACATGAACTTGTTCCAAATTAAGAAAAGAGTGCATCAAGGTTGTATATAGTCATCCTACTTATTTAACTTATATGCAGAGTACATCATGAGAAACACTGGACTGGATGAAGCACAAGCTGGAATCAAAATTGCTGGGACAAATATCAATAATCTCAGATATGCAGATGACACCACCCTTATGGCAGAAAGTGAAGAGGAGCTAAAGAGCCTCTTGATAAAAGTGAAAGAGGAGACAGAAAAATCTGGCTTAAACCTCAATAATCAAAAAATGAAGATCATCGCTTCTGGTCCCATCATTCATGGCAAATAGATGTGGAAACAATGGTAACAGTGACAGACTTTCTTTTCTTAAGCTGCAAAATCACTGCAGATGTTGACTGCAGTCATTATATTAAAAGATGCTTGCTCCTTGGAAGAAAAGCCATGACAAACCTAGACAACATATTAAAAAGCAAGGACATCACTTTGCCAACAAAAGCCCATCTAATCAAAGCTAAGGCTTCTCCAGTAGTCATGTACGGATGTGAGAATTAGGCCATAATGAAAGCTGAATGCCAAAGTATTGATATTTTGGAACTATGGTGCCAAAGAAGGCTCTTGAGAGTCCCTTGGACTTCAAGAAGACCAAATCAGTCAAACTTAAAGGAAATCATTCCTGAATATTGATTGGAATCACTGATTGTGAAGCTGAAGCTCCAATACTTTGGCCACCTGATGCAAAGAACTGACTCACTGGAAAAGACCCTGATGCTGGGATGGATTGAAGACAGAAAGAGAAGGGGACAACAGAGAATGAGACGATTGTATAGCATCACCAGCTCGATGGACATGAGTATAAGCAAGCTCCATAAGTTAGTGATAGACAGGGAAGCCTGGAGTGCTGCAGTCCATGGGGTCGCAAAGAATTGGACACGACTGAGTGGCTGAACTGAACTGAATTACTATAGGCTCTTTCTCTTTGAAATCCTCTATAATAGTACCCAGCTATTTCGTACTGCAAATACAAAATTATTGAAAAACTTTATAGTATTGACCAAAAAAATACCATAATAATATATTTCTTAGGTTTTATTCATTCATTTCTGCCACTTGACAAATATTATTTATCTTGTATTTGTGGTAGCAATTTGATAAGAATTGAATATTATTTTCTTGAGTATAATAAAAGTTTTCCCCAAGCATTGTTATTTCCAATTATTTCTTTACAGCCTTAAACATCATTGGTATTGATACTGGTTAGTATAGTATGAATAATTTTAATATGTATAGTTCTACAAATATTTCTTAATGTACAGTTTAATTTTCTAACCAATGGGTACACACTTAAGATGCTTTGAACTTTGTCATTTCTTTCTTCATCTGTAAATTGTCAACATCATTCCTATCATTCTTTTTTCTGCTCTATATTGAAGGTATATGAACCCCTAAAAATTACATTTCTCAGACTCCTCTCCCAGAAAGAACAGAAGTGGAATATATGCTTTATTCAGTTTTCCCCAATTGTTACACTTTACATAATTCTAGTACAATATCAAAGTCAAGAACTGACATTTGTAAAATATATGTAACAGTTCTATTTCATTTTATCAGTTATATGGATTTATGTAACCTACACCACAAGCAAGATACAAAAAATTTCAGCACCACAAAGATTTCATTCATTTTATCTTTTATAGTCACTCACATCACTTCCCTACCCCTTCACTTTCCATAACACCTGACAAGCACTATTATGCTTTCCATATTATTGTTTTATCATTTTAGGAATATTTTCTAAATAGAATCACACCATATGTAAACTTTCAGTATTTGTTTACCAAGAATAATGACCTAGAGATTACTGGTAAGATTTTAGGAGGAAGACGGGCAGTGGGTCAGTGAATAGTGACTGACTTCAGTGCCTTTGTATTCCAGCAGCAGTGGCAGTGGGAGACTGCCAGTAGTTGTTGGAGGTACAGGCTACAGAGGCTTTCAGGAGCACTAATGGCTAAAGCAGTGAGTAGCTGCAGGCCTCAGCAGTCTTTGGAGGATGTGGCATTGACAGTTTCCAGCTGAGTTAAGGGAAAATATGAACCTTCCTCTGTTTTATACAGCTCTCAGCTGTGAGAAAGGCTTCCTGAAAATATCAATCTCTAGTTGCTCCAATATCTCCTTTTCACTCTTTCTACCCTTTGAACACCTTTGTAATCATTAGACAATACATAGATATATATCATAGTATATATTTGTTAATCACAAACTCCTAATTTATCTCTCACCTTAATCCCCTTTGATGACCACAAGTGTGTTTTCTGTGTCTGCCAATTTCTGTTCTGTAAATAAATTCATTTGCATATTTTTTTGTTTTTTAGATTCCACATATAAGTAACTTTATATGATATTTGTCTTTCTCTGTCTGACTTATTTCACTTAATATGATAATCTCTATCTATACATTTCAGCAAATGGCATTATTTCATTCATTTCTATGGATCAATAATATTTCATTGTATATATGTACTGTATCTTCTCCATTCATTCATTTATCAATGGACATTTAAGGTAGTTGCATATCTTGCCTATAGTAAATACTGTTGCTATGAATATTGAAGTATATTTAGCTTCTGAAGTAGAGTTTTTATCTTTTTTTGGATATATGCCTAGGAGTGAGATTGCAGGATCAATGGCAACTCTATTTTTAGTTTTTTAAGGAATCTCCATATTGTTCTCCATAGCGGCTGTACTAATTACGTTTCATTGCATATCTTGCCTATAGTAAATACTGTTGCTATGAATATTGAAGTATATTTAGCTTCTGAAGTAGAGTTTTTATCTTTTTTTGGATATATGCCTAGGAGTGAGATTGCAGGATCAATGGCAACTCTATTTTTAGTTTTTTAAGGAATCTCCATATTGTTCTCCATAGCGGCTGTACTAATTACGTTTCCACTAACAGTGCAGGAGGGGTCCTTTATCTCCATACTCACTTAGTATCTACTGTTTGTAGACTTTTTAGTGATGTCCATTTTGGTGTGAGTTGATACCACACTGTAGATGTGATTTGCATTTCTCCAATAATTAGCAATATTGAGCATCTTTCCTTGTTGTTGGTGGTCGTATGTATGTCTTCTTCGGAGTATGTCTAATTAGGTCTTCTGACCATTTTTTATTTTTTTTAATGTTTTTGATAATGAATTGTATGAGCTATATACATATTTTGAAAATTAATCCTTTCATAGTAGCATCATTTGCAAATATTTTCTCCCAGTCCATAGGTAGTCTTTTAGTTTTGTTTATGGTTTCCTTTGCTGTATAAAAGCTTTTAAGGTCAATTAATATACAACAAAGGAGGCAAGAATATACAATGGAAAAAGAAAAAGTCTGTTCAATAAGTGATGGAGGGAAAACTTGACAGCTGCATGCAATAGGAAAAAATTAGAACATTCGCTAACACCATATACAAAAATAAAGTAAAAATGGATTCAGTTCAGTTCAGTTGCTCAGTCATGTCTGACTCTTCATAACCCCATGAACCACAGCACTCCAGGCTTCCCTGTCATCAACAACACCTAGGAACTGACTCAGACTCATCTCCATTGAGCTGGTGATGTCATTCAACCATCTCATCACCTTCTCCTCCTGCCCTCAATCTTTCCCAGGATGATTGGGTGTTTTCCAATGAGTCAGTTCTTCCCATTGGATGGCCAAAATGTTGGAGTTTCAGCTTCAACATCAGTCCTTCCAATAAACACTCAGGACACATCTCCTTTAGGATGGATTGGTTGGATCTCCTTGCAGTCCAAGGGACTTTCAAGAGTCTTCTTCGACACACAGTTCAAAAGCATTGATTCTTCATTACTCAGCTTTCTTTATAGTCCAACTCTCACATCCGTATATGACTACTGAAAAAACCATAACCTTGACTAGACAGACCTATGTTGGCAAAGTAATGTCTCTGCTATTGACTATGCTGTATATTTGGTCATAACTTTTCTTCCAAGGAGCAAGTGTCTTTTAATTTCATGGCTGCAATCGCCGTCTTCAGTGATTTTGGAGCCACCCAAAATAAAGTCAGCCACTATTTCCACTGTTTCTCCATCTATTTGCCATGAAGTGATGGGACTGGATGCAATGATCTTACTTTTCTGAATGTTGAGCTTTAAGCCAACTTTTTCACCCTCCTCTTTCACTTCTGTCAAGAGGCTCTTTAGTTCTTCACTTTATGCCATAAGGGTGGTGAATCTGGATACGTGAGGCTGTTGATATTTCTCCAGGCAATCTTGATTCGAGCTTGTGCTTCATCCAACTCAGAGTTTCTCCTGATGTACTCTGCATATAAGTTAAATAAGCAGGGTGACAATATACAGCCTTGACATACACCTTTTTCCTATTTGGAATCAGTTTATTGTTCCATGTCCAGTTCTAACAATTGCTTCCTGACCCACCTACAGATTTTTCAGGAGGCAGGTCAGGTGGTCTGCTAGTACCCATCTCTTTAAAATGTTCCACAGTTTATTGAGATACACACAGACAAAGGCTTTGGCATAGTCAATAAAGCAGAAATAGATGTTTCTCTGGAACTCTTGATTTTTCAATGATCCAATGGATGTTGGCAATTTGAGCTCTGGTCCCTCTACCTTTTCTAAATCCAGCTTGAACATATGGAAGTTCATGGTTCACATATTACTGAAGCCTGGCTCGGAGAATTTTATGCATTACTTTACTAATGTGTGAGATGACTGCAATGTGTGGTAGCTTGAGCATTCTTTGGGATTGCCTTTTTAGGGATTGGAATGAAAACTGATCTTTTCCAGTCCTGTGGCCACTACTGAGTTTTCCATTTTGCTAGCATATTGAGTGCAGCACTTTCACAGCATCATCTTTTAAGATTTGAAATAGCTCAACTGGTATTCCATCACCTCCACTAGCTTTGTTCATAGTGATGCTTCCTAAGATCCACTTGACTTCACATTCCAGGATGTCTGGCTCCATGTGAGTGATCACACCATCGTGATTATCTGGGTTGTGAAGATCTTTTTTGTACAGTTCTTCTGAGTATTCTTGCCACCTTTTCTTAATATCTTCTGCTTCTGTTAGGTCCATACCATTTCTGTCCTTTATCAAGCCCATCTTTGCATGAAAATTTCTCTTGGTATCTCTAATTTTCTTGAAGAGATCTCTAGTCTTTCCCATTCTACTGTTTTCCTCTATTCCTTTGCACTGATCACCAAGAAAGACTTTCTTATCTCTCCTTGCTATTATTTGGAACTCTACATTCAAACGGGTATATCTTTCCTTTTCTCCTTTGCTTTTTGCTTCTCTTCTTTTCACAGCTATTTGTAAGGCCTCCTCATATAGCCATTTTGCTTTTCTACATTTCTTTTTCTTGGGCATGGTCTTGATTACTGCTTCTTGAACAATGTCATGAACCTCTGTCCATAGATCATCACACACTCTATCATATCTAGTCTCTTAATCTATTTCTCACTTCCACTGTATAAATGTAAGGGATTTGATTTAGGTCATACCTGAATGGTCTACTGGTTTTCCCTACTTTCCTCAATTTCAGTCTGAATTTGGCAATAAGGTGTACATGATCTGAGCCACAGTCAGCTCCAGGTCTTGTTTTTGTTGACTGTATAGAGCTTCTCCATCTTTGGCTACAAAGAATATCACCAATATGATTTTGGTGTTGGCCATCTGGTGATGTCCATGTGTAGTGTCTTCTTTTGTTTTGTTGGAAGAGGACATTTGCTATGACAAGTGCATTCTCTTAGCAAAACTCTATTAGCCTTTGCGCTGCTTCATTCTGTACACCAAGGCCAAATTTGCCTGTTACTCCAGGTGTTTCTTGACTTCCTACTTCTGCATTCCAGTCCCCTATAATGAAAAGGACATTTTTTTGGGGGGGGTATTAGTTGTAAAAGGTCTTATAGGTCTTCATAGAACCATTCAACTTCAGCTTCTTCAGCATTACTGGTTGGGACATAAACTTGTATTACTCTGACATTGAATGGTTTGCCTTGGAAATGAACTGAGATCATTTTGTCATTTTTGAGGTTGCATCCAAGTACTGCATTTTGGACTCTTTCTGATTATGATGGCTACTTCATTTCTTCTAAAGGGTTCTTGCCCACAGTAGTAGATATAATGGCCATCTGAGTTAAATTTTCCCATTCCAGTCCATCTTAGTTTGCTGATTCCTAAAATATCGATGTTCACTCTTGCCATCTGTTTGACCACTTCCGATTTGCCTTTTTCATGTACCTAACATTCTATGTTCCTAACATTCTATGTTCCTATGCAATATTGCTCTTTACAGTATCGGACCTTGCTTCCATCATGAGTCACATCCACAACTGGGTGTTGTTTTTGCTGTGGCTCCATCTCTTCTTTTTTTTTTCTGGATTGTTTCTCCAATGATCTCCAGTAGCATATTGGGCACTTACTGACCCAGAGAGTTCATCTTTCAGTGTCCTATCTTTCTGCCTTTTCATATTGTTCATGCGGTTCTCAAGGCAGGAATACTGAAGTGGTTTGACATTCCCTTCTCCAGTGGACCACGTTTTGTCAGAACTCTCCACAAAGACCCGTCCTTCTTGGGTGGCCCCACATGGTATGTCTTAGTTTCATTGAATTAGTAAGGCTGTGGTGCATGTGATTAGATTGGTTAGTGTTCTGTGATTGTGGTTTCAGTCTGTCTGCCCTCTGATGCTGTTTCCCTGCACCTACCGTCTTACTGGGTTTTCTCTTACCTTGGACGTGGGGTATCTCTTCACAGCTGCTCCAAAAGTGCAGCCACTGATCCTTACTTTGGATGTGGGGTACCTCCTCACGGCCACTGGTACTGACCTTGGATGTAGGGTAGCTCATCATGCTCACCACTCCAGTGCCGTGCACCTGCCAAAGATCTAAATATTAACACTGGGTACTATAAAAGTCCTAAAGGAAAATGTAGGCAGAACACTCTCTGACATAAATCACAGCAATACTGTTTTGGATCCATCTGTAGAGTGACAGAAATAAAAACAAAAATAAACAAATGGGACCTAACCAAAAATAAAAGGACACAGTATTTTTGACTGAATAAAAGCACTGACCATGTGTATTTGATAAATAAAAAATTAAAGTCAATGAACAGAATCAACTGTTTTGAAGTTAATCTATCTCCCATGAAACATCACTTAGGAACCATTCAACTGTCAATTTGGTTGAGTTCTATATATGTAATATTGGAATCAGAATATGCCCCCAATGAAAAATGTTCTGGTACTATACCATTGTGAAATGCTGCCCTATCAAGCTTTTCAGATGCCAAGTCCAATTCAGTATGCTTTAACTTGTGAAAATACTTTTTTGCATTATATTTTGTTTGCTAAAAAGTCATCTCACTCAACATGAATAGCTTGGTATTGACAGTTGAGGCCTTGTGCAGCTGGCAAATTTTATTTGTTTCCTGTACAGCTTAGAGTGACAATGATGCCAGTGGCCTAGTTTAATAATTGATTACTTCTTTGAAAAAAGCTTTCTGTTTACTTTGACTGGTTATATTTTTTCTAAAATGCTTTCTTTAAAATAAAATTACACAAAAATGCCTATTAAACAGAAAGGTTTTAATTCCTTAAGTTCTTGTGAAAAAAATTTAATCTATAATTTAAACATTTAGTTATCTAAATATTCTTAATCAATGGTTCAGTTCAGTTCAGTTCAGTCGCTAAGTCGTGTCCGACTCTTTGCGACCCCATGAAACGCAGCATGCCAGGCTTTCCAGTTCATCATCATCTCCTGGAGTTCACTCAGAATCACGTCCATCGAGTCCATGATGCCATCCAGCCATCTCATCCTTGGTCGTCCCCTTCTCCTCCTGCCCCCAATCCCTCCCAGCATCAGAGTCTTTTCCAATGAGTCAACTCTTCGCATGAGGTGGCCAAAGTACTGGAGTTTCAGCTTTAGCATCATTCCTTCCAAAGAAATCCCAAGGTTGATCTCCTTCAGAATGGACTGGTTGGATCTCCTTGCAGTCCAAGGGAC
>SJYX01009556.1:0-13616 GCA_006410675.1 Oreotragus oreotragus | reverse complement strand
TTCAACTTCAGCTTCTTCAGCATTACTGGTTGGGGCATAGACTTGGATAACTGTGATATTGAATGGTTTGCCTCGGAAATGAACGGAGATCAATCTGTCGTTTTTGAGATTGCATCCAAGTACTGCATTTCAGACTCTTTTGTTGACCATGATGGCTACTCCATTTCTTCTGTGGGATTCCGGCCTGTAGTATATATAAGGGTCATCTGAGTTAAATTCACCCATTCCAGTCCATTTTAGTTAGCTGATTCCTAGAATGTCGACGTTCACCCTTGCCATCTCTTGTGTGACCACTTCCCATTTGCCTTGATTCATGGACCTGACATTCCAGGTTCCTATGCAATATTGCTCTTTACAGCATTGGATCTTGCTTCTATCACCAGTCACATGCACAACTGGGTATTGTTTTTGCTTTGGCTCCATCCCTTCATTCTTTCTGGAGTTATTTCTCCACTGATCTCCAGTAGCATATTGGGCACCTAATGACCTGGGGAGATTCTCTTTTGATATCCTATCATTTTGCCTTTTCATACTGTTCATGGGGTTCTCAAGGCAAGAATACTGAAGTGGCTTCCCATTCCCTTCTCCAGTGGACCACGTTCTGTCAGCCCTCTCCACCATGACCCGCCTGTCTTGGGTTGCCCCACAGGCATGGCTTAGTTTCATTGAGTTAGACAAGGCTGTGATCCTAGTGTGATTAGACTGACTAGTTTTCTGTGAGTATGGTTTCAGTGTGTCTGCCTTCTGATGGCCTCTTGCAACACCTACCACCTGACCTGGGTTTCTCTTACCTTGGGCATGGGGTATCTCTTCACGGCTGCTCCAGCAAAGCACAGGCGCTGCTCCTTACGTTGGACGAGGGGTATCTCCTTACTGCTGCTGTTCCTGACCTTCAATGTGGGATAGCTCCTGTAGACCCTCCTGCCCCTGTGCAACCTCCGCTCCTTGGATTGCTCCTCCCGGCTGCCAGCCATGGCCTTGGATATGGGTGGCTCCTCCAGTTGCTGCCCCTGGCCTCGGGCTCGTGGTGGCTCCTCAGGGTCACCGCCCCTGGCCTCGAGCGCAATGGGTCTCCTCCCGGCCGCCCCTGGCCTCGGATGCAGGGTAGCTCCACCCAGCCACCACCCTGACTTCGAATGTGGGGTGTCTCCTCCCAGCTGTCACTGACCTCGGACGCGGGGTAGCTGCTCCCGGCCGTCACCCTAACCTTGGACGCAGGGTAGCTCCTCTTGGCCATTCCTGCGCTGTCACAGCCTAGCACTCTAGGTTGCTGCCCCTGACCTCGGAAGTCGGGTAGCTCCTCTTGGCCAGGCGCTCTGGCAGCCGCCTGCGCTTAGTGCGCTGGCCGGCTCTCGCAGCTGCCTGCGCATTCATTAATTTCTTCGTGAAATTTTAAGTGATAGTTTTAGTCTAAACCAAATTCTTCCTAATAACACTATCTACTATGTATTAACTGTATAGTTTGTGTTGCTTTGTACTATTTAAAAAAAAATTGTTTTGAAATAGCGATCTAATAATGCTTTCTGCTAAATTCCTCACAATATATATTTTATATGTCTACCATGTGTACAAGCTCCTTAAGAAAAAATATTATGAAGATATCAATATTTATATATACAACATCTTGACTAATAAAATATTTAACCAACTTGTTTCTACAGCTGTGTTTATTTTTTTGTTTACAACTACTAATTTAATAGAGAAGTACTAAAGCATTTGCTCTTAAAATAGAGAACTATGTCACACCAGAACATACTAACCCTTTTCATCATTAATTCCATCTGATTTATGTGCCTTCTGCCATAATGGTTAGTGATTAAACTGGATATTTATTCAACATCCATTGTCTCAGTTCTAATCCACAAGTGAAAACAAAGCATTCAGTGTGACAAAGAAGGTCCCGACTCTCATAAAACTTTTACTTGAGAAACATAAATAAGAAAAATAAATAAATAAAAAAGGTAATTCCTCATGAAAATAATGTCATAAAGAGAGTCATTCACAGGAATGAATGAGGAAGAATGACTGAATGTAAATCAAGAAAGAAATTTTCTTAAAGGACATGAAAATTCAACTGAAAACCGAATCTAGTCAACAGTGTATTCAGATAATCAGAAGAAAGATTTTAGTGCATGGCTACCATGAAGTTCAGAGGCAGGAATATGCTTAATTATCTTGAAAAATTTTTCCTCTTTTTTTTTTTTTTTAATTTTAGGATAGTAGGTGATCTAGGTTTTATGGCAAGAACAACAGGAAACAAAATTTTGACTTGGTTTAAGATATGTATGTTATGATGCTGGATCTGAATGCTGTTGTGAAAACTGAAATAAGAGTGGCAAATATTAACATTCCTTAGTTCTAGGTAAGAAGTAAGGGTTATTTAGAATGGTACCAAAGAATATAAAGAAAAATAGGCATATTTGCAATACAATGTCGCCCAAATTAAAAATATTTGATAATAAGTTAAATATGAGAGATATAGGATAGAAAAGGTTGGGTGTGCCAATGAAAAATTTAAGGAAAGCTCTTACACAATCTTAAGAAAATGTATATTTCTGTCAAGTTTTATCACTTATAATCATCTACATCTTAAATAACTTAATCCTCTCAATAATTATATGAAGTAATTAGTCTTACTGTACTCTGAAAATGAGTTCACTCAGTGCCAGGAAGTTTAAGTCAGTGTCTCAAGATAACAGAATTTTCTTTAAGGCAAAATTGTTAATATAAAATAAAACTGCAGAATCTATGCTTAAAACTTATGATGGAAATACTGCAGAAACATAATTTGGACCTAGTGTCTTTCTAACTGGAGGCCATTGGAATGGGAAGTGGGGACATGTATCCAATTGTTTTTAGTATACAAGCTCCTCTAACCATGTTCCTCTCAAATATTGGCATGCTAATGTATGTTAGCAAAAATCTCACTAAAATATTTTTACCAAATCATTTGATATGGATTTTTCACATTAAAAACTTCAAATTTCATGAAAAATGATGATAAAAATAATTTTTCACTGTCACATATATAATATGACAATTTTTACTTAAATCAAGAGTTCATTAGGGATTAATTTAGCAAATTAAGCTTGGAGTAGTGATATCATATTATTTTTATATGTATTATTATTAAATACCTACTAAGTGTCAGTTACTTTCTGTAAGTTATTTCATAAAGTTTATGAGATAGAATACATACAAATTTTTCCAATAAGGATACTGAAGAGACAGTTCAAGTAACAAGATAAAGATCACAAGGTTATAAATAGCCTAACTTGAATGTGACTCTCAATTACATTTAATTCTAATCCATAGAAAAATCTTCTTAAGTACATAGTACTTTTCCAACATTATGTTATGTTCTCAGAAAAAAGTTATAGTGGTTAGAGTGATATTGTTGTTTCGAGATATGTATAAAAAGGCATGTTGGCTTCTGTGTACTTAGTTCATTTTCTTCACATAAATATAATCTTATTCAATAACTTACAGACCTATTTCTAATGCCTTATGTTCATGTAATACAGAAAACTTGAAATTTTGACATGTATAGCTATGAAACAACACAAGATAATAGTTGCTCTGGAATATAAATGTTAATTAAATTATTTACTGAAAGTATTGGAAAATGTATAAATTCTAAGTGTGCTACTTAAAACTTTTTAAAAACTGAGTATACCCATGTGACCACCATCCAGTTCATTCAACAGAGTAATTCTAGCAAACTAGAAGTCACATTGCCACCACTACTCCTTTCAATATTTATCCCTTTGCCTCTTAAAAAAACTCAAACCAGTTTCTTCATTTGTAAACACTGGGGATCAGTTTTGCCTGTACCGAACCCTTAGATATTTATAGTCTTTAGCATGCATTCCTTTGTGGTGGCTTTCTTCTTTCAACATTATGTTTATGAGATGATGTGTATTACATACTCATTTAACATTGTATTTGTTTATATGCAGCAACTCTTATACACAGTCCACTTCTGTTAAACATTTGGGCTATATTCAGTTTGGGACTACTACAAATAATTTTCCACATGGGAAATAAATTGACAAAAATATATTTATAGAAAGTTCATTCATCATTGTTATTTTCTGTCATCTCTGCATGAATTAATTGTTAATATAAAGTGTTCCAGACTCACTTGTTCTATTAGTCTACTTTTTTTTTTAACCTGTCATGAGTATTACACTGTCATAACCTTTCTGTTATTTTAAGTCTTAATATTGAATAGAATAACTTCTATATTTTTTTCCTTCAAGAATTAGGATATTTTGGCCTTTGAATTTCTAAAAATTTATTTCTGCCAAATTTAGTAAAAGTTATGCATAGATTTGCTTCGGATTGTTTTGATTCTATGAGTCAATCTGTAAAGAACTGAAGACGTTCAATATTACCTTCCAATTCATGATGTGGCATATTCCCTTATGTGTTTAGATTTTTTAAATTACCCTAACAATATTTTATATTTTTCAGTAAAAGCCTTTTATATCTTACCTTGATTTACTTATTCCTAGAATCCCAGGGATGGAAAAGCCTGGTGGGCCACCGTCTATGGGGTTGCACAGAGTCGGACACGATTGAAATGACTTAGCAGCAGCAGCAGCAGCAACAGCAGCAGCAGGCATTTTATACTGTTACTGTTGTACCAAATGGTGTATGTGTGGATGTTTGTGCACATGAGTATTAATTTCTGCTTTTAAGCTAGAAATACAAACTTTTATGTTGAACTTGTATCCAACATTATTGCTAAAATCATTTTTTACATCTAGCAACTTACTTACAGTTTGTTTAGATTATTTACATGCAGAATCATGCAAATGACTCATTCTGTCATTAATCTCTGTACTTTTTACTTTAAAATTGTCTTTATTATTAGACAGTAAAGAATTTGCCTAAAGTGCAGGAGACCCCAGTTTTATCCCTGAGTCAGAAGGATCCCCTGGAGAAGGAAATGGCAACCCACTTTTATTCTTGCCTGAAGAATTCCATGGACGGAGGAGCCTCATGGACTACTACAGCCCATGGGGTCGCAAAGAGTCAGACACGACTGAGAGACTAACACTTTATTATCAAACAGGCTAGGTCCTCTAATACAGTATCAGACAGAAATAATGATAATAGACTTCCATGTCTGATTCCTAATCTTGATGGGATGGTTTTCAAAATGGGGAGAGGGAAGGAGAGGGTGAGATGTATGGAGAGAGTAACATGGAAAATTACATTACCATATGTAACATAGATAACCAATGGGGATTTGCTGTATTTCTCAGGGAACTCAAACAGGGGCTCTGTATCAATCTAGAGTGGTGGGATGGGGAAGGAGTTGAGAGGGAGGTTCAAGAGGGAGGGGACATATGTACACCTATGGCTGATTCATGTTGATGTTTGACAGAAAACAACAAAATTCTATAAAGCAATTATCCTTCAATTAAAAGAATAAATTAAAATTAAATAAATAAACATTTAGCTCTTAAAATTTGTTTTTTCAACATTCAAAGTAATTTGTTTTGTAAGATTTTGTGTATACACTTTATCAAATACAACTTAACATTCCTTGAATAAAACAATTTTTGTGGTGTATTATTCATTTTATTTATTGATGGATTTAATTTACTAATGTTTCATTGACTTTTGCATCTATGTACATAATAGTAAAATGCTTACATTTTTTTCCAATGTTTCCTTCCAATCGCAGTGGTGGAAAAGACTCTTAAGAAGCCCTTAGACTTCAAGGAGATCAAGCCAGTCAATACTAAAGGAAGTCAACCCTGAATGCTTATTGGAAAGGATTTAGAACATTGTCTCCTTTTGTTCCTATTCTCTGGAAAACTTTATCATCAGTGCAGTTCAGTTTAGTCGCTCAGTCATGTCCGACTTTTTGCGACCCCATGAATCGCAGCACGCCAGGCCTCACTGTCTATCACCAACTCCTGGAGTTCACCCAGACTCACGTCCATTGAGTCAGTGATGCAATCCAGCCATCTCATCTTCCGCCATCCCCTCTCCTCCTACCATAGGATGCACATTATTTCTTCTGTTTGACAGCATTCCTCAGTGTAGCACCTTAGCCTGAATTCATCATTGAGGGTAAGTTTTGCAGTGCAGACTCTATTTCTTTAACATATAATATGGCTGATTAGAATATCTCTTTATCTATGTGTCATTGTTAGTAAACTATATTTTAATTCTCAGGATTTTTTTCCTATTTAATTTTATTTTTTCCCCATGGGGGTTTTTTAGTGAGGATCAGAAAACCTGCTAGACAAATTCTAAAAGAGCTGTAACACTTTCTGTTTAATTGTAAAACAGTTACTGGCATTAGTCATTCACAATGTTCTTTTCAATTTCTTAAAATACTGGAGTACTTGTGTCAGTCACTCAGTCGTGACCAACTCTTTGCAATCCCATGGACCATAGCCTGCCAGGCTCCTATGACAATGGAATTCTCCAGGCAAGAATACTGGAGTGGGTTGCCACTCCCTTCTCCAGGGGATCTTCTCAACTCAGGGACTGAACCTAGGTCTCCTGCATTGCAGGCAGACTCCTTACTCATTCCCTGGACTATCTGTGGTGGTTAAATAACTGTGTGAAGATCAATTGTGTCTGACTCTGTGCAACCTCATGGACTATACAGTCCATGGAATTCTCCAGCCCAGAATACTGGAGTGGGTAGTAGCCTTTCCCTTCTCCAGAAGGGTCTTCCCAACACAGGGGTTGAACCTGTGTTAACAGCTGAGCCACAAGGGAAGCCCTTAGTATCTGTAGTCATATTCTTTATTCCTTATTGATATTACCTATTTCTTTTCCAAGCTCTCTCTCTTCTCTCCATTCTCAGAAAGAGTTCACTCTTTTTTTTCACATATTCAAAGCATTAACTGCTGTTTTTCTCTTTAGTATTTTGGTTATACCATATATTCCTTAAAATTTAGTATAAAATATTTTCTAGTTACCATTATGGTTTATTTCTTTGATCTATGGATTATTTATTTAAAAGCTTTACATTTCTTAACATATGATGATTTTCAAATTATATTTTGTTAGGACTATCAAGCTTATTTCCATTATTTTGTGATGAGAATGAATCTAAATTATTTTGTGATCAGAATGAATCTAAATCCTATAACCATGTCAACATTTGCTTAGTGGTGAAGTTTTATTAAAGTGCCATGTGTACTTTAAAAAATGTTCCTTCTACAATTGGAAGTAGTTTTCTACAGATAAATATATCAAGTTTGGTAATCAAGAGTTCAAATCTTCTCACTCATTATTGGTCTGATAGTGCTATTAAGTACTGAGAAATGTATATTAAAATATCCCTCTATAATTTTGTATTTCTATATTTGTACTTGTGTTAATTTTTACTATTTCTGTTTTGATGTTATATTGTGTGACTACAAATTAAAATTTGCCATATTTTCATGACTAATTAAGCATTTTATCATCATGAACATTTTCTCTATCTTTTCACCTTAAATTTAACTATCTGATTAACAGCTCCATTAATTTATTTTGGTTAGTATTTTCATAGTATTTCATTCAAATACTCTTCCTTTTATATATTTATATTATCAGTATTTAAATTATTTTCTTTGTGTCTGATAATTATCACTTGTCAATTAAACATGAAATCCACTTATATTAAAGTGGCTTTTGACATTTTCAGACTTAAATAAACCATTTTACTGCCTTTTTTATATTCTGCATATTTTGTGTTTCTATATTTATGTTCTATATTATGTTTCTGCATGTTTCTATATCTGCAGTTTTATCACTTGAGATATATATATATATATTTTTTTGAATCATTCCACTCTCCTTCTACTACTCATATACCAACTCATTCTTTTATCATTATAGTAAAAGCTTCCAGATTATATCATATATTGCTATCTTATCAAGGTCTAATAAAATGAATATTATTAGACCACATTAGTTCTACATTACCTCAATTTTATCACATTAGCTCATAATTTTCTCTGAACTAATATCTTCTTGCTCTTATGCATCTTAAATTTTAAAACTCTATTAGATATCCTTCTACTACTCATATACCAACTCATTCTTTTATCATTATAGTAAAAGCTTCCAGATTATATCATATATTGCTATCTTATCAAGGTCTAATAAAATGAATATTATTAGACCACATTAGTTCTACATTACCTCAATTTTATCACATTAGCTCATAATTTTCTCTGAACTAATATCTTCTTGCTCTTATGCATCTTAAATTTTAAAACTCTATTAGATGTCACTATATTGTTTTAAACAATATGTTAAATGTAATATTAATTATATTTAATATTAAAACAGCTAATATGCATTTGACTTACCAAAATATTTTACTTTTAGATATCTTTTGTTCTTTTCTGATTGTCTGATCTTCTATCTAGTTTCATTTTTATTTTGTCTGAAGATAATTTCATAATTCTTTTAAATAACCAGGGCTGCTAGTGATACATTTTCTCAGATTTTTTTAATAAAAATATTTTTATTTTATCTTTATTTTTGATGAAGATTTTGCTAGAATTCTAGGCCAGAATTGTATACCATTACCACCATACACACTAAGTTTTAAATGTCATAGTTGGTTATGTTTTTGCTTCTGTTGTTTGCTTTGAGAAGTTATATGTCAGTATTGTCATTGATTATTTGAAGACATTCTTTTGTATTTCATAATAACTTTCCAGTTTTCTGTATCTTTATTTCTTTTATATATTTATATGTGAGAAACATTCCATCACATTTGCTGATTTATTACATTTAATCTGACCAACACTTAATTTTATGTTTTGGGCCATGATTCTAAAGTTTGCAGGAGTGAGTGAATGAAAGTCACTCAGTTGTGTCTGACTCTTCAGTCTTATAGATTGTAGCTTTCCAGGCTCCTCTGTCCATGGAATTCTCCAGGCAAGAATACTGGAGTGGGTAGTCTATCCCTTCTCCAGTGGATCTTCCCAAACCAGGAATCGAACCAGGGTCTCCTGCATTGCAGATGGATTCTTTACCAGCTGAGATACCAGGGATCCTAAAGTTTGCTTAGGTTGGGGGTGGGGGGGGCAGTAAATCAAATGAGAATTTAAAATAAATTCTCCATTTCTTTATTTACCCTTCAATTATGATACAATCACCTATTCCAACTCAGTTTAAAAACATTAAAAGTATAAAATTATATTTACTTGTAACATGTAAATATGCACACACACACAGACTTTTACTGACTCCATGAAAAACAGATATAGAATTAAATATAGGCAAAACTTAAATAAAATATATTTCATGCTTTAAGATAAACTGCAATCCTGCTACTTATTGTTTGTTAAGATATAGAATGATGGTAAAGCCTATGCTTTCATGGTAACAAAATTAAAAAAATGAATTATTTAAAAGACAATAGCTTTTATATAGTATGCTACTTCAGAATAGTGGATGCAAGGAACCCAGAGAAATTGAATTCCAGAGATGAAAATGTCTTCTGTGGGTGAGCTAAGAATCATAACTACTGAGGGAAAAGACAAAAGAAAAAACAAACAACAACAACAACAACAACAAAAAAAAACACTTCTTCCAGGGGCAGACAGATAAAGGAGAGGCAGAATTATTAATGATAATTTGAAATAGCATGGTAAATTAGAAAATGAAAAGCCTCAAATGTAAAATTAAATCACTCAACCTAATTCTCCTCTTCCCTCATTTTTTCTGAAAAAAACTGCAGTGAAAGAGTAGCTAGAGATTAAAGAGACTTATGAAGTCTTAATGAGTTTCAAAGAGATTAGATTAATAAACCCTCACACAAAATTTTATGAAGTTTTGGCTATCACAGCCCAAATCAAATGTTTACTAGTTTAAAGAGATCAGTAACTATTATGTAAGCAGACAGGGTTTTACTAAGAAGGTCTAAAAAACATTGTAATTAAAATAGCACTTAAATTTATAAAGTTCAAATGTTTAGTTCCCTATGAAGAAGAGAAGTGTTAGCTCAGGAATGCAAATTTTAAAAGTTGTATTTAAAAGTTCTATTATTTTATACCCATTATCCAGGAAAATAAAAGACGAGGAAAAATTGAGAAGCATGAAAAAAATAAGAAAACCTGATACATAACTAATAGGAAAATATTCAATACAAACAGACCCACAGATGACTCAGATGTTGGCACTAACATTTAAACAATGATATGGTGCACTCTCAAGGAGAAAAGCAAACTGATTGTTTTCAAGCACCATCAGTTTTGTGATGCTTCTTACCTAAACAGTAAAAAATTTTGTTTTTCAAATATGACTCTACAGAAAGGGATAGATTGATGAGCTCTTCATTAGGAATGGGATATGGGGTAGAAGTCCCTTTTAAATGGAAATATTAAAAACTGCTTCTTTCACTATTTTGAATTACCTTAGAAAGGAAGGCAGAAATAAAAGTAGAGCAAACAGGTCCAAATGAGAATGTGGATATAAACTTTGGGGTTTGAGAAGGATGTTGCTATGCAAATACCCATGTTTGTATAAAGGAAAGACAATTGAGCTGGTATGGCTCATCACTGGCAGATTTCCCAGCATTCAGCACCATTTAATGTGGAGTAGGAACCATTCTGACAAACTGGTGAAAGAAATAAAAACTAAGGTAGCTTTTCTAATTCACCTTACTCTCAAACAGCAAAAGGTAATTAAGAAATCCCTAAATGCTATAGGAAGAGAACACAAAATGCTAAGGTTAAAGGAACCGTGATACACAGAGACTTTGAATCCAGAAGCAAAGCTAGTTGCTCAGACACCAGTTGTGGGCATCACATCATTCCAAAAGATTACATAGGATTAATCACAACATGGCAGATTCAAATTAAGGGACCTTTTTTCATCAGAAAAGAGAGAGATCATGATATTCTTAATTATTTGAGTCTCTTCTCTGACTGACTTCTATGGAGTCAATAAAAGCCACTCCTGGTACTTAGTACCTATTTGGAGAAGATAATGAAAAGATAGTAGATGTATGAAACACTGAAAAATTCCATGCAAATGTATGCGGAGAAAAAAAAAAAAACTTTTAAGAAAGACCATTAATAGGCAATTTCCAATTGTTTGTTTACTTCTGGACTTAGGCTGGTAACTGGAAAATGAAAGTAAATAAATAGCAAAAAATATACATCTTATTTTTGCCTATTTGAGATGCAATCTAAATTTACAATTTACTATCTGAACAACTGCAGCAGAAGTTTAGAATATAATTTTATTTTTGAATATATATAGGAATTATTTTTAAGAACCAGTCAATAGGCTAAAAAGGTACAATTCTAAAATGGCTTTCAACTATTGTTCTTTTGATGCTTAGGAAGATGAGAAAAAAATGCAAACAAAAAATGTCTATTATTTAATTAATCAGTTAATTAATTGTCCTAATTTCCTAAACCATAATCTAGAATAGGGGAAACAGACTCTCAGTGTGTTTGTTCCCTTCACACCACTGGGAGGGGGCCATCCAGGGCAAAGCCAAAGTAAGACTATCAATAACTCAGGGCACAGAATAAGGGTCTCTTCTGCCCAGACCTAAGGATGGTACTTTGTCTCCAGCAGTATAATGCTTCAATGATAATATTAATGGGAAACAAATGGGGAAACATGGGGATGTTTAAAAGGAAGTATCTGTAAAGACACAGCTATGAATATGAAAGAGATTATACTTAAGTGCACAGATTAAAGTCAAATGAAGAGGTACATTAACATTGTGAGCTGAAGCTGGGATGAGTCATAGTTTGTAAATGGTTCTTATTTGGATATTTATACTTCCAAATGTTCAAGCTGGTTTTAGAAAAGGCAGAGGAAGCAGAGATAAAATTGCCAACCTCCGCTGGATCATGGAAAAAGCAAGAGAGTTCCAGAAAAACATCTATTTCTGCTTTATTGACCACGCCAAAGCCTTTGACTATGTGGATAACAAAAAACAGTGGAAAATTCTGAAAGAGATGGGAATACCAGACCACCTGACCTGCCTCTTGAGAAACCTGTATGCAGGGCAGGAAGCAACAGTTAGACTGGACATGGAACAACAGACTGGTTCCAAATAGGAAAAGGAGTATGTCAAGACTGTATATTGTCACCCTGCTTATTTAACTTGTATGCAGAGGACATAATGAGAAACGCTGGGCTGGAAGAAACACAAGCTGGAATCAAGATTGCCGGGAGAAATATCAATAACCTCAGATATGCAGATGCCACCACCCTTATGGCAGAAAGTGAAGAGGAACTAAAAAGCCTCTTGATGAAAGTGAAAGTGGAGAGTGAAAAAGTTGGCTTAAAGCTCAACATTCAGAAAACGAAGATCATGGTATCTGGTCCCATCACTGCATGGGAAATATATGGGAAAACAGTGGAAACAATGTCAGACTTTATTTTGAGGGGCTCCAAAGTCACTGCAGATGATGACTGAAGCCATGAAATTAAAGACTCTTACTTCTCGGAAGGAAAGTTATGACCAACCTAGATAGCATATTCAAAAGCAGAGATATTACCTTGCTGACAAAGATCCGTCTAGTCAAGGCTATGGTTTTTCCAGTAGTCATGTATGGATGTGAGAATTGGACTGTGAAGAAAGCTAAGCACCAAAGAATTGATGCTTTTAAACTGTGGTGTTGGAGAAGACTCTTGAGAGTCCCTTGGACTGCAAGGAGATCCAACCAGTCCATCCTAAGGGAGATCAGTCCTGGGTGTTCATTGGAAGGACTGATGCTAAAGCTGAAACTCACATACTTTGGCCACCTCATGTGAAGAGTTTACTCATTGAAAAAGACCCTGATGCTGGGAGGAATTGGGGGCAGGAGGAGAAGGGGACGACAGAAGATGAGATGGCTGTATGGCATCACCGACTCGACAGACGTGAGTCTGAGTGAACTCCAGGAGTTGGTGATGGACAGGGAAACCTGGCATGCTGCAATTCACGGGGTCACAAAGAGTCAGACACCACTGACCGACTGAACTGAACTGAAATGAACTGCAGCCAAAGTTATAAAAGTCATAAAATTATGTGGCTTTAAGGTCAACCAAAGAATGCACTGTTGCCATTAAGATATCTTCACAATTTCCCACCCACCTACTCACTGAGTCATCACATTTCTGATATCTATTCAAAAATAGGCTAATTCACCAATATATAGTTTTCTCCTCGAAAGAAAGTGCTACCTAGAGTGATATACTCATAATAGTAGGTTAAGAAAAACCAAATTTCATGTAATCAGTCTTCAGAAGATTGGTCCTAACTCACCATGTCCAGTGTTTTGGATCTTTTAATATTTATGCTAAAAGTATAAAACAAATATGTCTAGAATGAATAAAAACAGTACTTTCCTTGATTTTTAGTGCTTTTCAAGCAGTCCATTTTCTAACATTATTAATGAAGATGGACCAACTTTATTTTTTATGAATTACTCCATTAATATCAATTATTTAAGTCCATTTAACCTATACAAATATGGTATAAAAATGGAAAGATAATCAAAGTGTTTGAATGATGAACTATTTAATGGTTATTTACTACTTATAACTTTGAATATGTATTGCATTCAGTTCAGTTCAGTCACTCAGTCATGTCCAACTCTTTGCGACCCCATGAATTGCAGCACGCCAGG
>SJYX01009555.1:182754-207958 GCA_006410675.1 Oreotragus oreotragus | reverse complement strand
TATATAATAGGCTCTAGGATCATCCACCTCATTAGAATGACTCAAATGCATTCAGTTTTATGTCTGAGTAACATTCCATTGTGTATTTATACACAACTTCTTTATCCATTCATCTGTCGATGGACACCCAGGTTGCTTCCATGTTCTGTTTATTGTAAACAGTGCTGCAATGAACAAGGGATACATGTGTCTTTTTCAACTTTGGTTTCCTCAGGGTACAGGCCTAGGAATGGGATTCCTGGGTCATATGGTGGTTTTATTGCTAGTTTTAAGGAATCTTCATATCATCTTCCATAGTGGCTGTATCAATTTACATTCCCATCAACAGTGCAAGAGAGTTCCCTTTTCTCCACCCGCTCTCTGGTATTTATTGTTCATAGACTTTGATGAGGGCTATTCTGACCTATGTGAGGTGATATCTCATTGTAGTTTTGATTTGCATTTCTCTAATAATGAGCAATGTTGAGTATCTTTTTATGTATTTGTTAGCCATCTCTATGTCTTCTTTGAGAAGTATCTATTTAGGTCTTTTTCCCACTTTTGGATTGGGTTTGTTTTTCTGGTATTGAGTTGTATGAGCTGCTTGTATATTTTGGAAATTAATCTTTTGTCAGTTGTTTCATTTGCTATTATTTTCTCCCATTCTGAGGGTTGTCTTTTCACCTTGCTTAGTGTTTCCTATACTGCGCAAAAACATTTACGTTTATTCAGGTCCCACTTGTTTACTTTTGCTTTTATTTCCATTACTCTAGGAGGTGGGTCACAGAGGATCTTACTTTGTCATTGAGTGTGCTGCCTATGTTTTCTTCTGAGAGGTTTATAGTTTCTGGACTTACATTTAGGTCTTTAATCCATTTTGTGTTTATCACTGTGTATTGTGTTAGGAAGTATTCTAATTTCATTATTTTACACGTAGCTGTCCAGTTTTCCCAGCACCATTTATAGAAGATGCTGTCTTTGTCCCATTGTATATTCTTGCCTCCTTTGTCAAAAATAAGGTACCCATAGGTGCTTGGGTTTATTTCTGGGATTTCTATATTGTTGCATTGGCCTATATTTCTGTTTTTGTGCCAGTATCATACTGTTTTGATGACTGTCACTTTGTAGTATAATCTGAAGTCAGGAAGGTTGATTCCTCCAGCTCCATTCTTCTTTCTCAAGGCTGCTTTGGCTATTCAGGGTTTTTTGTATTTCCATATGAATTGTGAAATTTTTTGTTCTAGTTCTCTGAAAAATGCCATTGGTGATTTGGTAGGTATTGCACTGAACCTGCAAATTGCATTTGGTATTATAGTCATTTTCACAATATTGATTCTTCCTATCCAGGAACATGGAATAGTTCTCCATCTACTTATGTTGTCTTTGATTCCTTTCACCAGTGTCTTATAATTCTGTGTGCACAGTTCTTTTGTCTCCTTAGGTAAGTTTATTCCTATATATTTTATTCTTTCTGTTGCAATGGTGAATGGGATTGATTCCTTAATTTCTCTTTCTGAAAGGCAGGTGATTTCTGTGTATTGATTTTGTATCCTGAAATTTTGCTAAATTCAGTGATTAACTCTAGCAATTTTCTGATACTATCTTTAGGGTTTTCTAAGTACAACATCATGTCATCTGCAACAGTGACAGCTTTACTTCTTTTCTGATTTGGATTCCTCTTATTTCTTTTCTCTGATTGCTGTAGCTAGGACTTCCAGGACCATGTTGGATAATAGTGGTGAAACTGGACACCTTTATCTTGTTTCTGATCTTAGGGGGAGTTCTTTCAGTTTTTCACCTTTGAGAATAACGTTTGCTGTAGGCTTATCATATATGGCCTTCATTATTTTGAGGTAGATTCCTTTTATGTCCATTTTTTGGAGAGTTTTCATCATAAACAGGTGCTGAATTTTGTCAAAGGCTTTTTCTGCATCTATTAAGATTATCATATGGTTTTTATCTTTCAGTTGGTTAATATGGTGTAGCACATTGATTGAGTTTTGTATACTGAAGAATCCTTTCATTCCCGGGCTAAAGCCAGCTTGCTCATGTATGAGCTTTTTGATGTGTTGCTGAATTCTGTTTGCTAAAATTTTGCTAAGGATTTTTGCATCTATGTTCATCAGTGATGTCGGCCTGTAGTTTTCTTTTGTGTCTGTGTTATCTTTGTCTAGCTTTGGTATCAGGGTGATGGTGGCCTTGTAGAATGAGTCTTGGAAGTGTTCCTTCCTCAGCAATTTTTTGGAAGAGGTTTATAAGGATAGGCATTAGCTCTTCTCTTTTTTTAAATTTAATTTTATTATTTATTTATTACTCACATATACACAATGGAGTATTACTCAGCCATTAAAAAGAATACATTTGAATCAGTTCTAATGAGGTGGATGAAACTGGAGCCGATTATACAGAGAGAAGTAAGCCAGAAAGAAAAACACCAATCAGTATACTAAAGCATATATATGGAATTAAGAAAGATGGTAACGATCACCCTGTATGTGAGACAGCAAAAAATACACAGATGTATAGAACAGTCTTTTGGACTCTGTGGGAGAGGGAGAAGGTAGGATGATTTGGGAGAATGGCATTGAAACATGTATAATGTCATATAAGAAATGAATCGCCAGTCTAGGTTCGATGCAGGATACAGGATGTTTGGGGCTGGTGCACGGGGATGTCCCAGAGGGATGGTATGGGGAGGGAGGTGGGAGGGAGGTTCAGGATTGGGAGCACATGTATACTCGTGGCAGATTCATGTTGATGTATGGCAAAACCAATACAATATTGTAAAGCTCTTCTCTTAATGTTTGATAGAACTCTCTTTTGAAACTATCTGGTCCTGTGCTTTTGTTTTTTGGGAGATTTTTGATTACAGCTTCAATTTCAGTGCTTGTAATTAGGTTGTTTGGCCACCTGAGAGCTGACTTATTTAAAAGACCCTGAAAGATTGAGAGCAGGAGGAGAAGGGGATGACAGAGGATGAGATGGTGGATGGCATCACCAACACAATGGACACGGGTTTGGGTGGACTCTGGGAGTTGCTGATGGACAGGGAGGCCTGGAGTACTGTGGTTCATGGGGTCGCAAATAGACATGACTGAGCGACTGAATGGAACCGAATTGGGTTGTTCACAGCTTCTACTTCATTCTGGTTCAGTCTTGGAAGATTGAACTTTTCTAAGAATCTGTCCATTTCTTCCAGATTATCCATTTTATTTCCATGTAGTTCATAATAGCCTCTCATAATCCTTTGCATTTGTGAACAGTCTGTTGTAACCTCTCCTTTTTCGTTTATAATTTTGTTGATTTGATTCTTCTTTTTCTCTTGACGAGTCTGGCTAAAGGTTTGTCAGTTTTCTTTATCTTCTCAAAGAACCAGCTTTTAGTTTTATTAATGTTTACTACCATTTCTTTCATTTCTTTTTCATTTATTTCTGCTCAGATCTTTATGATTTATTTCCTTCCATTAATTTTGGGTTTTTTTGTTCTTCTTTTCCCAGTTGTTTTACGTGTTAAGTTAGGTTTTCTATTTGATGTTTTTCTTCTTCTTTGAGGTATGATTATATTGCTATAAACTTTCCTTTTAGAACTGCTTTTGCTGCATCCGATAGGTTTTGAGTTGTCGTGTTTTCATTGTCACTTGTTTCTAGAAATTTTTTTTAAATTTCCCTCTTGATTTTTTCAGTAACCTGTTGATTATTTAGAAACATACTGTTTAATCACCCTGTGTTTATGTTTTTTTCTTGTAATTGATGTCTAGTCTTGTAGCACTGTAGTCAGAGAAGATGCTTGATATGATTTCAATTTTCTTAAATTTAGTGAGGTTTGATTTGTGACCCAAGATGTAGTCTATCCTGGAGAATGTTCCATGTACTTCAGAAGAAGGTGTATTCTGCATTTGGATGGAATGTCCTGAAGATATCAATGAGATCCGTTATATCTAATGTATCATTTGTGACTTGTGTTTCCTTATTAATTTTCTGTTTTGAGGATATGTCCAGTATTGTGAGTGAGGTGCTAAAGTCTCCTACTATTATTGTATACTGTCAATTTCTCCCTTTATGTCTGTTAGTGTTTTTCTTATGTTTTGAGGTGCTCCTATGTTGGGTCCGTAGATATTTACAATTGTTATGTCTTCCTCTTGGATTGATCCCTTGATCATTATGTAGTGTCCTAATCTCCTTTAATTTTAAGGTCTATTTTGTGTGATATGAGGGTTGATACTCCAGCTTCTTTTACTTCCCATTTGCATGGAATATATTTTTCTATCCTCTCACTTTCAGTCTATATGTGTCTTGAGGTCTGAAGTGGGTTTCTTGTAGACAGTACATATATATAGTTCTTATTTTTGAATACATTCAGCCAGTCTGTTCCTTTTGATTGGAGCATTTAATCCATTTACATTTAAAGTAATTATTGATATATATGTTCCCTTGCCATTTTCTTAATTGTTTGGGATTGATTTTGTAGATTTTTTTTTTCTCTTGTATTTCTCGACTATATAAATCCCTTTAACATTTCTTGTAAAGCTGGTTTGGTGGTACTGAATTCTCTTAACTTTTGCTTGTCTGAAAAGTTTTTTATTTCTCCATCAATCTTGAGTGAGATCCTTGCTGGGTACAGTAATCTTGGTTGTAGCTTTTTCCCTTTCAGGACTTTAAATATATCCTGCCATTCCCTTCTGGCGTGCAGAGTTTCTCCTGAAAGATCAGCTGTGAAACGTATGGGGTTTTCCTTGTATGTTACTTGTTATTTTTCCCTTTGCTGCTTTTTTATATTATTTCTTTGTGTTTAGTCTTTGTTAGTTTGATTAGTATGTGTCTTGGCCTGTTTCTCCTTGGGTATATCCTGCATGGGACTCTTTGTGCCTCTTGGACTTGACTGTTTCCTTTTCCANGTAGGCTTATCATATATGGCCTTCACTATTTTGAGGTAGATTCCTTTTATGTCCATTTTTTGGAGAGTTTTCATCATAAATAGGTGCTGAATTTTGTCAAAGGCTTTTTCTGCATCTATTAAGATTATCATATGGTTTTTATCTTTCAGTTGGTTAATATGGTGTAGCACATTGATTGAGTTTTGTATACTGGAGAATCCTTTCATTCCCGGGCTAAAGCCAGCTTGCTCATGTATGAGCTTTTTGATGTGTTGCTGAATTCTGTTTGCTAAAATTTTGCTAAGGATTTTTGCATCTATGTTCATCAGTGATGTCGGCCTGTAGTTTTCTTTTGTGTCTGTGTTATCTTTGTCTAGCTTTGGTATCAGGGTGATGGTGGCCTTGTAGAATGAGTCTTGGAAGTGTTCCTTCCTCAGCAATTTTTTGGAAGAGGTTTATAAGGATAGGCATTAGCTCTTCTCTTTTTTTAAATTTAATTTTATTATTTATTTATTACTCACATATACACAATGGAGTATTACTCAGCCATTAAAAAGAATACATTTGAATCAGTTCTAATGAGGTGGATGAAACTGGAGCCGATTATACAGAGAGAAGTAAGCCAGAAAGAAAAACACCAATCAGTATACTAAAGCATATATATGGAATTAAGAAAGATGGTAACGATCACCCTGTATGTGAGAGAATGGATAAGAAAGCTGTGGTACATATACACAATGGAGTATTACTCAGCCATTAAAAAGAATACATTTGAATCAGTTCTAATGAGGTGGATGAAACTGGAGCCGATTATACAGAGAGAAGTAAGCCAGAAAGAAAAACACCAATCAGTATACTAAAGCATATATATGGAATTAAGAAAGATGGTAACGATCACCCTGTATGTGAGACAGCAAAAAATACACAGATGTATAGAACAGTCTTTTGGACTCTGTGGGAGAGGGAGAAGGTAGGATGATTTGGGAGAATGGCATTGAAACATGTATAATGTCATATAAGAAATGAATCGCCAGTCTAGGTTCGATGCAGGATACAGGATGTTTGGGGCTGGTGCACGGGGATGTCCCAGAGGGATGGTATGGGGAGGGAGGTGGGAGGGAGGTTCAGGATTGGGAGCACATGTATACTCGTGGCAGATTCATGTTGATGTATGGCAAAACCAATACAATATTGTAAAGCTCTTCTCTTAATGTTTGATAGAACTCTCTTTTGAAACTATCTGGTCCTGTGCTTTTGTTTTTTGGGAGATTTTTGATTACAGCTTCAATTTCAGTGCTTGTAATTAGGTTGTTTGGCCACCTGAGAGCTGACTTATTTAAAAGACCCTGAAAGATTGAGAGCAGGAGGAGAAGGGGGTGACAGAGGATGAGATGGTGGATGGCATCACCAACACAATGGACACGGGTTTGGGTGGACTCTGGGAGTTGCTGATGGACAGGGAGGCCTGGAGTACTGTGGTTCATGGGGTCGCAAATAGACATGACTGAGCGACTGAATGGAACCGAATTGGGTTGTTCACAGCTTCTACTTCATTCTGGTTCAGTCTTGGAAGATTGAACTTTTCTAAGAATCTGTCCATTTCTTCCAGATTATCCATTTTATTTCCATGTAGTTCATAATAGCCTCTCATAATCTTTTGCATTTGTGAACAGTCTGTTGTAACCTCTCCTTTTTCGTTTATAA
Organism: Oreotragus oreotragus; assembly: GCA_006410675.1. Taxonomy (NCBI): domain Eukaryota; kingdom Metazoa; phylum Chordata; class Mammalia; order Artiodactyla; family Bovidae; genus Oreotragus; species Oreotragus oreotragus. Next base: position 201,402 of record SJYX01009555.1, on the reverse strand, counting down.
TTTTGTTGATTTGATTCTTCTTTTTCTCTTGACGAGTCTGGCTAAAGGTTTGTCAGTTTTCTTTATCTTCTCAAAGAACCAGCTTTTAGTTTTATTAATGTTTACTACCATTTCTTTCATTTCTTTTTCATTTATTTCTGCTCAGATCTTTATGATTTATTTCCTTCCATTAATTTTGGGTTTTTTTGTTCTTCTTTTCCCAGTTGTTTTACGTGTTAAGTTAGGTTTTCTATTTGATGTTTTTCTTCTTCTTTGAGGTATGATTATATTGCTATAAACTTTCCTTTTAGAACTGCTTTTGCTGCATCCGATAGGTTTTGAGTTGTCGTGTTTTCATTGTCACTTGTTTCTAGAAATTTTTTTTAAATTTCCCTCTTGATTTTTTCAGTAACCTGTTGATTATTTAGAAACATACTGTTTAATCACCCTGTGTTTATGTTTTTTTCTTGTAATTGATGTCTAGTCTTGTAGCACTGTAGTCAGAGAAGATGCTTGATATGATTTCAATTTTCTTAAATTTAGTGAGGTTTGATTTGTGACCCAAGATGTAGTCTATCCTGGAGAATGTTCCATGTACTTCAGAAGAAGGTGTATTCTGCATTTGGATGGAATGTCCTGAAGATATCAATGAGATCCGTTATATCTAATGTATCATTTGTGACTTGTGTTTCCTTATTAATTTTCTGTTTTGAGGATATGTCCAGTATTGTGAGTGAGGTGCTAAAGTCTCCTACTATTATTGTATACTGTCAATTTCTCCCTTTATGTCTGTTAGTGTTTTTCTTATGTTTTGAGGTGCTCCTATGTTGGGTCCGTAGATATTTACAATTGTTATGTCTTCCTCTTGGATTGATCCCTTGATCATTATGTAGTGTCCTAATCTCCTTTAATTTTAAGGTCTATTTTGTGTGATATGAGGGTTGATACTCCAGCTTCTTTTACTTCCCATTTGCATGGAATATATTTTTCTATCCTCTCACTTTCAGTCTATATGTGTCTTGAGGTCTGAAGTGGGTTTCTTGTAGACAGTACATATATATAGTTCTTATTTTTGAATACATTCAGCCAGTCTGTTCCTTTTGATTGGAGCATTTAATCCATTTACATTTAAAGTAATTATTGATATATATGTTCCCTTGCCATTTTCTTAATTGTTTGGGATTGATTTTGTAGATTTTTTTTTTCTCTTGTATTTCTCGACTATATAAATCCCTTTAACATTTCTTGTAAAGCTGGTTTGGTGGTACTGAATTCTCTTAACTTTTGCTTGTCTGAAAAGTTTTTTATTTCTCCATCAATCTTGAGTGAGATCCTTGCTGGGTACAGTAATCTTGGTTGTAGCTTTTTCCCTTTCAGGACTTTAAATATATCCTGCCATTCCCTTCTGGCGTGCAGAGTTTCTCCTGAAAGATCAGCTGTGAAACGTATGGGGTTTTCCTTGTATGTTACTTGTTATTTTTCCCTTTGCTGCTTTTTTATATTATTTCTTTGTGTTTAGTCTTTGTTAGTTTGATTAGTATGTGTCTTGGCCTGTTTCTCCTTGGGTATATCCTGCATGGGACTCTTTGTGCCTCTTGGACTTGACTGTTTCCTTTTCCAACTGAAAGATCAGCTGTGAAACGTATGGGGTTTTCCTTGTATGTTACTTGTTATTTTTCCCTTTGCTGCTTTTTTATATTATTTCTTTGTGTTTAGTCTTTGTTAGTTTGATTAGTATGTGTCTTGGCCTGTTTCTCCTTGGGTATATCCTGCATGGGACTCTTTGTGCCTCTTGGACTTGACTGTTTCCTTTTCCATGTTGGGGAATTTTTCACCTATAATCTCTTTAAAATTTTTCTTCTTTTTTTTTTTTTGTATTTTTATTTTTATTTTTTTGTTTGTTTTATTTTTTATTTATTTATTTATTTTTTTACATGAACTCCCAAACGTGAACATACCCTTTCTTTTTCTCTTCTTCTGGAATCCCTATAATTCAAATGTTGGTGCATTTGATATTGTCCCAGAGGTCTCTGAGACTATCCTTTTTTATTTTTTTTCATTCTTTTTACTTTATTCTGCTCTTCAGGAATTATTTCCACCATTTTATCTTCCAGCTCAGTGATTCATTCTTCTGCTTCAGATATTCTGCTATTCACTCTTTCTAGAGTATTTTTAACTTCAGTAATTGTATTGCTTGTGTCTGTATTTTATTCTTTATTTCTTCTAAGTCTTTGGTAATTGATTCTTGCATTTTCTCCATTTTGTTTTCAAGGTTTTTGATCATCTTTACTATCAGCATTCTGAATTATTTTCCAGGTAGTTTGCCTATTTTCTCTTCATTTATTTGGACTTCTGTGTTTCTAGTTTTTTCATTCATTTGTGTAGCATTTCTCTCCTTTTCATTATTATTTTTTTAAACTTATTGTGTTTNTTTGCCTATTTTCTCTTCATTTATTTGGACTTCTGTGTTTCTAGTTTTTTCATTCATTTGTGTAGCATTTCTCTCCTTTTCATTATTATTTTTTTAAACTTATTGTGTTTGAGGTCTCCTTTTCCCAGGCTTCAAGGCTGAATTCTTCCTTCCTTTTGATTTCTCCTTTCCTAAGGTTGGTCCAGGGTAAGATTTGTGCTGTTTTCTTTGTTGGTTTTTTCTCTGATGGGCAAGGCTGAGTGAAGTGGTAATTCTGTCCATTGATGACTGGACTTGAAATTTTTTTTTGTTTGTTGTTTAGATGAGGCATCCTGCACAGGGTGCTATGGTGGTTGGGGGATGCCAGGTCTTGCATTCAGGTGGTTTCCTTTGTGTGAATTCTCACTATTTGATACTCCCTAAGGTTAGTTCCCTAGTACTCTAGGGTCTTGGAGTCAGTGGTCCCACTCTAAAACCTCAGAGCTTGATCTCTGGTCAGGAATGAAGATTCCATAAGTGGTTTGTTATGGCATTAAGTGAAATTAATACAAATACCCAAAAACCAAAGATGAATCCCATACAAGTGGCAATTACAAAATCAGGCAAATAATGATTAAAATAGTGGAATATACACATATACATATACATCCATTTGCAAAATCAAAACAGTCTGTCAAAAATAAAGTATAATAGATTGACCTGGCAAGCAAAGGAAACCAAAAATTATATCTACCAGTTAAGGGTAAAACTAACTAAAGCACAAACTAGAAAACAAACCTAAAGGAAGGTGCCAAGTTGGGGATAAAGCAATGAAAAGAAAACAAAGAAATATGTTGACAGGAAAGGAAAGGAAAGGAAATTAATATGCAAAGTTAAATAGAGGTAGGTAAAGAAGATTTATAGACATTAAAGATTAACTGCAAGGAGAAAAGAATAGCAGAAAAAGCAAACAAAGGAATAAATGTAGAAAAATAATAATACCATTAAAAAATAGAAATTAGAATTTAAAAAAAAAAAGAAAAAGGAAAAAGAAAGAAAAAAAGGGGGTGGGGAGAGGAAAGAAAAAGGAAAATTACACAGAACTGCAAAAGTCCAACCCAGAGGCAGAGGTTTATACCAACAATAAAAAGTGTAACTGGAGAAAAACAAAACGAAACTCAAAGTCTAATTAGATTTCATTGCGCAAAAACAAACAAACAAAAAAAAAACAAAACTACAGTGTGGGTGTGGGGGGTGAGGAAAAAGAAGAAAATAAATCCATAGAAGAAGTCAAAACATAAGAATAATAATAGATGTTTTTCTTGAGTCACTGCCGTCAGAGTCCTTTCCCTCGCTGGTAGTCACAGTCCACCTCACCTCCCTAGGATGTCCTCCAACACTGTTCTGGTCTCTGGACCTGCTGTGAGGGCAGCTCAGATTCTAATTTGGTCCTACTCCTGAGTGTTCTAGCCTCAAATGTCCACAGCTATCAGAACTAGTACATTTTCTTTTGTGGGAGCTCTTGTCCTTTTATATATTCCATTAGACACAGAGTCTGCCTAGTTGATCATGTGGATTTAATCTGCAGCTTGTACAGCTGGTGGGAAGATTTGGGGCCACACTGCCCCTGGGTTTCAATTGTGGTTTTATTTCCACCTCTGCATGTGGGTTGTCCACTGGGGTTTGCTCTTGAGGCTGCCCTGGAGGACTTGGGTCTGCCCCTGTGAGGGCCAGGTGTGGAGGTGGGGCAGCTGCTTTGGTCGCAGGGGTTCTGGCAGCACCAGGTACTCAGAGGAGCTGGCAGCTAGGACAGCAGCAAACATAGGGCTCTAGAAGGGTATGGCAAGTAGTATTGGCCAGTACGCTCCATTATTCTTACCCGGAGAACCCTCCTGACAGAGAAGCCTGGCAGGCCACAGTCCACAGGGTTGCGAAGTTGGAGATGACCAAAGCAACCCTGCATGAATAGACACAAGACTTTTTTTTGCCTGTGGCCCCTCTGCCCCACTGAGGGTTGAGCTAGAAAGTGGTGCAGCTGCTTGGCCCAGTGGTGTCAATTGTGCAGGGACATGGACTGCCTCCACTGCAGGAGTTATGGCCCTATCAGAGTCTTTCTCCAAGCCTCTTGCAGGTGGTGATCAAAAGGCTTCTTTGACCAATCTTTCTCCATAGCTCCTCCTGTTGAGGTACTTAATGGGCTCCTTTGCCTGGGGTCCTTCTTTGTTGTTCAGTACATCAGACACATAGAGCAGCCCCCCTGGTTGGGGTCCTACTTGGTAAATTGGTACATCAGGCACTTAAAGGGGCACCCTGGTTGGGGTCCTACCCTGTAGTTCAATATGTTGGGTGTTTGGCCAGCCTCTCTGTTGTTCATGGGCAGATGCTGGTGGGTGGGGAGAGAGAGGATATGGTGATGGCTCTACCCCAAATGTGTGACTCAGCAGTATCGCCTTGATTCCATGTCTGCCTGGCATTCATCCACCGGCATTTCCCACCACAATCTCCTCCCTCACATCCCTTCTATCCGTCTCTCCACAGTCAACATCAGCCCTCGCCCTGGGATTGCTCCACAATCCCTAAACTCCAGCTCCCAGCCGCCGCACCTTCTAGGAGACCTGCATCCCTACCAAGGTTACATGTGGCTGTGGCAGGACTATCTGATTCTCACTCCATTTAGGCTGCCGCAGATCAGCTGTTTCAGTCTCAGCTTTAAATGTTTCTCCTCTGATTCAGACAACTGCCCTGATGTGGGGATAGGACTCCTGCTTCAGTTCCCCCACCCACTGAGGGCAGGTCTAGTAGTACTAACACTCCTGTTTTGTCCCCTAGTTCCTTTGTCCTACTGAGTTTTGTGTGGTTCTATATATTCTTTTCAGCTGGTCAGGTGCTCCTGTCCACTCTCAGCTGGTGTTCTGCATGCAATTCTGTGTCTGAAGGTGTATTCCTGATGTATCCATGGAGAGAGCTGTACTCCGTGTCCACCTACTCCTCCACCGTCTTATTTTTGTAAAATTACTTTTCCTTAAAGTTAGCACAGAAGGGATATTCCTTGGGTTATTTACCTTCATCAATGTATAAATTTGGGGAAAAGTAAATCTTTTTTTAGCTAAACAGACATTACAAAGCAAACATAAATGTTAAACTGTCAAGAAATCAGTCTAAGAGGGTTTTTCTCTTTTTAAGAGCCTCTCTGAATTAAACTAAAGGATCATCAAATAAAATCTTAACCATGAAAACTGTTTTCAAAGACATATTTAATCTACTAAATTTTTATTCCAACATAATAAAAATTCACTGATGGACTTGTTTGAATGTGTATGTATTTTATCAAAAAACACTCAAACTACATTATATTGATTTTAAAATTGGTCACTGAATGTATGATTATACATATTTTTTCAAAATGAAATTTTTAGAAAAATATCATATTCATTTGTTAAATACAGACCTAAGGAATACAAAGACTTGCACAGTTCATAGTTTCTCACTAACCATGCAAGTAAAATCCATATTTCTCTTAACCCTTTGCTGGGCTCCATGCTTGTGCCTTTCTCAGTGTTTATTCTGACAGTTGCTTATCACCACTGAGAAACAAGAGAAAAAATATGGAGTTCCTGATATTAGTTTCTCTCTCAACGTGGGCTGTGTCAATATATTAAGTAGTCTTGAAGGCCAAGCTAGAAGTGAAAAGGGCCCTGGTGTGAGATTCAAAGGTCAGAGAAGACCAGACATGTACCTTCCATCTTTCCCTCTCACACCTGTGTTCTATCAGATAGGTAGTTCCCCTCAAAACTTCACAGGTTTAGCATTTGACAGAGATGGTGGAAGTGACGCTACAGGTTCTCTAAAGACCATCTTAAGTATTTGACTCTACTGGTGCCTACACGTCTTCCCCAGCAAATCGTCAACTGCAAGATTTGCAAGAAAATAAAATAGGGCATGTAATTACTGTATCATATTTTATTTCTCCATCCCCTCATGAATGAACCATCTCTTATTTTGTATTTGTGATACATCTATTTTTGTATCTATTTTGGACATATTCATGACTTTTGAGCCATTCTTTATCAACACTCATAAAAGGTACTTTGATCACATGGACATGGCATAGGGTTTTCCAAGGCACTAGCACACAATTACTGATTAGTATTTGGCAAATCATTCTCTTGCATACAAATAACTACCATACTTCACTACTCTCACTTCACTGAAAAACACCAATATGGGCCACAACTATTTTACACTTCTCCTGAGGCAAAGCAGGAAAAACTTATGTTTATAAATTGATATATCACAAGCATTTCAGCCTCTGATACTTCAACTACATTGAGACACTACCTAGTAGTGATTTGTTTTCTAACTGCTGACCAATTGAAAATTTTCATTAAACATGAGCAAAAAGAAATTACCTTTCTAATTTTCATAAGCACAGCTATTATTCTCATACATAATTACATGCACAAAAACAAAACTATACAGGCCTCTATAAAGAATTGTATCGTGTGGGTTACACAAAAACAGAAAGGGGAAATTATGGAGTGAAAAAAAAGGTCAAATAATATCTAACAGAGTGAGCCCTCTATATTCACGAGTTCCACCCACACAGGTTTCATATTCATGGATTCAGCAAACTACAGATCCAAAATATCTGGAAAAAAATTCTAGAACGTTCCAAAGAACAAAATTTGATTTTGCCATGAGCTGGCATCTATTTATGTAGCACTTACATTGTATTTACAACTATTTACATAGCATTACATTATTGGTATTGTAGTAATATAATATTGCATGTTATAAACAATTTAGTGATAACCAAGTGTATTGAATAAAATCTATTGGAGCTCAGTCAAGATGGCAGATTAGAAAGACCCTGAACTCACCTCTTCTGACAAGAACATCAAAATCACAACTATCAGCAAAACAACCATCTTTGCAAAACAACAATCTATGCAAAAGACTGGAACCTATCAGAAAAGATCTCTGCAACTTAAAACACAGAGAAGGAACCACAGTGAGATACAGAGGAGTGGTGGACTCACAATATATCCAAGTCTCATATTCCAGGGAAGGAGACCCACAAAAAGTAAAAAACGAAAGTGGTCAGTCGCGTCTGACTCTTTGGAACCTCATGGACTGTAACCAGCCAGGCTCCTCTGTCCATAGGGATTCTCCAGACAAGAATACTGGAGTAGGTAGCCATTCCTTTCTCCAGGGGATCGTCTCAACCCAGGGATCGAACCCAGGTCTCCTGCATTGCAGGCAGATTCTTTACCATCTGAGCCAGCAGCGAAGTCTAGGAGATCCACAAACTGCAGAATAATTACACTGCAGAGGTTCTCCCACAGGAGTGAAAGTTCTGAGCATCTGTCAAACCCTGGAGGATCTGACTTCTTATGCCACTAGGTTTAATTTGAGAGACTCACAGAACTGGGAGCAACAGAGACTTCACACTTAAAGGGCACATGCACGAATCTCATACACCCTGGACCAAGGCAGAGGTAGTAATTCAATAGGAGCCATGGTAGACCTATCTGCCTGTCTTGAAGAGTCTCCTGGAGAGGTGTATGGGGCAGCTGAAGCTCACCCTGGGGACACAGACATTGGCAGCAGCTATTCTTGGGACATTGGGCAAGGACAGAGGTGCTGGCGAGCCCCATTGTGGAAGCTCCATCTTGCTCATTAGCTCCAAGACCTAACCCCACCAATAGCCTATAGGTTCCATTGTTAGGATGCTTGAGGCCAAGCAACTAACTGGATGGGAGCTCAGCACCACCAATCAGAAGACAAATCGTCTCAAGTATTTTTGAGCCCACAAGCCACATCTAGACTTTCCTATAATACACTGCCTTTACACTAGAGGGCCAGGACCCAGCTCTACCAACCAGTGGGCAGACAGCAGCCCTGCCATCCAAGATGCCTGCCCTAATCTCTGGATCAGCCTAACCAACCAGAGGACAGACACCAGACACAAGAAATTCACAGTCCATAGCCTGTGGACAAAATCTGGCCACAGCAGGCCAGACCCTGCTCTGGGAGCAGCTTGCCCTATTCCCGCCCACTAATACTTCACCACATGTTTCCAGACACCCTTGGACCCCATACTCAACTGTGCTAGCAACCCCCACCCCAGTGGTCTGACACAAGCTCCGGGATACCTGGCCCTAGAGCAGACTCCCACTGCTGACTCTGCCTGCCTGCAGTCTGGTACTAACACCAGGACCTGGGTTCACTCACCAGTTACTGGAAAGCAGCCTCGGACTCTTCCAGACCATGACTCTACCTACCAGCAAACAAGCACTCACCCCAGAGCTCCCTGGGGCTCTGAAGTCAGTCACCTTTTGACCATGCCATGCCAACAAGCAGCCAGCAGCTTCTTCAAAAGAAGAATTGGCAACCAATCAGCCTAAGGGTCAACCAAGCCTATCAGACCACCTACATAGCTGGCCTGCCACAACAGGAAAACTCAATTACTGCTCACAGGGGGAACCCCTAGAACATGTAACTTAGTTGACAAGAGGGGAATTTGCTACTGGGATGGATAGAGTATCTCCTACAGAAGGCCATCTCATCAAAGTTGGGAAATGTTATCAACTTACTAGAGAAACAAAGTTACAAACAGCAACTTAGGCAAAATAAGGTGTCAGGAGAACATGTTCCAGATGAAGGAACCAGATAAAATCCTAGAAAAATGAATCAAGTGAAGTGAGATAGGCAATCTACCTGAGAAAGAGTTCAGGGTATTGATCATAAAGACGATCAAAGAACTCAGGAGCAGAATGGATGCACACAGCAAGAAGTTGGCATTTTTAACAAAGAGAGAAAATATAAAGACTAACTAAACAGAGATGAAGAGTATAATAAGTAAAGAAGACACAAGAATGAATCTATAGCAGACTGAAAAAGGAACAGATCAGTGAGCTTCAAGATAGAATAGTGGAAATCACTGCCATCAAAGAGAAAAAGAGAAAAAAAAAAAAAATTAGGACAGCTTAAGAGAACTCCGAGACAATATCAAGCACACTGATATTCACATTATAGGGTTCCCAGAAGAAGAGACAGAATGGGGTATAAAATATATTTGAAGATATAAAGCTGAAACTGTTTATAACTTTGGAAAGAAAATCATCAAGTCCAGGAAGCACAGAAAGTCCCATATAGGATTAACTCAGACACACCAAGACACACTGTAACTAAAATGAGAAAAATTGAAGAGATAAGATAAAGGATCATAAAAGACTATGAACAGCTATACATTAATAAGTTAGAGAATCAAGAAGAAATGGACAATTCTTATAAGTGTATCATCTCCCAAGAATGAACCAGAGAGAAATGGAAAATATGAACAAACCAGTTACTGGTACTGGAATTGAATCAATAACTTAAAAACTGCTTATAATTTAAAAATGTCTGAGACCAGATAACTTTACAGGTGAATTCTATAAAACACTTAGAAAAGATTTAAAACCTATTTTTCTTGAAGTATTCCAAAAAGTTTCAGAGGAAGGAGCACTCCTGACCTCATTCTGTGAAGTCAGCATCACTCTGTTATCCAAAACAGAACAGTATCATATATATTATGGAAAATACAGGCCACTATCATTGATAAATACAGATGCAAAAATTCTCAACAAAATATTAGCAAATCAAATTCAAAAATGCATTAAAAATATCATACACCATGATTATGTGAAGTTTATTCCAGGAATGCAAGGATTTTTCAATATATGTGAGTCATTGTGATATACATTAACAAACTGAAAAATAAAAGCCATAAAGTCACTTCAATGGGTGTAGAAAAAGGTTTTGACAAAATTTGACATCTACGATTAAAAACTCTCCAGAAAGTGGGCATAGAGGGAAGCTACCTCAGCATAATAAATGGAATATATAGACAATCCCACAGCTAACATCACACTCAATAGTGAAAAAGCTAAAACCACTTCCCCTAAGATGAGGGACATGACAAGAATATACTGTCTTTCCACTTTTATTCAACACAGTATTGAAAATCATAGCCAGTGTAACACAGTATTGAAAATCATAGCCAGTGTAGAAGAATAAATAGAAATCCAAATTGGAAAGGAATAAATAATACTGTCACTGCAAATGACATGATATTACACATGGAACATTCTAAAGATGCTGTCATAATACTACTAAAGTTCAATAAATCCAGTAAAGTTGTAGGATGCAAAATTAATATACACAAAGATGTTCATTTCTATACACTAATGACAAAACATCAGAAAGGAGAAACAACCCAATATACCATCACATCAAAAAGAATAAAATCATACACCTAACTAAAGAGGTCTGCAGTCAGAAAACTAATACATTGATGAAAGAAAATGAAGATAACATAAACATATAGAAAGATGTGACATAATTACAGGTTAGAAAAATTAATAGTTAAAATGATGTACTATGCCAGACAATCTATAGAAACAATGCAATTTCTATCAAAATAACAATAGGGTTTTTCATAGAATTAGAACAAATTATTTTTGAATTTTTATGGAAACACAAAAGTCCCCAAATAGCTAAATCAATCTTGAGAAAGAATAGAGCTGGAGGCATCACCCTCCCTGACTTCAGACTATAATACAAAGCTATAGTAATCAAAACTAAATGGCACTGGAACAAAAACAGACACACAGATAAATGGAGCAGAATAGAAAACCAAGAAATAAACCTGTGCAAGTACGGTCAATGAATACTTAACAAAGGAGGAAGAATATATAATATAGAAAAAGATGATCTTTTCAATAAGTGGTGCTGGGAAAACAGTGACATGCAAAATAATGAAACTATTAACATTCTCTAACACCCTACAAGAAAAAAAAAAAACAAACTCAAAAGTGGATTAAAGACCTAAATGTAAGACTAGAAAACATAAAAATCTTAGAGGAAAACATAAGTAGTTTTGAACATAAATTGTAGCAATATTTTCCAGTACCTGTTTACTAAAGCAAAGGAGATAAAAGCAAAAATAAACAAATGAGACCTAATTAAACCTAAAATCTGTTGCATGACAAAATGCAAAAGCAACCTACCAAATGGAAAAAAATATTTGCAAATAATATACCAAAATGGGTTAATGTTCAAAATATATGAATGGTTTATACAACTCAATTTCACAAAACAAAACAACCAGGCTTTTTAAAAATGGCAGAAGACCTGAATAGATATTTTCCAAAGAGGATAAGTATATGGCCAACAGGCACATGAAAAATTGGTCAACATCACTAATCACCATGAAAATGCAAATCAAAACTACATTGTTATATCACCTCACACCTGTCAGAAAGCCTACCATCAAAAAGAACATAAATAACAAATGGGGGAGATAATGTAAAGAAAAGGGAACTCTTATACACTGAGAATGTAAATGGGCAAAGCCAAAGGGAAATCAGTATGGAGGTTTGTCAAAAAACTACAATATGACCCAGTAATTCCACCTGTGGACATATATCTGAAAGAAACAAAACTACCAATTCAAAAGAATATATGTACCCCAATGTTCAAATAGTATTATTTAAAATTGCCAAGATATTGAAGCAACACGACTGTCCATCAACAGATGAATGGATAAATAAAGAGTGGTACACACACACACACAAGTTTGTCAAAAAACTACAATACGACCCAGTAATTCCACCTGTGGACATATATCTGAAAGAAACAAAACTACCAATTCAAAAGAATATATGTACCCCAATGTTCAAATAGTATTATTTAAAATTGCCAAGATATTGAAGCAACACGACTGTCCATCAGCAGATGAATGGATAAATAAAGAGTGGTACACACACACACACACAAGGATACTACTAAGCCATACAAAAGGAACAAATTTTACCATTTGCTGCAACATGGATGGACTGGGAGGGTATTATGCTAATTGAAATAAATCAGACAGGGAGAAAAATAAATATTGTATGATATCACTTTTATGTGGAATTAAAAAATAAAACATGTTTGTGAATATAACAAGAAACAAATGCACAGAAATAGAGAACACACTTATGGTTATCAGGGGGAAGAGGGGAGCAAGATAGGGGTAGAGGATTAAAAGGTACCAACCATTATGTATAAACGAAGCTACAAGGATATATTGTACAATGCCGGAACTAAAGGCAGTATTTTATGATTATAAATGAAGTAAACCTTTAAAAACTGTGAAAAACTATATTATACACCTGTAACATAGTTAACATCAGCTATATCTGAGTGAAATAAAACAATCTATTGTCTCTACTGGAGATGAAAAGACAAATCGAGCATAGTTCCTTCTCCTAAGGATTACACAAAATACTTCAGGGGGTGTAGATACTAAAATAAGGGGAAATAATCAAAATAGTGTATATTTTAGTCCCTGCATGGACTATCAATGGGGCCCAGAGAAAGTTGCCAGTGAGGAAGAGTTTTATGGGGAAGATAATAATTGAACTATGACTATGTCCTTTAGATACAAAAGGCAGGAAAAACATCACGGAAAAAATATACAGGGGATTGGGGGTGGGATTTGAGTAGATTATACACAAATACTACAGCATTTTATATAAAGAGACTTGCACATCTGCAAATTGTAATATCTGTTGAAGGCCTTGAAATCAATTCCACATGGATACAGAAGGATATGGGAAAGGCAATGGCACCCCACCCCAGTACTCTTGCCTGGAAAATCCAATGGACGGAGTAGCCTGGTGGGCTGCAGTCCATGGGGTTGCTAGCAGTCGGACAGACTGAGCAACTTCAGTTTCACTTTTCACTTTCATGCATTGGAGAAGGAAATGGCAACCCACTCCAGTATTCTTGCCTGGAGAATCCCAGGGATGGGGGAGCCTGGTGGGCTGCCGTCTATGGGGTCACACAGAGTCGGAAACGACTGAAGTGACTTAGCAGCAGCACTGAAGGATATATATGTGGGAACTGATTAAATATATATGATAATAACCAATGCATTTTAAAAGTGTAGTAATTACTGTAGTAGGATGGCATAATTTGGGGGCCACCAACTGTTTGTGTTCTACCTTTAAGATTTTAATAGTAATATCAGAGTACTCAATACACATCACTTTAGGGCAGGTGCCTATTTTAAGACACAGTACAAAATTATATTAAGCTCTTAGATCCTCAAAAAGTGCATTAAAATATCAAAATACATCCTTATGCAATCATAGCTGTAGTCTTCTCCAACTTTAAAGCATGCTCCATTGGTGAAAACAACATAGAGAAAGGATGCTCAGCAGCAGATAAATTTGATATTTAACTGTGCTCAGAAATATACATATTAAGAAACCATTTACCCATCACTTTACCTTTTTCCCCTAGTCATAGATAGTTTGAAAAGAAATGAACTGAGGTATGGAGGTGACTGATCAAGTTTTAGAATTATACATTACATTAAAAAAAATTACATGGAGCTCACTTGAGTTTTAATTTTAAAGTTTCTTTTCTGAAATTCATTTACTGGTATATTAAAACTTCTGTTTAACACTAATATTAATGACACTACATTGAGATAATATGTCAAAGGTGTTTTAAACTCTATTTTTTTTTTTAAAATATAGACCAAAAGATTGATAGATATATGTTCTCTCACAGACAAAACTATACTTTGATTACAAGGACTTCTAAATCCAATCCATTACCTTCAAAAACTGAAATTGTGGATTTGATGACCTACTTTTATGTCCCCAGAATTATAACAGAAAGCTAAATAAAATGTACTAATAAGTATTTCCATGAATTATAGAAATTTGTAAAATGTGAAGACCAATAGTCTACTTTGAGGCTACGTCTTATCTTCAAGATGCTAATAATGAGTAAACTTCAGTGAGGGTTTAATCATAAATGCAAATTCCAAAGCTAGACTCCTACTTGAAAACCTGCTAACAGGTTGAGTTTACCAGTTTTTCTCCCTTCTTCTTTTTATGTTACTTTGCTGTTTTAGAATATTTTTCATAAACTAGCTCATTAATGTAATCAAAATTGCATTACATATAATAATTTTAGGAAGGACAATTATAGGAATGGAAGCGAAAAGAACTAGGAAATACATGACTTTCCAAGAGAAGCTATTATATAGAGAGAATAATTTTGGTGATCTATTTAACAGAATCAAAACATTTTTTCCTCTTAGTGAAAGCCTTTTTTTGGGACTCCCATAAATGCTTTTAAGACTTTCTTTGGAAAACCTGTCATTTTCAAAGTACCCTTAAGAGCACATAATCCCTACATAATTTGAAAAAAAAAAAAAGCAACGCACTTTTCTGAAATAATAGCAATTTTCTAGATGACTAGTTTATACAATAAGGAAATGCCTCAGACTTGCATCAAAAAGGGGAGTGCATTACAAATGGACACTTTGTGCCATACTTGGATGGAGTACATTACCTACAAATATAAAAATATACAGAGTAACATGCATTAGGTGGTAATCTATACTTTTTTCAGGAAAACATGCAGCTTAGAAAATACCTGGGAATTTTGGGGGAGAAGAGGGTGGCATTACAAAGCAATAGTCTTAAGGCCTTGTAAGAAGAAAACCAGAGCTATTGGGGAGTAACATAGTTACAGTGGTATTTTTTTAAGGCTTTTTTTTACACTGCATATAAGGTGAGCTACAAAACAGAAATATGTAAGGCAGGTTGATCCTGACTTACCTCAACAAATTATACCTATCTCATTTGCAATGAAAGTTTGAGGTTGTTCTTATGCTACCCAAGGTAGGGAAGGAAAAAAATAACAGAGCAAGAGACAAAATGAATGAGTTTGTAATCCACTTTCTAAAAAATAGATATAGTAATCTTTTCCCATCTTTTTAAAAGCAAAAAATATGTTATCAAATGCACTACTACAGGATGAGTAGTAAATGAGTAGTAAATGTATATGATGTTACTTAAATCATATACAATTACCCATCAGTGCAGATGGTGACTGCAGTCATGAAATTAAAAGACGCTTACTCCATGGAAGAAAAGTTATGACCAACTTAGATAGCATATTCAAAAGCAGAGACATTACTTTGCCAACAAAGGTCCGTCTAGTCAAGGCTATTTTTTCCAGTGGTCATGTATGAATGTGAGAGTTGGACTGTTAAGAAGGCTGAGCGCCGAAGAATTGATGCTTTTGAATTGTGGTGTTGGAGAAGACTCTTGAGAGTCCCTTGGACTGCAAGGAGATCCAACCAGTCCATTCTAAAGGAGATCAACCCTGGGTGTTCTTTGGAAGGAATGATGCTAAAGCTGAAACTCCAGGACTTTGGCCACCTCATACGAAGAGTTGACTCACTGGAAAAGACTCTGATGCTGGGAGGGATTGAGGGCAGGAGGAGAAGGGGACGACAAAGGATGAGACGGCTGGATGGCATCACCGTTTCGATGGATTTGAGTTTGAGTGAACTCTGGGAGATGGTGATAGACAGGGAGGCCTGGTGTGCTGCCATTCATGGAGTCACAAAGAGTCGGACACAACTGAGTGACTGAACTGAACTAACTGACCCATCATCCAGAAGTGACAAGTCAGACCTGCTTCCTTCAGTCATTCTTATAGAGAACATCTAGTCCAGAAGAATATTAGAAATTTATACAGTGGAAATCTTCATGCAAGGGTATTAAATCTTTGTTTAGATTATTACCAACTTTTTACTTATTAAGATGGTTAAACATTTTTTGAATCAATTTCCCAGGAATCAAATAGTCACTTGGAATAGCTGAATAACAAATCTCTTACACAGAGGCAGAGAGTGGTGCTTGAAAGTTATATTTCAAATTTGAAAATATATCACTGTCATTCATAGACACACCCAGTTACAACTGATAGAAGCAATGGAGATAAAGCCTTTCCTTTGGGCTATATATTGCAAAATACTTTGGAATGGGAAAACATTCATTATTCTTGGAATAGGAACACAAAATACTAGCTCAGTTATATAGTATTCTCATGTAAACATGAGGCTCAGACTTGTGTTTGAAGACTCAAAAAATACTTTTTCTGTGGGTAGTTCACACACTAAAATAGATGAAAATAGTATATATAATTACTTGTCATTAGCTTATCCTTGTATCAATATTAGAATACTATTCTTGACTCCAAACCAAGATAAATTAAAAACATGAACATCTGTATACCTCAGAGTCCTACATAACATAAACCACAATTATATATGTTCCATGTAATCTATACTAAAATGATATGAAAATGCATTTGCTTAAGGTAAGTAACATTTTGATAATATAACCACCTAAATAATAACACTATCCTAGATAAATCAAATACAAAATTTCATGTAATTTGATCAAAATAATCCATGCTATGTTAAGTATGGGATTAGTGCTGAAACTGATAAGTATTTAACATTGCAGTTATGTAACTACAACAGAATTATCAGACTGTTGAAAGTTTAACTTAATTTTATTATGGATAACAACAACATGCATTTAATTTAGCAATAGAAATGAGAGTTGGAACACACTAAATTCTAGGCACTGTGCTGAATATAGTAAAGGTGTATTCTCTTTGAATTTTCATCAGTATCCTGCGAGGCTTGTATATTGGACAGAATAGAATTCTTTCTTTCAGTCATTAGCTTGCAATTAGGTGAAAATTCCATGAAGTCAAAATTTCCCTGAAAAATGTATGAGGTGCCATGTCAGATGTCACACAATTTCTCCACAAATCCTTATAGCTGGGTTTTGTTCTGGTGGTAGGTACTCATTCATGCTTTCTGGGTAGCATGGTAGGGTTCAGTAGTTGCTTTAGAGATGCTATGGCCAAAATAGCCTAAAATATTTACTATCTGGCTCTTTACAGAATAGATTTGCTGACCTTGAACTTCGAAGAATAAAATAGAGATCTTAATGGCATTGTTTAGTGATCTCTGCACTATTTATAAAGCTTCCTGGGGGGAATATTATCTGTTTCATACTCAGCTTAGTATAGCAATATGAAGTTAAAGCAATGCAACCAATTTCATAAAAAGCACTGAAGAAGTTATGCATCTAACAGTGCTATCTCCTGTGGCATGTCTATTTATATCCTCTCAATGGTGAAAACACATTTGCCCTTTAATGCTGGATTTAAAGTGTGGAAGCATTTGAAGTTTTTTCAAAGGTAAAGTGACTAAATAATAAGCTTGACAATTGACAATAAAATTCTGGTTTGAACATTTGAAGCAATGATAGTTATTTCATTATGTGGCCTATAATCTGACTCTGAAGAGAACATCAAAAGGAGCATCAGGGAATAAATTTTTGTCTCCAATGTTAAAAAATCCCCAAATTGCAACACCCAAGGATTTAGAGTCACATCCAATATGAATGAACAAGGCATGTAAATATGAAGTTCATTGTGCAAACTGCAATATCTTTCACTTTTGTATATCAATCTTCATCTTGATTCTATTTTATTTTCTTATGAACATTTGGATCAAATAGAAAAAAACACATAGTAATAAAAAGAAACTCTTTGATTGGTCAAATAAGTTAAATATTCAATATGACCCACAGCAAATTAGAGAGCATCAGATAACATCCCTAATGTTTAGTAAAACTGACAACAGATTCTTACTCTGTTCAGACAGTGTGGCATTACACATTTTAACTACATTGGTTGTGAAAACATGTGTCAGCTTGAACATAATTTCTTAGGAATGTGAGAGTATTAAATATTGCCTTGCAGATGCTCACAAAATATGGACCCATTTTTGCCATATGGGAGATACAAATGAAAGTCTTCAAGTATCAACAAGGAAAAAACAAACCACTCCATTTGCAGATTAAATTAAGTACCAACTTGGGATAATATCCTTCTTCGAAAAGTCAAGACTTTAGAAAGTGATCTAAGAAAATACAACAGGACAATAAAAAAACACCCTCTCATTCTGAAATAAATAATCGATTTTTATGTTTAAAAATAGTGAGTCATGTGTAAGGGATACCATAATAATTTTCTATGTCTCAGTTTTAAGCAGAATGTGGAAACAAAATCTCCAAACTTTCTAGTATGATTTTTTTTCAATAAAAGTAATTACTAAACATCCAAAGAAACTACTCAACACTCAGTTCTCTGCAAAGGACTGAGAGATTCATAAGAAAAGCTAACATTTACATAGCCTCTTGATGAAAGTGAAAGAGGAGAGCGAAAAAGTTGGCTTAAAGCTCAACATTCAGAAAACGAAGATCATGGCATCTGGTCCCATCACTTCATGGGAAATAGACAGGGAAACTGTGAGCAGTGTCAGACTGTATTTTTGGGTGCTCCAAAATCACTGCAGA
>SJYX01009555.1:164285-180297 GCA_006410675.1 Oreotragus oreotragus | reverse complement strand
ATTTACATTTCAATCAATCTCTCTCCTCTTCCTATCTCCTGCACTGGCTTTCTTCCCTGTATTTAGTATCTTAATCATTGGCAGCTCTCCAGACTCCTCCCTTCTCACTCCCCGCAGTTAGTCAACAACACCGTTCTCTTGTCTTCACTTCTACCGTTTCCTTTCAGTCAGGATCATAGCACAACAGCACAATGTACTTATGATTACATGTCCCTGTAAAATATTTCCCCTTTCACTGGACTTCAGTTATACAGAATGCAATGAATAATAATCCTCTTTTTAAAGGCATACTAGTGGTTTTTCCATGTGAACAGTGCTGCTATAAAATTTGTTGGGTGACGGTAACTACATTTAGAATTACTGGCTTATATAGTATACGAGTATGTTAGAGTAATATGTAGAGTAATGTAATATGTAGTAATATGTAGAGTATGTTAAAATAATCCCAGCTTTCAGTAATGGATGTACTAATTCATATCCCTACTTGCAATGTACCAGCAAGCCTAGCAATTCACATTTTCTGCCGGACTTGATATTGTCAAACTTTAAATCTTTACCAACCAAAGGAATGAAAAATATTATTTTGGTCTTAATCTTCAGTTTTATTATCAATAATGAAGTAGAACATCTCATATTATCAGCTACAGTTTTGCTTCACGCCGTCCTGAATGTAACCACAAAAAGCATTCTTGCAGATACACACATGTACACACACACTTACTCTTCACTCATGATTTGTATTCATCATATGTATGTTAGTCACTCAGTTGTGTTTGACTCTTTGTGACCCCATGGACTGTAGCCCACCAGGTTCTTCTGTCCATGTATTTCTCCAGAAAAGAATACTGGAGTTTGTAGCCATTTCCTTCTCTAATTCATCATATAACAGTGTGCAAACATCGTGATCCCTTAGAAGATTTTATTTGCCCACTCTTTCCATATAAGGTTTAGTTACACACTTATGTACTTCCTACATTTTCTATGTCTTTTCCCATAGCAGTGGACTATTCCATATTCATACACAATTTTTCTGAAGCTTATGAAATCTGTAACTATCTCACATATTAGTGGATCCTCAATGCATAATGAGCTGAACACTAAATGCTCTTAAAATAAATTTGTGCTGATTCTAGTAGGTTGAAAATATGAAAAAATGCTTTTCTACTTATGGTACTGAGTATTTTGGCAACTAACATGCCTTATTTTTTCTTGGCTTTCAGTAATTGAGAATGTGTGTTTATAGAAGACTCAAATAATATGGGTTTACACATATAAGTTTACATAATTTTGTCACTATATTCTCATCAAATTTTGTATTTCGACTTTCAGCTTGATTACCAGACATTAACTATTCTGTGAATCCAAACTATTCCAAATGATTTCCAGTAGCTTCAAAATGGGTGGCACACAAACGTTCCCAAACCATCCTATTCACCAGTTGATTTCATACCACTGCCACATTTACCCAGTTTTGATCCAACTCCCCAGATTATTTATTCAAATATTCCATGAATACTTTTGAGCCCCTGAATAATCCTGGGGTTGCCACATCCAGACACTTTCAAATAATAGTGCACCCTATAGGTGCCACAGTGGGGCTGGATTCTGTGCATTGGAGACAAGAAGGGCTTCTCCCCTGCTCCCTGCCAAACACAGCAAGGCTTCACAAAAGAGGCTCTTTACTTCAGCTAATCTCCTCTCCTCATCTTCTCCTGCAGACATCTTCCAAAACTTCAACAACAAAAATAAATGCTCTCCAAAGAAAAGGTTTCTATGTAGTTCAGACTCTTTGTGTATAAACCTGGGAAACTAATATCTCCCCACCTCCCACCCTCTCAAATAATCTTCAAGGTAAAGTTTTACCACAGGGAAGAAAGCACCTAGACTTTGAAATTGGGAAGGTCTGTATACAAAGCCCTAGTTCATTTCCTTCAATGACATTTGAAAAGCGGGATGCAATTTCACCAACTAATCTTTGATGAAATACATTAAGTGTTGCAAACTCAAACTTTAAATAGTAATCAACAGGTGAACTGTAACAGAAGGGAACAGATGGCCTGTAACAAACCTTGCAGACTCTGTTGATACAGATTTGTCATTTCAAACAAACGTCTAAAATACATACTAATATTTGAGAACTTGTGTTCCCTGTGGCAGTAAGAACAAAGTGGGACTCAAGCTCATTCAAGAGGAACACAAATAATGTTAGGTTTCTTAAGTCTGGCGTGAAATGTACTACCAACTGGGTAGCTTAAAATAACAGAAAACTTACTTTCTCCCCTTTCTGGAGTCTTGAAATCCAAAAACAAAGGGGTTGGCAAAGTTGGTTTCTCCAGCGTGCTCTGAGAAAGAATCTATTCCACTTTTCTCTCCTACCTGCTGCTGCTGCTGCTGCTGCTGCTAAGTCACTTCAGTCGTGTCCGACTCTGTGCGACCTCAGAGAGGGCACCCCACCTTCTCAGATGTCGGCAATCTTTGGTGTTTTTTGTGTCGTTGATGCGTCAATCAATCACCACATCCCCCTCCACCGGGCATTCTCCCGTGTCTCTCACTTTCCTCTGCTTAAAAGGACCGATTATATTGGCTTAACGGCTCACCTGACTCCAATCTTATCTCATTTTAACTAATTTCACCTGTAACACTCCTATTTCCAATCAAAGGTCACATTCTAAGGTTTGAAAGATTCAATATATTTTGGGGCGGCAATATAATTCAACTTAAATAATAATATTCAGCCAAATGGTCTCTTATGATCACATGAATCAGAATCTTCTGGGGAGCAAGATAATTATGCATATTCTAAGCCACACCCCAAGACTTCTGAATCAGGATTTTCAAAGCAGTTGAACCTATTCTCGGTTTGAATTTTCTTTTTAAAGTAACATTACAAACTTGTTTTAAAATCACCATTGTAAACAGATTACTAATGTTTCTATGGTAATGGTCTGTGGTATTACAATAGAACATCTTTCTGACACTGAAACTTGGAGTCAAATAGACTACAATGTTTTAAGTAAGTTAGCCAAGTAACATTAAGTATTGCTTGTATGAGGTTGCTATGATACAAAAGGCAAAAAATCCTTTGAAAGTGATTTCATCTGAAAATGAAGTTTCATAATGGATTTATATCATAGTTTTAATGCATCTCTTTTTTCCTGTTTTATATTAATCTTTATCTTCTCTCTTCTTTATATGTTTACATTTCTCTTCTGTTCTGTTGAAGTAATAAGAATTCGTTTACGAGTATATCTCCAATTTATTTACAGTGACACTTCTTATGTATTTGTGTGCTAAAATCTGAGGAAATAATATCTTCTAAGACTCAATTTCAGTTTAGGAGAAATCCTTGCCTTACTGAAAGAGAGAAAAAAATAGCTACTGTGAAATGTAAAAAGTATTTTTCAAACTTCAACATGGATCAGAATCAACTTGGGATCTTGTTAAAAATTTATTCTGATTCAGTAAATTTAGGGTGGAGCCTGTGATTCTTCATTTCTAACAAGCTCCCAGTTGATGATGATGCCTGTTTGTGATCTGTGATTTGAGTAGAAAATCGATTAAAAAAAAATCATATAAAGACACATACAGAATGCTAATGGAGCACAAAATGGCAAAAGATTATTACAGAGAAAAGGGATGTAGATTTTGGAGTTCAACTATCCCTAGGAATTAGCTTTCCAAAGGGAAAAGAATATTCTGAGCAATGGGAATGGAATAAGTAAGGATTCAGAAGACAAGGGTAATGACCAAAAATGAGTGTGGTTAGACCAGTGGCCTTTCTAAATGCACTTGATGAAAAAGCAGATTCTTAGAACACAACTCAGAAACAATGATTTAGACCTTCTGAGACTAAAGGTATAGGAATCTCCCTGAAGTAATTCTCAGTTCCACTGTTTCTGCCCCCTCAATTGTGACAGCCCTCAGCTAGTGTGTAACACTAGGCTTTGGGGCTGTATGGCTGGAGGAGGGAAGGAAATACAGTCACCCCTCAGCAGCACTGGGGGAGTGGTTCTAGGACCCCTGTAACAAAATCCACAGATGTTTAAGTCCCTTATATACAACAGTATATAGTACCCTTGCCCCTCCCATCAATGGTGGGTGGTTGAATGCTTGAATGTGAATCTGCAGATATGGAGGGCAGACTGTAGTGTTCTTGAACATAACATAGGGCCAAGTGGAAAAGAGCATTCTGTGCCTTGTCCATAAATTGTGGCTTGTTTTTCAAAATAGTATCTTGACTTTTTTCAATGCTTTGGTCTCATTTGAGGGAAAAAAAATGAGCACACCTCTCACATTTAATATAGTATCATTATTTAATATATATGCAAATACAGTCATATGTGTATTTGTTGTGGTTTAGTCACTAAGTCATGTCCAATGCATTTGCGACACCATGTACTGCAGCCAACCAGGCTTCTCTGTCCATGGAATTTCCCAGGCAAGAATACTAGAGTGGGTTGCCATTTCCTTCTCCAATGCATGAAAGTGAAAAGTGAAAGTGAAGTCGCTCAGTCATGTCTGACCCTCAGCGACCCCATGGACTGCAGCCTTCCAGGCTCCTCCGTCCAGGGGTTTTCCAGGCAAGAGTACTGGAGTGGGGTGCCATTGAGCTCAATTTAAATCATAAGCCTCTAACTGATAGGACATGAACCCTGGACATGTTTATGAATAGCCCAGCAGTGAGCCACTCTTAGTCTCTGATATTAAACAATGTTAATACATTGATTCCTTTTAAATGCTTTGGAAATTTTTGTTAATATAAACATTCTCTACACTCTAAATCCCAGTTGCTGTGGAGATAAAATTAAGGTAAGCCAAAGGTGTTCAAAGCTCCTTTAGAAGCAACTCTGTGTGTTCCCTCCAGCTTCAACAGTGGAAATAGGAAAAGAGACAGAATAAAATTGAGCTTCTGGATTCAATAATACTCCCCCACACATCCTATTCACCTTTTTATATTAGAGCAGGAAACATTTACATCCTATTGGCTTACACAGGGAATTTATTCAGAGCTGACATTAGCTGTTAGTTTATGATAATTTTAATGAAATGTTCTCCAGTCCCTCTAAACATAAAGGATGTTTAAAGTGTAGGATAATGCTCGACAATTGAAAGGATATAACCAACAGGGGAGAAGTGATGCAGTAATAATCAAGCTGAATTGTTGTAATGTGACTGTTCTCTTCCAACAGACTTATTCGTTTCTTTTTATGCTCTGGATAAACTGTCTTATATAGTAGTGAATAAGTAATAATGAATCACATCCCAGCTGTGAGTGGTATTGTGACTGGTAAAATCAGGAGCAACCAAGGGAGTTCTGATCTCGAACAGTATTGTGTATGACAACAGAAACTTTAGTCATCGCAGTGAATAATTCTACACAAGAAGAACAGGAGATGATGATTATGAGGCTCATTTCTTAAATATAATTGGATACATGTTTAAAACTTGAGTCTTGGGAATTTAATAACATAGGGAATTTATCCTAGTTACTTTGATTATGATACTAAACAAGTTGTTTATCTTCCCCAAACCTTGGCTGTTACCATCTGTAAAACAGGAAATTGAATGAGATTGTTTTTGGTGGAAATTACAGTGGCTCAGAGGTTAAAGCGTCTGCCTTCAATGCGGGAGACCTAGGTTCGATCCCTGGGTTGGGAAGATCCCCTGGAGAAGGAAATGGTAACCCACTCCAGTATTTTTGCCTGGAGAATCCCATGGACAGAGAAGCCTGGTAGGCTACAGTCCACGGGGTCGCAAAGAGTCGGACACGACTGATCGACTTCACCTTCACCTTCACATAGAACATAGAGGAAGACAGAATTTGGTTACACAGTCCTCTGGCTCTGCTTATGGAACAATGGCAAGGGCCTTCTCACCAACTCCTCTGAGATATCTGATGAGTGTCACTAACTTCATATACTTAAAACTGAGATCTAATTTACCTGTTCCTCAAACCACTATCTATTCCTCGAACCTACTGGTTGCCCTGGCTGATGCTACATAAGCAAATAAGACAAACACTATTCTTTTCAATTCGTGTTCAATCCATTAACAAATCTTGTCAGCTCAACCTTCAAAATATCCCTGAACCTCACAAAGTTGCCCTATCTTCACTGTTTTT
This sequence comes from Oreotragus oreotragus, assembly GCA_006410675.1. Lineage (NCBI taxonomy): Eukaryota > Metazoa > Chordata > Mammalia > Artiodactyla > Bovidae > Oreotragus > Oreotragus oreotragus. The sequence goes on along the minus strand of SJYX01009555.1, from coordinate 174,176 downwards.
ATCATGGTCCAAACAACCATCATCTTTCACCTGGGTTGTTACAGTAGTCTTCTAAGGAGTTCCTACTTATACCCCCGCCCAGCTGCAGTCTATTCTCTGTTTAGCAGCAAGAGTTCTTAATTAAAATATAGATCAGATGACGCAACTGAGTGGCTTTATCTTTCAACAAATATCATATATTCATGTACATATGTGATATCTGAAAAAACTGCTACAGATGTTCATATTTATGAAGCAGAAATACAGACACAGACATAGAGAACAAATGTATGGATATCAAGGGGAAAGAAAGGTGGGATGGATTGAGACACTGGGATTGACATACATACACTAGTATGTATAACACCTAACTAATGTGAACCTGCTGTATAGCTCAGAGAACCCTCTTCAGTGCTCTGTGGTGACCCAAATGGGAAGGAAATTCAATAAGCAGGGCATATAGGTATACATACAGCTGAGGCACTTTGCTATACAGTAGAAACCGACACAACGTTGTAAAGCAACTAGACTCCAGCAAAACGGATTCATGTCAATGTATGCCAAAAATAATAAAATAATAAAACCTCAACCTTCCTTTAAAAAAAATAAATACATTTCCCTCTAGAAAAATAAAATAAAAAATAAAAATAAATAAATAAATATGTCAGATGATGCCACTTAGTGGCTTCCCTTATTTTTCAAAGTATAATCCAAGTACACTCCATGGATTCCCTGGCCTTGTCATTCTTGAGATCTAATCCCCTGCTACTTGTCCTTTCCTTACTCAGTTTTACTCGAATAGTTCAAACTGTACAAGATCCCATCTCAGGGATTTTAGCACTTCTGTGTGTTTTCATGAACTTGGGACATGACTCTTATAGCTGGAAGGACAAGGACATCTAGGAGAACTGAGACCTTTATCAGTTATATTCCTTTATCCTCAAAGATGCTAGTTTGGCATTCTTCACAGGGTAATGGATATACGTTTTCCAGCTGAAAGGGGGTACAAACTTTAATATACACAATTTTCTGGATGTATTATGTTTGTTAATGTATTAGTATCATTGGCCAAAGTAAATTCCAGGTTCGAGCCTGATAATGATGTGGAAGAAGTTCATAGAAAAGCATGAAAATGTGGATGTAGAATTTAATGTTGGCATTACTGTAACAATTAGTTTCCCATTGCTCCTGTAATGTTATCACAAACTTAGCACCACAAAATTATAGCATATAGATCAAATGAGCCTTAGAGGTATCAGAGGTCTGTGTTCCTTCAGGAGGAAGAACGTGTTTCCAGGTAAGACTCTGTGTTTCTGTCTTTTCCAGCTTCTAGAGGCTGTCACCATCCATTAGTTTGTGACTTCTTCCTCCATTTTCAAAACATAAATCACTGTAACTTCTACTTCTATCATCACATCCTATCTTCTGTGAGTCTCCTTCCTCTTTCTTATGAGTACCCTTTTGATCACACTGTGCCCATCCAGATAATCTAGAACATTTCCCTTAAGAGCCTTCATTTAATCATATCTACAAAGGTCCTTTTACCATATACAGTAACATACTCACAGTCCCAGAGATTAAGGAATGGCTATCTTTAGGCTTCATGATTCAACATAGCATACCTATAACAAAATGTATTATAGGGCCTAGAAAGAAATTCTGGGATGGAGTGGGTGCTCCTTAGATGTGTGTTGAATGAAAGAATAAATTATTAGAGCAAATTTTTAAAGACATTTTTAGCTTATAAGATACTCTAAAGAGATATTATGTATGCAAGCTGATTCTTCATATATACTGATCAAAACATGTGTAAAAGTAAGTCATTTTAATTATTATGGATTGACAGAAAAAGAGGAATGGCAATATCCATGTTTTATAACACATTTATTTGTTTTTATAGGCCTATGTAAATGTGTATTGCAGAGAAATTTGTTGGTTGATGATGCAAATAATATAATAAAAATTTGAGTCTATGCAACTCCAATATATAAATAATTTAAAATATTATGTATTACTAATATGCAAAGGGTTGTTGTAAGTATTTTATTTTATTAGCCCAGCTGATTTTTGAAACAATCTAATGAGGTAATACAATTAATATTCATCATTTACTAATGAATATACTAGAAAACAAATTGGTTACATAGTTTGCCCAACATGGCATAACTACTAACTAGGGGTGATGTGAGTGAAGCCCAGGAGCTGATTTCAGATTCAGCTACTTTAATCAGGAAGGAATAGCACCTTCATGGAGAAAGAGAAAGTTTCAAGGAAAATAATGGAAAGGGAAAAAAATCACATTTTATCGGCATTATTAGAAGAACTTGAAGTCAGTGTCATTTATATTCAGATATATTATCCAGAGAAAGAAGTATTCTAAGTAGAGAGACTAGCTTTATTATTATTTTTTAAACTTTTTATTTTGTACTGGAGTATAGCTGATTAACAATGTTGTGCTCATTTCAGGTGAACAGGGAAAGGGACTCAGCCATGCGTATGCATATTTCCATTCTCCCTCAATCTCCCCTTCCATCCAGGCTGCCACATAACATTGAGCAGCATTCATTGTGCTATACAGCAGGTCCTAGTTGGTTATCCATTTTAAATGTAGCAGTGTGTTCTTGTCCATCCCAACCCCTAACTATTCCTTTCTCTCATCCTTCCCCTTGGGCAATCATTAGTTCATTTTCTAAGTCTGTGAGTTTCTGATGAATCACAGAGACAGTGAAACTTGATTTCTCCATGAAAAGCAGCAAATATTCTTGTTTGACTGCAATATGTTTCCCTGTAGGAATATGTTTCCCTGGAATATGTTTCCCTGTAGGAAAATCAGCCTAAGAAAGTCAATCAAGAACAAATTATGAAAGAACTTGTAGAAGTGAGACAACTATCTTAAATTTGGTAAACAATGGGAAGCCTAAAAGTGGAATAATCTGATCAGATTGGCTTTTCAAAGTCTGATCTCACAATGGTATATGGGATAGCCTATAACACATGATAGTATGCAGGGAGAAAAGTGAAGTATTTTGCATAATTACAGGTAAATCATCATTTATATGAATTAATGGGAATTACTGAAGAAGGAAAGGGATAGAGGGATGAAATAAATCTGAATAATTTAGATGCTATATGATCTGTCAGGTTTATGAATTTTCTACAAAGAGTTAAAGAAAAATCTAAAGCTGCTTGATTTTTTAAGGTTGCCTCTTCAGAAGAAGTAATTCTTAAAAATTTGTCCCATCATTTGAAAATATTATCCATTGTTCCAGTTATTAAAGATTCACTGATGAAAACGCAAAAGCCCTGAAATGAAAAATGGGGCACATTATGGAAATAATTTGGTATTAAAATATAATAATAGTTATGTTCTGTACTCTGTACAAGAGTAAAGAAAAAGAGCTAGTTATTAAGGAGAAAAAAGTTATCACTTAATATTCAGAACCAAGAAAATAAGAAGTTAAAGATATCCACACAAAAAAAAAACTGGAAATATGGATAGGAAAGAAAAGATCAGAGTTAAAGTCTGGGATACTGTAAAGACAGGATAGACTGTTCCGTCAAACAAGCCCCACAGGTAGTGTCTTCAAATGGTAACTAATTGTTTCTTTCTCATGGCTGACTTTAATGTTGGAAAGCTCCGCAGGAGGCTCAGTGGCAAAGAATCCACATGCAGTGCAGGAGATGAGGGTTTGACCCCTGGTTTGGGAAGATTCCCTGGAGAAGGAAAAGGCAACCCACTCCAGTATTCTTGCCTGGAGAATCCCACACACACAGAGGAGCCTGGCGGGCTACAGTCCATGGGGTTGCAAAGGGTCAGACAAACTTAGCAACTAAGCAACAATGGACAACCATGTTGGAAGGATGGGAGGTGGGTTGGTTTTAAGCAGAATCTGCTCTCACACTCCTTCAGGGACTTAGGCTATTTTTATCTCATCCTCTTCTAAGGCTATGAAACCACCCACTTAATAAACAACATAAGTTTAGCAGCCAGGGAGGAAAGAGCCTGTGGAAAGTATATTGGATATTTTCAGGGGACAGATAGGAACTGGTGAATATTATGTCCAGCATAGCCCTGTGGATTTGACTCAGCTTCCTTCAGGAGGCTGGGAAATGCTGTTTAAGAGAGGGAAAAAAAAAAACCTGTGTTTGACACAGTAGTGGCTTTGCTTCAGAGGTATTTGCACATATTGAGACTTGAAGATGTTGGAAACAAGGAGAATCACCACAGGACTGACTACAGAGGAATATATGATGTTACAGCTTTAGAGAGCCCTACAATTCCAAGTGCTGTGTCAGGAAATAATCACACAGAAAATAAAAGAATAGAGAAATAGGAGATATTCATAATATGACCTATTACATCAAGGAAGGATACAACTTTAATACTGGTCAAAAGTATTAATGGTTCATGAACATAACATAGATGAAAAATGCATGTGAACATTAGATTTGGTAATAAGCAACACTTTGGTGAACATAAGATATCTTATAGTACAGTGACAGCACCAGAGAATCGATTGTGTTTTCTTCCTGCTGCTGCTGCTGCTGCTAAGTCACTTCAGTCGTGTCCAACTCTGTGCGACCCCATAGACAGCAGCCCAGCAGGCTCCCCCGTCCCTGGGACTCTCCAGGCAAGAACGCTGGAGTGGGTTGCCATTTCCTTCTCCAGTGCATGAAAGTGAAAAGTGAAAGTGAAGTTGCTCAGCCGTGTCCGACTCTTCGTGACCCCATAGACTGCAGCCCACCAGGCTCCTCCATCCATGGGATTCTCCAGGCAAGAGTACTGGAGTGGAGTGCCATTGCCTTCTCCTAGACTACACAAATTGCTGAATTTATTTGGATGTGATTCACAGTAGAGAGTTCTCAATTCATATTAAGATATTTGTTGATATGATCAGTTGTTTTATGCCTCTGTCAGTCTACTGCTATTCAAATTTTCTAGAATCAGAATGAAACTATTATTTTCCTTACAAAAAATAATATTAAATAATATTAATCATGTTTTCCAAGCAGGGACTGGACAAAAAACTTTTACTTACCTCTTTGAAAAAGTGTGTAAATACAAGAATCAACTGAATGGTTTCTACCCCTTTTTTACCCTTATCTTTTTGGTAGGAAAGTACCAAGGTGGGACAGAGAAAAATGATGAAGATGATTTTGACTATGTAACTGTCAAAGGTTTAGTTATCACTAAACCCATCTTCATCCTTATCTTTTCTTTTTTTAATATAAATTATTTATTTTAATTGGAGGTTAATTACTTTACAATATTGTATTGGTTTTGCCATACATCAACATGAATCCGCCACAGGTATACACGTATTCCCCATCCTGAACCCCACTCCCTCCTCCCACCCCATACCATCCTTAACAATGACCCCTGTGAGATAGCAAAAGAGACACAGATGTATAGAACAGTCTTTTGGACTCTGTGGGAGAGGAAGAGGGTGGGATGATTTGGGAGAATGGCATTGAAATACGTATAACATCATATATGAAACGAATAGCCAGTCCAGGTTCAATGCATGATACTGCATGCTTGGGGATTGTGCACTGGGACATCCTTATCTTTTCCGTAGTTTGGCAATCCATTTCAACATATTACCCATTTTTGCTTGATCTAGTTCAAATTGTGTTTCTGCCCCTTGAATTGAGTGCTAACACACTTCATCCAGGTTCAATGCATGATACTGCATGCTTGGGGATTGTGCACTGGGACATCCTTATCTTTTCCGTAGTTTGGCAATCCATTTCAACATATTACCCATTTTTGCTTGATCTAGTTCAAATTGTGTTTCTGCCCCTTGAATTGAGTGCTAACACACTTCTAGATTTTCATATCAGAAATCGGGGTAATAAGTTTTGTTTTGCAAAAATTTCTTTAAATGTAAAGAAAGCTAAGAAAGAAGGATTTCTAGTACAAATTAAAGGTTTGAAATGGAATATAAAAGAAATCCTGTGACCATAAAGTTCTCATATGTCTAAAGAGTGTGGAAGGATGGCAGTCTTCAATGGATGCTCCTTTCTCTTACAAATCAAATTAAAGATCATTTTTGCTTTGCTGTGGTAGTTAGATCTTTCTTTCCTTTTACATTGAAATGCTTATGTTTTCAATATGATTATGACAGCTGTCACATTTCTTCATGTCACTACATTTTGTGATGACTCTTGATATATACCTAAGATAATGGTGTTGAAGAAGTCTTTCTCTTAAATCTCAGAAATTCATTTGGTGATTTCCAGGTGGCATCTTATACTAACATATATGTGTACAAATATTTTATTGGTTAGTTTTGAAACTGTGGTGTTTCACAATGGTAATCCCATTAAAATAATAGTTAATTGCCAACAGACTGTCTTTCACTAACGCTCTAAAACATAACAAGAAAATAATTTGCTTTTCAAATTAATAAAGTCGTGCATTGTTATATGAGAATATACATTTGAAAGAGGTTATATAAATGGGAAATATATTGTTAGGCAATTGACTCAAATTTCTAGAAAGCATTTTGGCAATATTTCCAAAGAATCTACAAAGCGTAAATGATTCTGACTGAACAATGTCTCTTAAAGATTCTGCTAAAGAACATAATTCAAAATAGTTGAGCAAGGCAGAAAAAATATTAATGTATAAAAACACACATTGCAAAAGTGTTTATGATAAAGAGTTTGAATACCCTATATAAGAATTGGTTTAAAATATGATATATCCATAAATATTATTTTAACAGTCAAATACTATTCATCAAATATTTGATGATAAAATCTCATCATCAAAATTATTTTCAAATTGTTATGCTAAAATGTACATTAATAAGATAATTTAGAGAAGCAGATCAAAATGTACACTCTGATATTTTTCTTAAAAATAATGTTTTCAAACACGTTAGAGTCAAAACACAATGTAGTCAATTGACCTTATATCTGCAAGGTTGTTGTAATGGCTCAGACAGTAATATCAGATAAAACTGGAGAATCACTTGGGAAAAAAACAATTTGAAGGGAGAAAAATCTATCAGTTAATACAGTTATTTCCCCAGTTGATGATACAGAAATGAACTTTCCAACTTCAGCATGATTGAATAAACTGAACATCACAGAACCTTAAGAATGGAAAGATCACTGTTAATGTCATTCATTCACTCCCTTGATATCTATAAACAGCCTTCAGAAAAAATGAGAATGTATTCAGTTCTTTATTATAATTCTCAAAAGAAAGCATTGCTCTAACTTCCCACTTTAATAAGCTTACGCAATATTTCAAAGTTCATTTAAGGAAAAATTTTTCTCTTAAAAACCCAAAGTGGAAAAAAAGATAGACTTTCTTAATGGAGACTTAATTTTCTAACCATCACTGAAGTTTTAGTCTTATGGATGGCTATTTAGTAATTTTCTAGTTTTCTACTTCATTTAAAACATTTTTGCATTCTTCAGCTTTCCCTTATGTCTGCTATTTTTATTTAAGATTCTAATTCCTTACTTCATAAATTCTAGTAATCAATTTTTACTGTACTGCTCAAACTAAAATTTATATGAGTTAATTATAATCATAACTAATATTTTGTTACTGAAAAGTTTACTATTAAGAAGAATAGCAGCATTCAATGACCATCTTGATGTATGTCACCAAATTTTTGATTATTATTTCAGAGTAAGGCATAATTTCAAATTTAATTCCTTCATCTTTTAGTTAAATTGCTAAAAGAGCATACTAACTTGCTAAAGGAAAATGTACTTCTATTGCGTATTTCTTCCAAAATCAAATTTACAAAAGTAATATTCTTTAAATGAAGATGTAATTTTTTCATACTCCTAACAAAAAGTTTATAATCATGACTACATGTTTAGATTATTTTGTGTATGTGTGTGTGTGTGTGTGTGTGTATTTTGTAAGAATACTTGGGCTTCCCAGGTGGCACTAGTGGTAAAGAATCTGCCTGCCAATATGGGAGGCGTAAGAAACACAGGTTCGATCCCTGGGTTGGAAGGTCTCCTAAAGGACGGCATGGAAACCCACTCTAGGACTCTTGTCCGGAGAATCCCCATGGACAGAGGAGCCTGGCAGGCTGCAGTCTGTAGGGTCTCATAGTCATACACGACTGAAGTGACTTAACATGGTAAGAACACTTAACATGAAATCTATAAACAAATATTTATGTACATTGTACAGTATTTACTATAGGCACAATGTAGCAGATGGCTAGAATTGTTTCATTTTGCATAACTGGAATTGTTAGTGTTGTTTAGTCCCTAAATTGTGTCCAATTCTTTTGTGACCTCATGGATTATAGTGCAACAGGCTCCTCAGTCCATGGGATTACCCAGGCAAGAATACCACATTGGTTTGCCATTTCCTTCTCCAAGGGATCTTCCCAACCCAGGGAGTGAACCTGCATCAGGGAGTGACTCAAGAGAATTCTTTACCACTGAGACACCAGGGAACCTCATAACTGAAATTACATACTTATTGAAAAGCAGCTCCCCATTTCTCTTTTCCCACAGCCCCTATAAATTACCATTCTTCTTGGCTTCTCTTGTAGCTCAGTTGGTAAAAGATCCGCCTGCAATGTGGGATACCTGGGTTCCATCCCTGGGTTGGGAAGATCCCCTGGAGAATGGAAAGGCTACCCACTCCAGTATTCTGGCCTAGAGAATTCTATGGACAGTCCATGGGGTTGCAAAGAGTCAGATGTGATGAGTGACTTTTACTTCACTTCACTTCACTTGTTTCTGTAAGTCTGACTATTTTAGATACTTTTTAATTGGATCATGCACATATGCCTTTCTGTGATTAACTTATTTTACTTAGCATAAAGTTGTCCAGGTTAAGCCATATTGTATCATGTTGTACTGTCTTTGCTAAGGCTGAAAAATATTCCACTGTATGTATAGGCATTTTCTTTATCCATTCACCCATTTATGGACATTAAAGTTTCCATATCTTAGCTATTGTGGGAAATTGCTGCAGTGAATTTCTGAGTGCTGATATCTCTTTCAGATCCTGGTATAAATTCTTTTGGGCATAAAGAGTACCAAAGTGCGAAGGCTGAATCATATGATAGTTCTGTTTTTAATTTTTGAGAAAACATCATACTATTCCCATAACAGCTGCATCATTTTACTTACAAACAGTGTGAAAAGGTTCCATTTTTTTTCACAGATTCACCAAAAATTCTTAATTTTTCTTTCTCCTAATAACTGTCCTGAAATGAAATGAGGGGTACCTCATTGTGGTTTTGATCTGTATTTCTCTGATGGTTTTGTGGGGAATATTTTCCTATACCTGTTGGCCTCTTGTATGTCTTCTTTGTAGAAATACTTGTTCAAGTATTTTAGCACTTTAAAATCAGGTTATTTGAGTTTTTGCTATTGAGTTGTGACAGTTTCTTACAAATTTTGGAAATCTACCTCTTGTCTGAAATATTTCCACTCATTCTATAGGTGATCTTTTAACTCTGTCAATAATTTCCCTTGCTATGCACAGACTAGTTTGGTGTAGTGCCACTTTATTCTGCTTTTGTTGCTTGTGGTTTTGGTAGCATGTCAAATAAATCACTGCAAACAAATAAAATGAAGCTTTTTCTATGTCTTCCTCTCAGTTCAGTTCAGTTCAGTCGCTCAGCCATGTGTGACTCTTTGCAGTCCCATAAACTGCAGCATGCCAGGCTTCCCTGTCCATCATCAACTCCCAGAGCTTTTTCAAACTTATGCCCATAGTGTAGGTGATACCATCCAACCATCTCATCCTATGTCATAACATTCTCCTGCTTTCAATCTTTCTCCACATCAGGGTCTTTTCCAATGAGTGAGTTCTTCACGTCAGGTGGCCAAAGTATTGGAGTTTCAGCTTCAGCATCAGTCCTTCCAATGAATATTCAGAACTGATTTCCTTGAGGATGGATTGGTTGGATC
>SJYX01009555.1:150584-160697 GCA_006410675.1 Oreotragus oreotragus | reverse complement strand
GAGATGAGTGCAATTGTGTGGTAGTTTGAACATTCTTTGGCATTGCCTTTCTTTGGGACTGGAATGAAAGTTGACATTTTCCAGTCCTCTGGCCACTGATGAATCTTCCAAATTTTCTGGTATATTGAGTGTAACACTTTTATGGCATCATCTTTTAGGATGTGAAATAGTTCTACTGGAATTCCATCACCTCCACTAGCTTTGTTAGTAGTGATGCTTCCTAAGACCCACTTGACTTCACATTCCAGGATGTCTGGCTCTAGGTGAATGATCATACCATGATGATTATCTGGGTCATGAAGATCTTTTTTGTACTGTTCTTCTGTGTATTCTTGCCACTTCTTCTTAATATCTTCTGCTTCTGTTAAGTCCATACCATTTCTGTCCTTTATCAAGCCCATCTTTGCATGAAATGTTCCCTTGGCATCTCTAATTTTCTTGAAGAGATTTCTAGTCTTTCCCATCTATTGTTTTCCTCTATTTCTTTGCACTGATCACTGAGAAATGCTTTCTTATCTCTCCTTGCTATTGTTCGGAGCTCTGCATTTTTATGATTATATCTTTCCCTTTCTCCTTTGCCTTTTGCTTCTCTTTTTTCCTCAGCTATTTGTAAGGCCTCCTCAGGCAACCTTTTTGCATTTCTTTTCTTGGAAATGGTCTTGATCACTGCCTCCTGTATAATGTCATGAACCTCTGTCCATAGTTCTTCAGGTACTCTTACTCTAGAACTCTACAGTTTCAAGTCTTATGTTTAAGTCTTTAATCCATTTTAAGTTACTGTCTGTTCTGGTTTAAAACAGAGGTCTGATTTCATTCTTTTGCATGCAGACTTCCAATTTTTTCAATACCATGTATTTAAGAGACTCTCCTTTCTCCATTGTGCATTCTTGAATTCCTTATTCAAGAACAGTTGACCTGACATGTGTGGGATTATTTCTGGGCTCTCTATTTTGTTTCATTGGTCTAGAGGTCTGTTTTTATGCCAGTTCCATGCTAGTTTCATTATTATAGTTTTGTAATACATATGAAATCAGAAATGTAATGCCTCCTTTGTTCTTCTTTCTCAAGACTGCTTTCAAAACTCATGTGGTTTTATATGAAACTTAGTATTTTTTAGCTATTTCTATAAAAGATTTTATTTGGATTTTGATAGAATTTTTCTTGAATCATAATATCATTTTTTATAGAATAGATTTTAAATAATATAGATTCTTAATTCCTGAACATAGGGTTTTCTTCTTGCATTTATTTTTGTCCTTTTATTTTCTTCCAGCAGTATTTTGACATTTTCAGTGTACAGGTCTTTGTCTTTATTGGTTTTGTTTATACCAAAGCATTTTATTCTTTTTATGCTATAATAAATGGAATTGTTTATTAATTGCTTTTTTGATAATTTGTTGTTAGTGTATACAATGATTTTTATATATTGATTTGTATTTTGCAAATTTACTGAACTCAAAACTCTTCCACTAACAAATGAAAATCCAGAACCAGGTAGCTTAGTGAATTCCACCAAGGATTTAAAGAATGACTAACATAAATCTTTATCAACTCTTTCAAAAACTCTTGAAGAACAGAAAATATCTCAAAACTCATTTTTATAGGCCAGCATTGGGGCTTCCTTACTGGCTGAGATGGTAAAGACTGCCTGCAATGCAGGAGAATGAGTTTGATCCCTGGATTGGGAAGATCCCCTGGAGAAGGGAAAGGCAACCCACTCCAGTATTCTTGCCTCGAAAATTCCATGGACAGAGGAACCTGGTAGACTATAGTCCATAGGTTCATAAAGATTTGGACACAACTGAGCAACTATCATATTACCCTAGTATCAAAGTCAGACAAATTTATATAATAAAATACAGATATATAAAGCTATATAAAAAATACAGGCCAATAACTCAAATGAATATACATGTAAAAATTCTCAGCAAAATGACCAAACCAAATCACACTGCATATTTAAATGCTCATACTCCATTACCAAGTAAGATTTAATCCCTGGGATATAAGGACAGTTATGGGAAGATCCTCTGGAGAAAGGAAAGGCTACCCACTCCAGTATTCTGGCCTGGAGAATTCCATGGATTATATAATCCATGGGGTCGCAAAGAGTCTGACGTGACTGAGCAACTTTCACTCACTTTTAATTTCTTACATGCACCACTTCCTACTCCCAGTTTCCCATGTGACACATAAACTGTTTTCTGTTAGAGATTAAGCTCACTTTTATAGAATTTAATATGCATAGAGTCATACATTATGTACTTCAACTTCTTGCATTCAACACAAGATGGAGATCTATCCATGTTGTGATATGTATCAGTTAGCTTGTGTGCAGATACCATAATTTCTCTATTTACTTATCATTGGATATTTGGATCATTTTAAGTCTTGTGACTATTACCAAAAGCTTCAGTGAAGATTTGCATACATATCTTTGTATGGACATATCATTTTTCTCATGGATTAATATCTAGGAGTGGAATAACTAGGTAGTGCATATTTATACTTGTATTTTTAACAAACTATCAACCTATTTTCTAAAATAGGTATGAATTTATGTTCCATCAGCCAGGTATCAGAGTTCCAGTTATAACAGACCCCTAGTAACACGAGAAAATTCCTTTTAAGCTATTCCTAGTGGATGTGTAGTAGTATCTCTTTGCTGTTTAAATGTGTATTTTCCTAATAGCTAAGAAGGCTGATCACTTTGTGTGCTTATTTGCCATCCATGTATCTTCGTTAGTAAATCATATATAAAAATATTTCTGAAAATTATACATTGGGTTATCTGCTTGTTATTTAGTTGAAATAAATCTCTACATATTTAAGATATTACACATATAAATTACACATGTGAGTAAAGATGTGAAGCAGCTAGATTACTTATACATTGATGTTGGGAATGTAAAACAGCATAGCCAATCTGGAAAATAACTTGGCTGTTTCTTAAAATTTCAACACATAAGTATAATATGACCTAGCAGTTGCATTCTTAGGCATTTATTTCAGAAAAACAAAGACTTATGTTCATACAAATATGCAGACATGAGTGTTTACAGTAGCTTTAATTGTAAAAGGGGAAAAACAGGAAACAACCCAGATGTTTTTCAAGGGATAATATTTAAACAAACTGTGACATATCCATACAAAGAATGAACTTCTGGTTCAAATAACAATTTGGATGAATCTCAAGGGAATTAAACTAAATGAAAACAGCCGTCTTCATAATGTTCATCTATGCTTCCAGTAATTTCATTCTTGAAAAGACAAAATTTTAGAAATGGAGAACAGATTAATGGTTGGTAGAGAGTAAAACTCTGGGTGGGGGAGAAGGAGAGCCTGATGGGAGAGCAGTAGGTATCTTTTTAGAAGGACAACACCAAAGATTCTAGTGGTGATTGACTAAGGGGGAAGATAAATAAGCCTATGCTGTGCTGTTCTGTGCTCTGTTTAGTAGCTCAGTCATGTTCAACTCTTTGTAACCCCATGGCCTATATATAGCCTGCCAGGCTCCTCTGTCCATGGGATTCTCCAGGCAAGAATACTAGAGTGGGATGCCATTCCCTTCTCCAGGGGATCTTCCCAACCCAGGGATTGAACCCAGGTCATGCATATTACAGGTGAATTATCTACTGTCTGAGCCACTAGGGAAGCCCATACACTTTATAAAATTATATAGAATATACATAACTGGAAGTACTATAAAAATTGGGAAACCTGAATAATATTGGTCAATGGCTTCATGTTAATATTTAGGTTGTGATATCACTCATTATCAGAGAAACGCAAATCAAAACCACAATGAGGTACCATCTCATGACAGTCAGAATGGTCGCTATCAAAAAGTCTATAAATAATAAATGCTGGAAAGTGTGCAAAAAAAAAAAAAAAAAAAGGGACCCTCTTACACTGTTGGTGGGAATGCAAACTAGTACAGCCACTATGGAGAATAGTGTGGAGATTCCTTAAAAAACTGAAAATAGAACTGCCATACGACCTAGCAATCCCACTTCTGGGCATACACACCGAGGAAACCATAATTGAAAGAGACACGTGTACCCCAGTGTTCATCACAGCACTGTTTATAATACCCAGGACATGGAAACAACCTAGATGTCCATCAGCAGGTGAATGGATAAGAAAGCTGTGGTACATATACACAATGGAATGTTACTCAGCTATTCAAAAGATCCATTTGAATCAGTTTTAATGAGGTGGATGAAACTGCTGCCTATTATACAGAGCAAAATAAGTCAGAAAGAAAAACACCAATACAGTATATAAAAGCATATATATGGAATTTAGAAAGATAGTAACGATGACCCTATATGCGAGAGAGCAAAAGAGACACAGATGTAAAGAACAGACTGTTGGACTCTGTGGGAGAAGACAAGGGTGGGATAATTTGAGAGAATACCATTGAAACATGTTATTATCATATGTGAAATAGATCGTCAGTCGATGCATGAGACAGGGTGCTCAGGTCTCGTGCACTGGGAACCCTGAGAGATGGGATGGGGAGGGAGGTGGAAGAGGGGCTCAGGATGACGGACACATATACACCCATGGCAGATTCATGTCAATGTATGGCAAAAACCACCACAATATTGTAAAGTAATTAGCCTCCAATTAAAAGGAAAAATAATAAATAAATTAAAATTTTTAAAAAATTAGGTTGTGATAATGTACTATAGCTTTTCAAGATAACACCATGGGGGAAAATGAAATTAAGAAACTCATGATAACTTCACTATTTCTTAAAAATTCCTTAAAAAAAAAACTGCAATTATCTTATAAAAACTTCAGTTAAAAAGGGATTTTATAGATAACTATAGCACACAGCTCTAATATAAAGTTGTCCTATGTCTATTTATTAACAAAGGGCTTTTAGTTTTTATATTTGATATAAACATCCCTGAATGATCAGTAAAAACTAAACCTATAAAAGACTGCAGGACTACCATTGTGATATGATTTTCCACATGTAAAAATGAAATTTAAAAGACTTCTCACTCTTCAAAAACAATATATATTTTGAGTTCAGGGATATAGACTTTGATATAAATAGAGCCCTCTTTATATTGGGAGATGGGGGGATGCTTGATCTTCTATGAATCTTTATTGGTTAAGACTGAAAATTTGACATTATAAAGGTATTCTCCTTGAGCAAACTAGTTGAGATTATGTAACAGCAAAAATGTCTATATATTCAGCCTAGATAAGAACATACTTGCTACTTCATTGGACATCAGCCTGCAAAGAAAAATAAGTCTGGACAGAGATCTTACACCTTTCACAAAAATTAATTAAAATGGATCATAGATGAAAACTGCAAAAAATATAACTTCTATGAGATAATAAAGATGGAAATCTAGATAAACTTGGGTATGGCAATGACTTGTTAGATACAGCATCAAAAGTATAATCCACAATAGAAATAATTGATAAATTGTACTTCATTAAAATTAAAAACTCTGCCCTAAAAACCAAGGAAAGAGAAAAAAAAAGCTATAGAGTGGAAAAAAGTAAAATTACAAAGACACATCTGATAAGGATATTGATGTCATATTACATTTGTTAAAGCTCAGAGAAGGTACAATAATAAGATTGAACCATGATGTAAACTATGGACTTTGGGTGATTATGATAGTCCATGTAGGTTTACCCTTTGTAACCAATGTTCCACTCTGGTGAGGGAGGTTGATAATTGGGGAACTTGTGAATGTGTAAGAGCTGGGATTATTTGGTAAATCTCCGTGCTTTCCCCTCAATTTCCCTGTGAACTTTAAATAGTTCTGGGAACAAGAACATCAATAAAATGTTTTAAAATTAATATAACATCTGATTTGGAAATATGCTTCCTTCAGAAGGGTGATAAACTGTTCTTAATTTAGTTCAACCCAGTTCAAACTGAGAATTTCTATAGGTCTCTTGTGAATTACCACTTCTAAGAAGGAACTGATAACTGTATGCTTACCCTTATGGTTACATTTCCAGTGCTGCTTGTCTTGTAAAGAATTTATTTGTTCACACTTTGCAACTAAATTATTTTAGCAGCCTGCCTCCTTTTCCTTCAACAGCTCCTGAGCATTACTTGTTTTATATCACCTCTTTAGTCTCATCCCTTCCACTTCCAAACTGTATTGCCTTTAAAATAAAGACTTTCAACTCTCTGTTGTGACATTAACTGATCTAACTCCCCTTTTTGTAGCCCAACTTTTAGCAAAACTGTCAGTCACACTGTGGCACTAACCTGTATACATTTATACCTCAATACATTTTCCTATGTCAATCCCTACTTTGATTTTATACCCACATTATCCCTGGTGAGATAGGGATTTCCCTGGTGGCTCAGATGGTTAAGCGTGTGTCTACAATGTGGAAGGCTCGGGTTCAATCCCTGGGTCGGGAAGATCCCCTGGAGAAGGAAATGACAATCCATTCCAGTACTATTGCCTGGAAAATCCCGTGGACAGAGGAGCCTGGTAGGCTAGTTGCAAAGAGTCAGACATGACTGAGCGACTTCACTTCTTCACATTTGCCTACGTCAATCCCTATTTTACTTTTACACCCACATTATCCCAAGTTTCACCTTCAAATTCTGTATGTGTTTTATGGACTGGCTCATATTTAGAGACTGGCATCTTCTCTATGAAGCCTATTATCACTTTAGGTGAAAATGACTTCTTCCTTTTCTTCTTCCTTTTCTTTAATTTCTGAATTCTCACAACTATTCCAGTAGACCTGGGACATAATATCTATTATTCATTTCTTACAGTTATTTAACTGATCTTTTTTCCCTGTGTCATAAAGTCCTTTAAGACAGAAACTGTGTTGTAAGTTCCTTCAAGATTCCTTATAGATTAAAACTGAGGATATCACATCTACAAAGATGGCTTGAATATAATAACTACTATATATTTGTTTGACAAGCATCTCTAAAATTGTGATTTAGTAATTTCACATTATGGGAGGTTTATTTGGCTCTGAACAAGGAAGAGAAATTACAGATGTGATTTTAATAGGCCATATAATTCCAAGGATTTCATTCTGGCAAGAGAATCAAATTAAAGTCAAATTAACAATAAAATAAGATGCCGATTGATACTGATAAACTGTACATGCATAAACAAAGAGAAGTTTTACTAAATCTTGGGACAATAGGTGATGCCTGACTTGAAAAAAGTTGAAGATAATCAGGAAAATATACCATATAAAACATTCCAAGAAGGAAGTAAACAAATATGAAATTATATCATCAGCAATGACATGCAAAATTCATTTGTAGAGAGGGCTGGAAATGAAACACCTAGAAAGTAAGTAGTGGCCTCCAAATTATAGAATCTGGTTCAAAACTACAGGTCTGAAAGGTGAAATCCTAGATATCCATCCTCCTCATCCAAGATTAATGTACAAGTCGGTCCTTTTGTCAAAAGTTACAAGTCATTATTCTTCCATTATCTTTTGCATTTTTCCTCAATCATATTTCTAACTGACTGGAGAAAAATTATATTTTTTGTTATTATCAAAGCTTTAGATTAATATTATTTCTAGTATTAAAACCCATGTATTGAGCTTCCCTGGTGGCTCAAAGGTTAAAGCGTCTGCCTGCAATGCGGGAGACCCCGGTTCGATTCCTGGGTCAGGAAAATCCCTGGAGAAGGAAATGGCAACCCACTCCAGTATTCTTGCCTGGAGAATCCATGGAGGAAGGAGCCTGGTAGGCTACAGTCCACGGGGTCACAAAGATCGGATACAACTGAGCTACTTCACTCAAAACCCATGTATAAACAATATTTAACTTGAAAGAAAAGTGAAAGTGAAGTCATTCAGTCATGTCCGACTCTTTGCGACCCCATGGACTCTAGTCTACCAGGCTACTCTGTCCATGGGGATTCTCCAAGCGAAAATAGTAGAGTGGGTTGCCATGCCCTCCTCCAGGGGATCTTCTCAACCCAGGGATCAAACCCAGGTCTCCCACAGTGCAGGCACATTCTTCACCATCTGAGCCACCAGAGAAACCAAAGAATACTGGAGTGGGTATCTTATCCCTTCTCTAGGAGATCTGCCCAACCCAGGAATCCAACCTGGGTACCCTGCATTGCACGTTGATTCCTTACCAGCTGAGATACTAGGGAAGCACAGTCATTAAAGCCATCTAGGAAAATGTAAGAGCCCTGGTTGTTGGGATTCAGGAAGAATTCAGAGTATGCATGATAGAATAAGCATTGAAACATGTATATTACCATATGTAAAATAGATGACCAGTGCAAGTTCAACACGTGAAGCAGGACACTCAGATCCAGGTGCTCTAGAACAACCCAGAGGGATGAGGTAGGGAGGGAGGTGGGCAGGGGGTTCAGGAATGGGGGGACACATGTGCACCCATTGCAGATTCAAGTCAATGTATGGCAAAAATCACCACAATATTGTAAAGTAATTACCCTCCAATTAAAAAAAAAAGATATGGCTTGACTAAGAACACTGATATTTGGACAAAACAAAGATGTTAGGTGAAGGACCACATTTCATGAATAGTACACTTCGCTCTCTTGTAATCTTAGTGGATTTTCCCACTAAAATTTGTATGAGGAAAGCATGCCAGAAAAGTTATAAGATACTCCATAAAAAGTAAGTCATGAAAATTAGCATGTATGCAGTTTGGCCACTTTCAAGGAAAGAATGGGAGATGGGCATTTTTGCCTGCTCCCTCTATGCTGAGCTCATGGGAGATAGCCAAGGTGAGTGCTCTTAGGCTGTTAGGAATTGCATCTTCACGTAGTTGGTGACTTTCAGAGCTATATATTTTCAGGGCCTATCACTTGGGTGAGAGTCTACAAGTTGGAGATTTTATATTGTGGTCCAAATGTTTTGCTCTTCAGGGAGAAAATGGAAACTGGGAATTCCCTTTCTATTGTATGTCAATGTTCTGGGGTGGGGTTTAAGGTGAGAGTATATCTCAGCCTTTCATACCATTTCAATATGTGCATGTTCTTATTTGTCCCATGTGTAGTAGTTGGTCATCTAGTTTCTGGATTTCCCTGAGGAAATTGTTCCAAGTACAGCTGTACCTTCCAAGTGCACTCCTAGAAGTTCATCAAAGTTCTGGAGCTCCTATGTTGCCATTTTGGTTGACTCTTCCATCCCTACTCATTCATTCATATATTTACTTTGGCTGTGCCAGGACTTGGCTGTGGCATACAAGATCTGGTTTCCTGACCAAGGATCGAATCTGGGCCCCCTGCATTGGGANTCCAAGTGCACTCCTAGAAGTTCATCAAAGTTCTGGAGCTCCTATGTTGCCATTTTGGTTGACTCTTCCATCCCTACTCATTCATTCATATATTTACTTTGGCTGTGCCAGGACTTGGCTGTGGCATACAAGATCTGGTTTCCTGACCAAGGATCGAATCTGGGCCCCCTGCATTGGGAGCATAGAGTTGTAGCCACTGAACCATCAGGGAAGCCTCCCTACTCATTTTTCAACCTAAACAAACATGATTTTAAATTCCAGTTCTGTCATAGATTCTGTCATAGATTCCCAGGCTTCTCAGGTGGTGCTAATGGTAAAGAATCTGCCTGTCGATGCAGGATATGCGAGAGATTTGGGTTTGATCCCTGGGTAAGGAAGATTCCCTGGAGTAGATAGTGGCAACTCACTCCAGTATTCTTGCCTGGAGAATTGCTTTTACAGAAGGGCCTGGTGGGCCACATGATCCATCAGGCTACAGAGGCGGACGTGACTGAGCAACTGAATGCAACACTCACAAAAATTCCAAAGATATTAATCAACCTTTCTAATAGTCATTTCATCTGCAATCATATGAAAAAGAGTACCCTCAACAACAACAATGCACCCCACCCCAGTACTCTTGCCTGGAAAATCCAATGGACGGAGTAGCCTGGTGGGCTGCAGTCCATGGGGTTGCTAACAGTCAGACAGACTGAGCGACTTCACTTTCACTTTTCTCTTTCATGCATTGGAGAAGGAAATGGCAACCCACTCCAGTATTCTTGCCTGGAGAATCCCAGGGATGGGGGAGCCTGGTGGGCTGTCGTCTATGGGGTCACACAGAGTCGGACACGACTGAAGTGACTTAGCAGCAGCAG
>SJYX01009555.1:106477-118308 GCA_006410675.1 Oreotragus oreotragus | reverse complement strand
GGTGATGGATAGGGAGGCCTGGCGTGCTGCGATTCATGGGGTTGCAAAGAGTCGGACACGACTGAGCGACTGAGCTGAACTGAACTGATACATACATATTATACTGGTTTACAAAAATAATGAATAGCTATTTACATTTGTATTATAAAGTTAATACAAAATAATTACTTAACTAAATAATATTAGTTATATTCCACAAATTATTAATAATTTTGTCAATATTGATCACATTTTAAGTGCCACAGATAATACTGCTTGATTTTAAAATTTTTCTTGGCTCATAGATGGTCAATAAAGATATTCTGTCAATTTTATTTATGGAATTTTTAAAATAAAAACAAACAAACAGTGATAATAATTGAGGTGTTAAGAAGTGGTCATATTTTCTAAAAATCTTGAAGAGAAAACTAATAGCATTTTATGATGAAATAAAATTTAGATACAGGGGAAGGGCAGGGATTGAGGATTGTTTCATGATTTTAGGACTGAACACCAAGAAGCTAACATCATCTTCCAGGAGGCTTTAGGTAGAATCAGTCAGGTGGAGTGAGGGAATTAAAGTTTGCTGTTATACTACCATGTTTGAGATTTTTATTCACCAACCAGATAGAAGTCTGTCCAAAGGGACATACTATCTGAACTGAGGAGTATGGCTTGGGCTGAAGACAGGATTTATCATTAGGATACAGCCATAAAACAGGAGGAGATCAAGTGAGTAAATTTTGATAAAGAGAACAAAGGAGTAAACCCCAAACAACCAACAGTGAAAGTGAAAGTGTTAGTCACCCAGTCGTGTCCGACTCTTTGCAACCACCCCCTGGACTGTAGCCTGCTAGGCGCCTCTGTCCATGGGATTTTCCAGGCAAGAATACTAGAGTGGGTCACCATTTCTTTCTCCAGGGGATCTTCCCCACCCAGGCATTGAACCTGTGTCTCCTGTGTCTCCTGCATTGGCAGGCAGATTCTTTACCACTGCGCCACCTGGGAAGCCCAACCAATAGTGAGAGGTGAGCACAAGGAGGGGATGGATAGGGCATGAGATATGCCAAGTAATGAAATGTACCCAGTGACCTGCAAGTCACTTTAAATATTGTGTGCAAGAAGCAAGGGTCAATTCTGTTGGCATGTCATATAAGATGGATACTGATAATTAACCATTGTAGTTAGTATTGTGACCTCAATAATAATAGCCTGAATGGTGTGAATATATAAAAGAAGAGGAGGATAAGATGATACTATAAATATGAGTACTACAAACAGAGACAAATGTATTCAGAGGAGTAGAGAAATGAGGACACTTTTTATGGGAATCACTGAAGGCCTGATAGAACCAATCCCTATTGATTTAAGCAGATAGGAAAGCTGAAGGCTATAAAGATATGGGGCAGATAAAGTGAAAAGAACAGTTTTCTGAAGGTGGGACACATACATAGTGGTTTTAAAACCACCTAGCTTTAAAAACCATTCCTAATTTTTAAGGGAATCTCCACACTGTCTTCCATAGGGGTTCTATCAACTTATGTTCTCACCAACAGTACAAAGGTGTTACCTTTCCTCCACATCCCCTCCAGTACTTATTGTTTGTAGTTTTTTAATGACGGCCATTCTGACTTGTGTGAGGTAATGCCCTTATTGTAGTTTTGATTTGCATTTCCCTAATAATGAGCAGGTCAGTTTTCATTTCAGTCCCAAAGAAAGGCAATGCCAAAGAATGCTCAAGCCACTGCACGATTGCACTCATCTCACACGCTAGTAAAGTAAGGCTCAAAATTCTCAAAAACAGGCTTTAATAGTACATGAACCATGAACTTCCAGATGTTCAAATTGGACTTAGAAAAGGCACAGGAATCAGAGATCAAATTGCCAACATCCACTGGATTATCAGAAAAGCAAGAGAGTTCCAGAAAAACATCTATTTCGGCTTTACTGACTATGCCAAAGCCTTTGACTGTGTAAAGAACAAGATAAACATAAACAGACTCTTTATATAAATTAGTCAAAGAATTCCATCCACTGACGCCAGCTCATCTCCTGGTGGAAAGGGAGATGTGTATAAGAGACAGCCACTGGATTATCAGAAAAGCAAGAGAGTTCCAGAAAAACATCTATTTCGGCTTTACTGACTATGCCAAAGCCTTTGACTGTGTGGATCACCACAAACCATGGGAAATTATTCAAGAGATGGGGATACACCTTACCTGCCTCTTGAGAAATCTGTATGCAGGTCAAGAAGCAATAGTTAGAACTGGACATGGAACAACAGACTGGTTCCAATTAGGGAAAGGAGTATATCAAGGCTGTATATTGTCACCCTGTTTAACTTATATGCCGAGTACATCATGAGAAATGCTAGGCTGGATGAAGCACAAGCAGAATCAAAATTTCTGGGAGAAATATCAATAACCTTAGATATGCCACTGACACCATCCTTATGGCAGAAAGCTACAACCAACCAAAAGGCCTCTTGATGAAAGTGAAAGAGGAGATTGAAAATGTTGGCTTAAAACTCAACATTCAGAAAACTAAGATTGTGGCAACCAATCCTATCACTTCATGGCAAATAGATGGAAACAGTGGAAACAGTGACATAATTTATTTTGGGGGGCTACAAAATCACTGCAGATGGTGACTGCAGCCATGAAATCAAAAGAGTCTTGCTTCTTAGAAGAAAAGCTATGATTAACCTAGACAGCATATTAAAAAGCAGAGATATTACTTTGCCAATAAAGGTCTGTCTAGTCAAAGCTATGGTTTTTTCAATAGGCATGTATGAATATGAGAGCTGTGCTATAAAGAAAACTGAGAGCCAAAGAATTGATGCTTTTGAACTGTGGTGTTGGAGAAGACTCTTGCAAGTCCTTTGGACTGCAAGGAGATCCCATCAGTCTATCCTAAAGGAAATCAGTCCTGAATATTCATTGGAAGGACTGATGTTGAAGCTCCAGTACTTTGGCTACTTGATTTAAAGAACTAACTTATTGGAAAAGACACTGATGCTGGGAAAGATTGAAGGCAGGAGGAGAAGGGGACAACAGAGGATGAGATGGTTGGATGGCATAACTGACTCAATGGGTGTGAGTTTGAGTAATCTCTGGGAGTTGGTGATGGACAGGGAGGTCTGGCATGCTGCAGTCCATGGGGTCTCAGAGTTGGACACTACTGAGTGATTGAACTGAACTGAATAACGACAATGCTGAGCATCTTTTCATGTGTTATTAGCCATCTCTATGTTTTCTTTATGGCAAAGTTTTTGTTTAGGTCTTCTACCCATTTTTTTATTGGGCTGTTTATTTTTTTGATGTTGAGCTGTACAAGCTGCTTATATATTCTGGAGATTAATCCTGTCAGTTGTTTAATTTGCAATTATTTTCTCCCATTCTGTTGGTTGTGTTTTGTTTATCGTTTCCTTATGTGTGCAGAAGAACATTTGTTTAAGTTCCATTTGTTTATTTTTGTTTTTATTTCCATTGCTCTAGGAGATGGGTCAAAGAGGATGTTGCTGTGATTTATGTAAAGAATATACTGCCTATGTTTTCCTTTAAGAGCTTGATAGTTTCCGACCTTACATTTAGGCCATTCTTTAGTCCATTTTGAGTTTATTTTTGTGTATGGTGTTAGGAAGTGTTCTAGAGGGGCCACCTTACTCAGAGTAGGGATTTTCTGAATCAAATCCCACTAAATCCATAATTTGAAGTAAAAGAATGTGCAATCATATTAAACAATGCAATGATTCAGTTAGCTAAAGAATGCTAATTTCTTAAACATTCTGAATACAGTCTCCTCCTTTTCTGCTCTGAGGATTTTTCTTCTCTTACTACAAAAAGAGTCCAAAGTAGCAGGTAAGTAAGAAGGAAAGGATATTAGAAATGGCTATAGGGAGACTGCTTATGTTTCTGGGTTCATTCTTTTGGATTTCTTATAGCTCTAATGAATTCAGAGATTTCATGTTTTCTCTCTGGAAAATTGAAGTATTTTATTGAATGTAGTATTAGCAAATTTTAGGGAAATGCAATGAAATCTATGATTGTGTTTGTTCATGTGAAACCTTGTTTATTTGGTAATAGTAATTTTGGCCAATTGTTTTGTTAATTTGGTTTGCTTTCTTTTGGCAGGGAGACTTGCAATGCTAGTAAATTATTGAAAGACTGACACTAAGCTTTGTTCTTTGGCCATTAGAGACTTGGAGACATAATTGTTTTAAATAGCCATGCTATTTCAAATTGAGATGACCACTGAAGAAATGGCATAGAGTTCCTTTAGAGTTCACTGGAAAAATCAGTTTAAAAAATCTCTCTCATATTATAGGCCTTGAATAGATTTCAGCTTCCAGTTAAAAAAAAAACCTATATATAGTTCCTTTAAATAGCACAGATTTTTCTTTTTGGGGGTTTCTTTCAATTAAGTCATATAATGAATAAATGTTAAATATTTAATTTAAATTATTATAAATACATTTTTCTATTGTGTTTTATCTCTAGAATGTCTAAAGAAAATAATAAGGACTCAGGCAATTGAGGTGCTCTGAGGAGGACGGCATACCAGTAGGGGTGTTCAGGTCTGGGAACTTGCATATTGCATACGAACTTGGGAAGTGGATATTGGCATTTCTATTAAAAATAGGAAATACAGAAAAGTGGCCACTGAATTCCTCTCCTGTGCTCCCATGTTGAGCATGAATTTTGTCACTGTTAGCCACTAGACTTTTACTTCCCAAGAAAATCTAATGTATTGCAGATGAAGAAAACAGTAGATTACAGTCTGACAGTGGTTAAGTATATTCTAATTTTCTTCCTTTTTATAGGAACTGGTAGTTACAGGATTCCCTAAGAATGTTTCAGAAAAGAAATTTTAGATGCAGTAACAATATTATAAGATATGATGTGACAAAATAGAATAGAATGGAATAGAATAGTGGTTGAGTATATTAGATGTTCACATGGGCATTATGTGAAGAATAGACTATGAGAGGAGAAATTCAGTCAGCAAACACGTAGAACAAATAAAATTAATGAACAAATATCTCATAAATAGTAAATTAGTATTTCTGATACTTCTGTTACTGACATAACATTACAGCCAATGGACTGATTAGCCATACTTTTCTCTTAGATGCAAAAATAATCATAATTAATTTTTATTGTACATGCAGTTGTTTTCAGTGTTATAGAATTAGGAGGTAATAAGCAACATTGTTGATGTAGAGAGCTGGACTTTTGATGAGCTATCTGGCCAATTACCTCTCTTCACCCATCCATGTCCAGTGCTTTGCAAAACCAATATAGTATTTTAAAGTAAAATAAAGTAAAAATAATAATAATAAATAAAATAATACAAAAGATATAGACTACTGTACAATAGAAAAACTGTTTTTATAATGACAGGTTCAGTTCAGTTCAGTCGATCAGCTGTGTCCAGCTCTTTGTGGCCCCATGGACTGCAGCACACCAGGCTTTCCTGTCTATCACCTACTCCTGGAGCTGACTCAGATTCATGTCCATTGAGCTGGTGATGCCATCCAACCATCTCATCCTCTGTTGTCCCCTTCTCTTCCTGACTTCAATCTTTCCCAACATCAGTCTTTTCCAATGAGCCAGTTCTTCACATCAGTGGCCAAAGCACTGCACTTTCAGTTTAAGCAACAATCCTTCCAGCGAATATTCAGGACTGATTTCCTTTAGGACTGACTGGTTGGATCGCCAGTCCAAGGGACTCTCAAGAGTCTTCTCCATTCTCAAACCAGGTTTCTAAAAAACATCTCAGTGAGGGGGAGAAAGATATAGACTACTGTACAATAGAAAAACTGTTTTTATAATGACAGGTTCAGTTCAGTTCAGTCGATCAGCTGTGTCCAGCTCTTTGTGGCCCCATGGACTGCAGCACACCAGGCTTTCCTGTCTATCACCTACTCCTGGAGCTGACTCAAATTCATGTCCATTGAGCTGGTGATGCCATCCAACCATCTCATCCTCTGTTGTCCCCTTCTCTTCCTGACTTCAATCTTTCCCAACATCAGTCTTTTCCAATGAGCCAGTTCTTCACATCAGTGGCCAAAGCACTGCACTTTCAGTTTAAGCAACAATCCTTCCAGCGAATATTCAGGACTGATTTCCTTTAGGACTGACTGGTTGGATCGCCAGTCCAAGGGACTCTCAAGAGTCTTCTCCATTCTCAAACCAGGTTTCTAAAAAACATCTCAGTGAGGGGGAGAAAGAGGCATCTGTGAGTATGGGCTTGCCCTGTCTCTTCAATTTCCTAGAGTTGCTCTGGTTTACCTGTTTTAAGTTCTGAGGTTCTGGATTATATTTCACTAGAATAAAAGATTCCTCTGCCCAAGCTATAGCCACCCCTGCCCCTACCACATAGGGCTATGCAAGATGGGCAGGTCATAGTGGAGAGTTCTGACAGAATGTGGTCCACTGGAGAAGGGAATGGCAAACCACTTCAGTATTTGTGCCTTGAGAACCCCATGAACAGTATGAAAAGGCAAAATGATAGGATACCGAAAGGGGAACTCCCCAGGTCAGCAGGTGCCCAATATGCTACTGCAGATCAGTGGAGAAATAACTCCAGAAAGAAGGAAGAGACAGAGCCAAACCAAACCAAAAACAGCACATAGTTGTGGATGAGACTGGTGATGGAAGCAAAGTCCAATACAGTAAACAACAATATTGCTTAGAAACTGGAATGTTAGGTTCATGAATCAAGGCAAATTGGAAGTGGTCAAACAGGAGATGGCGAGAGTTAACACTGACATTTTAGGAATCAGTGAACTAAAATGGACTGGAATGGGTGAATTTAATTCAGAGGATCATTATGTCAACTACTGTGAGCAAGAATCCCTAGGAAGAAATGGAGTAGCCATCATAGTCAACAAAAGAGTCCAAAATGCAGTACTTGGATGCAATCTCATAAATGACAGAATAATCTCTGTTCATTTCCAAGGAAAACCATTCAATATCACGGTAATCCAAGTCTATGCCCCAACCAGTAATGCTGAAGAAGCTGAAGCTGAACGGTTCTATGAAGACTTACAAGACCTTTTAGAACTAACACCTAAAAAAGATGTCCTTTTCATTATAGGGGTCTGGAATGCAAAAGTAGGAAGTCAAGAAACACCTGCAGTAACAGGCAAATTTGACTTTGGTGTACAGAATGAAACATATCAAAGTCTAATAGTTTTGCCAAGAGAACACACTGGTTATAGCAAACATCCTCTTCTAGCAACTCAAGAGAAGACTACACATGGATATCACCAGATGATCAATATCCAAATCAGATCGATTATATTCTTTGCAGCCAAAGGTGGAGAAGCTCTATACAGTTAGCAAAAACAAGACCGGGAGATGAGTGTGGCTCAGATCATGAAATCCTTATTGCCAAATTCAGACTTAAATTGAAGAAAGTGGACAAAACCACTAGACCATTCAGGTATGACCTAAATCAAATCCCTTACAATTACACAGTGGAAGTGAGAAATAGATTTAAGAGACTAGATCTGATAGACAGAGTGCCTGATGAACTATGGAAGGAGGTTTGTGACATTGTACAGGAGAAAGGGATCAAGACCATCCCTATGGAAAAGAAATGCAAAAAAGCAAAATGGTTGTCTGAGGAGGCCTTACAAATAGTTGTGAAGAGAAGAGAAGCAAAAAGCAAAGGAGAAAAGGAAAGATATAAGCAATAGCAAGAAGAGATAAGAAAGCCTTCCTCAGTGATCAATGCAAAGAAAGAGAGGAAAACAACAGAATGGGAAAGATTAGAGATACCAAGGGAACATGTCATGCAAATTTGGGCTTGATAAAGGACAGAAATGATATGGACCTAACAGAAGCAGAAGATATTAAAAAGCTGTGGCAAGAATACACAGAAGAACTATACAAAAAAGATCTTCACGACCAAGATAACCATGATGGTATAATCACTCACCTAGAGCCAGACATACTGGAATGTGAAGTCAAGTGGGCCTTAGAAAGCATCACTATGAACAAAGCTAGTGGAGGTGATGGAATTCCAGTTGAGCTAGGCCATGGTGCTCAGGTAGCTCAAAGTGTGTCTGCTGGAGGATACAGGCATAGGTAAATCAAGTATTGTGTAGTGGTTCATGGAAGACAGGTTTGATCCGAACATCAACCCAACAATAGGACCACCTTTTATGACCAAGACTGTCCAGTACCAAAATGAGTTACATAAATCCTTCATCTAGGATACAGTTGGACAAGAACAATTTCTTGCCTTAGCACCAATGTACTACCAGGGCTTGGCTGCAGCTATAATTATTTATAACATCATGAAATATTTTCAACATTAAAGAATTGGGTAAAAGAGCTTCAATAGCATGGCCCACCCAACATTGTAGTTGTCATTGTGGGAAATAAGTGTGATCTTATCGAGGTAAGAGAGGTCATGGAGAGAGATACCAAGGACTATACCAACTACATCCATGCAGTCCTTTTATGGGCCAGCACAAAGAACAAGATAAACATAAACAGACTCTTTATATAAATTAGTCAAAGAATTCCATCCACTGACGCCAGCTCATCTCCTGGTGGAAAGGGCTTCAAACTCTACAGAGCCTTTGGAGCCTAGGCAGAGCTGCTGCTGACTGGGCCTCGGCCCTGGGGCTCCCAGATGAAGTAGCTGGTCCTGACAGGCCGCGGGAGGGCTGGGCCCCATCTCCAGGGGTCACCTGCCAGTCTCAGATCTTTTTTGGGCAACTGGGATTCACAGGAATTAACTGCTTCCGTCTCCTCTTCAGATACTGCAGCAGTAATAGGTCAGTCTGTGGACTTCCGTCCTGTAAAGGATCTCTGTGTACACAGGGACCGCATCGTTGGCTCCTGATGTTGCCGAGAAGGAATGTACAGTTGTGTGAATGGTAGGATGAGATCATTGAGTAGCTTTGTAGTCAAGATTCTATGTCACATTTGTAAAGGAAATATTAGCACTTTCATGGTTCTTGAGGGGAAAAAAAAGTCCTTGTGGATACATTCCTTTCCTTGTTTTCCCATTGACCACTGCCACTGCTAGAGGGAGTGATAGCATTTAGAATGTATGCAGTTACCACCCTGGAGGGATAGCAGTTAGGATTGTCTGAAGCTGAGGTGGATTGTTTCTGAGGCTGATGGAGAGGCACCCACCCACGCCATCTCTGACACAATCTCCACTGGGCACAGCAGCCCAGGACCCTGTCGCACGGGTATCCCCAGGCACATCACTGGCACCTTTTTAAGTAAGCTCTGACAATCAAGATGGTGGTGGTAGAGAGGCTGCCTGGAACATGTTGAATTGCAGATTCAGTTTAAACTGACTAGCCATGTTTTCCAAAGAGAAAAGAAGCCCGGAAAGTGGGGTAAATGCTGTCCATTTTTAATTTGACTGAGTTGTCTTGGTGGGGGAGACAGCTATCTGTTGCTTAGCACATGAAAAGTTGTAGTCACATATTTATGAGACCACTGCTTACAGATCATAAATTATGTAAATACAGTAATAAATTCTATGTTTCATGGAAAAAGAAAAAAGAATTCCTTCCACTCTGAAACTCATTAATATCCCAACCAATGATTTCATATATCTGACAGGATAAAATAACTAACTGTATAAAAAAGTAGTACTTAATATATCTTTAACAATATGTTTTGTCTCACTTAAAAGATTACAGTAACTAAAAGGTAAAGAAGATGTGCGTATTTAACAATATATTTTGGTATTAAAAGGGGGAACTTTTTTAATATAAATTTATTTATTTTAATTAGAGGTTAATTACTTTACAATATTGTATCGGTTTTGCCACACATCAACATGAATCCACCACAGGTATACACGTGAACTTTTTTTTTAACTGTCATAATTATTAACTACTTGTAAATAAGATGGCCATACATTCAAATGCCTGGCACAAAATTCTTATAAAAGAAAACAAGGTAATACTGGTGAATNGTTAATTACTTTACAATATTGTATCGGTTTTGCCATACATCAACATGAATCCGCCACAGGTATACACGTGAACTTTTTTTTTAACTGTCATAATTATTAACTACTTTTAAATAAGATGGCCATACATTCAAATGCCTGGCACAAAATTCTTATAAAAGAAAACAAGGTAATACTGGTGAATGTATTTCCTTTATGATCTGGGGTCATGCTAATACAAGAGGAAAAAATGATGCCATAATGAAATATCTGATTTAATGAAAAAATAATTACCACATATAGCAATCTTTGTTTTTTATATTCTACATAGGACTGAGATAAAATAGTATTTGTCTTTCTGTAACTTATTTCACTTGTCATAATGCACTCAAGGTCCATCTGCTGCTGCTGCTGCTGCTAAGTCACTTNTGCTCCTGGGCTCTAGAGCTCGTGGGCTCAGTAGTGGCACACGGGCTTAGTTGCTCTGTGGCATGAGGGATCTTCCTCGATTAGGGACCCCAGCCGTGTCCCTGCATTGGCTGGTGGATTTTGACCACTGTCCCGCCAGGGAGTCATTATGCGAAATGATTTTCAACAGAATGCTTGGGGGGGAAGCAGACGGCCTGCTTTGATGTCTGATCATAGTGTTAGGCTTTTCAATTCACACAGCTGCAGGAATTTCTGAGGGATCCCATCATGACATCATTTTGCCTTCAAGCTGAATCATATCTAAAAACTGCCCCTGGTACCACTGGAGCACACTTTCTGTCTAAAGGTCTTAGGGGTAAGGGATCTGAAGTATTTTTCCCTTTCACCTGTCAGTTCTGAAGTTAGGCATCCTTCTCTCTGAATCCCAGGGATATTTAGGACTGTTCACCCAATCTTACTTTATTACTGAGCTACAGGGAGCCCATCACCAACATGATGCTTGCCCATGATGCTTGCTCCACAAATCAGCAGATTTGTGGAGGTGCGCTTCTCATGTAAAAGGAATTAGAAACTTTAGAAGCATATCCCTTAATGTGAAGGAACTAGAATCCAGGGAGTTTATACTACAGCTCAGGCGGGGTCAGAAAGCTGCAAGTGGTCTTGGTGCCCAGCCCACACTTCTTCCCCTGTCGCCATCCAGCCCCACCCCCCAAATGGGGGAAAGGAGGGCCCTTTCTGGTCGCCATGCACCCCCCAGCACACAGCCACAGGGGGCAAGGTCAGCGCTTAGCAGGCTCCAGTGGGGCTTGCACGAAGGTCACTTTGGCTTACTGACTTAGAATACTTCTCTGAGTCCCTGTGAAATACTTTTTGAATACTGTTATTCTTTTAAATAAAGTCTTTATTGTAGTATAACATACCTGTGTTCACAGTTCATAAATGTGTAACACAGCGAATGAATAGGAATTATGCTGCTGTGAATATTCATGTACACATTTTTACATGGGCATATATTTTCTTTGCTCTGGTGTACATGTCTGGAAATGGAATTGCTGAATCATACGACAACTCTGTGTTTAACCATTTGAAGAGAACTGACAGTTTTCCAAAGTGTACCCTTTTATATTCCAAGTGGCAGTATGTGAGAGTTCCCGTTTCTCCACATCCTTGCCAGCACTTACCTTCTTTTTCATTATAACCATCCTGGTGGGTATGAAATGACATTTCAGTGTGGTTTTGATTTGCATTTCCCTGATGATTGATGATGTTGAACAATTTTTGTAGGCTTGTTGGCCATCTATGTATCTTTGGAGAAATGCTTGTTCAGCTCCTTTGCCCATTTTTCTTTCTTTAAAATGTATTTATGTTTTAATTGAAGGATAATTGCTTTACAGAATTGTTTTCTGTCAAATATTAACATGAATCAGCCACAGGTATAGATAAATCCCCTCCCTCTTGAACCTCTCCCCGCTCCCTCGCCGCCTCCCTCC
>SJYX01009555.1:86865-103909 GCA_006410675.1 Oreotragus oreotragus | reverse complement strand
TGCATGTGCAGTCACTTCAGTTGTGTACCAACTCTTTGCAACCCGTGGACTGTAGCTCGCCACTTTATATTCATACAACAAAACTACTTTTACTAGAAAATAGCTAAAGATTTCTTTACAACTTTCAGAAGTATTCAGCAAATATTACTTAAGCCCCTACTATGAGCCAAGGATAGGAGACATACAAGGGTCACTCTTCTCTTTCCCTTCCTCGTGTTGTGGGATTTTGCTTTACTGTGCATAAGAAACAGACAGACAGCAGTGTGGAGGGCAGTGGCATGAAATGAATAAAGATAGCAGATGGGACCAGAGCTTCTCTCACCCATTTCTATCTTTCACAGTATTTTGAGAGATAGTAAATATATATATATTATTATTATTATTTTTACAGCAGAAATACGTTAAAAAGTTTGGTTTGTCCTAAATGGTAATAACAGAAAGACAATGAGTAATTTGTCAATATTTAAAAATCAGAATATTTTATATAACAATCCATATTTCTATCTTATCTAGAAAACTTGAAGGCAGCTGGTCCTAGATCCTACAACCAAGGTATTCCCTCATTTCCTCACATGGCTTATTCATCATGCTCCACCCACTTACATCACCTTGGTTAGGGTTTTCCTCAAACTGCCAGATCAGAAAACCATCAAGACTCTGGACTAAAAATACATATTCCCAGCTCATCCTCTGGAGATTCTGGTTCAATATATTGAGAATAATGGTAGACTCTAAATTTTAATAAGCATCTTATGTGATTCTTTGTAAACAAAGTAGCTGGGGAAATGGTACTGTAGGCATTTCAGTTTGCAGCCCCAAGATGATTAAGAAGATGCTATTAACCTCACAATAAGAGTTGGTGATTTCAACACAGTATTAATTTATGGGAAGTTAATAAATGTGAGACACAGGAGATGCAGGTTTGATGCCTAGGTAAGGAAGATCACTTGGAAAAGGGCATGGCCACCCACTCCAGTGTTCTTGTTGGGAAAATCCCGTGGACAGAGAAGCCTTTATCATGCCATTCCCCTCCACACTGTGTCTGTCTGTTTCTTATGCACAGTAAAGCAAAATCCCGCAACACCAGGAAGGGAAAGAGAAGAGTGACTCTTGTATGTCTCCTATCCTTGGCTCATAGTAGGGGCTTAAGTAATATTTGCTGAATACTTCTGAAAGTTGTAAAGAAATCTTTAGCTATTTTCTAGTAAAAGTAGTTTTGTTGTATGAATATAAAGTGGCGAGCTACAGTCCACGGGTTGCAAAGAGTTGGTACACAACTGAAGTGACTGCANTGTATGTCTCCTATCCTTGGCTCATAGTAGGGGCTTAAGTAATATTTGCTGAATACTTCTGAAAGTTGTAAAGAAATCTTTAGCTATTTTCTAGTAAAAGTAGTTTTGTTGTATGAATATAAAGTGGCGAGCTACAGTCCACGGGTTGCAAAGAGTTGGTACACAACTGAAGTGACTGCACATGCATGCATACAAAGCACTAACGGTAACAGTAAAGATAAGCACTATCATTCACTGAACATTTACTCTCTTCTGAGCGTTATGTTAATAGTTAATTCTATACAAACATACTATATTTATACACACACAGTATATAATTGACTCTCCACTATGTGCTGATACTAATCCTAGCACCTTAAATATTATTTCAGTGGTGTCAGTACTATTTTTCCCTCATTCAGAAAATGAAAACAAAGCCCAGAAAAAAAAATACTATATTTTTAATGTTCTACAATTTGTACACATAAATATTGAATCTGAACCTATGTAATGTGACTTTAGAACTAACAACTCTAAACAAAATCCCTCTGCCCTATTAGTACAGTTAAGAAATGATATGACAAGGAATAAATATAAAGGCATAGTGGTTAAAGGTGGACTCATGCTTATGTGACTATGAATTCTTGCTCTCTTCAGAGCTTATAATTAATTCAGCAGATATTACTGCAAAATAAGGCATGCTGCAGTCCATGGGCTTGTAAAGAGTCGGATATAACTTAACCACTGAACAACAAAATCATATTATAGACTTTGTCCCAAGAAGATCTAGAAGAAACATATTAGTTATGATAAAACAAAGAGACTAAATTTATATGGAAACTATGATTTGATATTGTGTATAAATTCACAAAATATAGAGACTGTAGCCCCCTGAAAGTTTTATTACAATAAAGTTAATTATATCCAATTTAAAGTAGAAAATATATCCATTGTTTTCAAGCATGTAAAAACAATTATCAGACTCATTGCCAAATTACTGACTTATTGTCTTTAAAACTAAATGCACTTTTCTCTATTTATTCCAGTATTTAGTATTACGTGGATGTTTAGGATAAACCTTATTTTGCTCTCTTTAATTGTTAGCCCCTCTCATTCTTTATTTCTCTCCCCTCCCCATTCCATGCCAGTCTGGAGGCAGGGAAAAACTTCTTTATACTTTAAATTAAAATATGTCTCTAGAGTCTGGCTTCTCATGAAGTGTGGGCTACTTTTGAATTATTTTTTCATGAATATATTGTGCATATTAAATCTGCATACTAAATTGTTTCCCTTAATTGTCTTCTGGTAGTCTTACTGTCAGAGAGGAGCTAGAAGGGATGGTACTAACAGGATAGGAAGTGATGGTCAGCTCCTCCACCAAACAAAAATCCACATAGTGAGAACACCCACAGGCCCCACTCCAGACGGATTGATTCTGAGCTTACATTTTCTAGAGAGAGACAGGATATTGGGGTGGGCAACTAAGTGACGTTCTTGTGCCTCTCTGTAGGCTGTCCCACTCTGTCCTGGAAATATCTGCACAATGTTTGCTATTCTGAAGCCATTCTATCAATTTTACAGATAGAGGACATTTTGTCTAGCTTCTGGAATTTCTATTAGTATTCCTATAGTTGCCTCTGACTTTACTCTCTTTTATGTATGTCTTTATTTTATTGAGAAGGTGAGAAAGTCTGTCAATCATTTCAAGATAAATCTATCCTCAGTTCAATTCAGTTCAGTCGCTCAGTCGTGTCAACTCTTTGCAACCCCACGAATCGTAGCACACCAGGCCTCTCTGTCCATCACCAACTCCCGGAGTTCACTCAGACCCATGTCCATCGAGTCAGTGATGCCATCCAGCCATCTCATCCTCGGTTGTCCCCTTCTCCTCCTGCCCCCAATCCCTCCCAGCATCAGAGTCTTTTCCAATGAGTCAACTCTTCGCATGAGATGACCAAAGTACTGGACTTTCAGCTTTAGCATCATTCCTTCCAAAGAACACCCAGGGCTGATCTTCTTCAGAATGGACTGGTTGGTTCTTAAACCATTTGGTTTGGGGGGTTATTTCTAAGATACTAGCTCTACTCTGAGGTTGTTGTCCCTCTTGAGACCCTCCAAGATTGTTTATGTAGTGTGAACCAGGCCAGATGTGCTTCAGAATGCTGCCCCGGCCATTTTTTGAATAGCTGTATCATAGGGCACTCTGTTTTGGTCAAGTGGGATAAAAATAAATGTAGAAATGCTTAAAGATTATAGAGCAAATGCCTGGCACTCATCTAAAGAGCATGCTAAATTATTTGATTTAATCTTCACAACAATCCTAACAGTAAAAAAAAAAAATTATAATTATTTCTGGTTTAATGATGAGAAAGCTGTGGCTTTGGGACTTTATATAATCTACTTAGTAAGAAACTAGGAGACACAGAGTCAAATTTAAACCTCAATTTTTGCCTAAATTCAAAAGCTGGACTCTAATCTACATGTGTAAGTGATGAGTTTGTATCCATACTGAACACTAACATAAGAAAAGACACACAGTAAGGAGAGTGCTTGTATACTGCCTTGGCTAATCAAAAAATGCAAATAGTCTATAAAGTCCCAAAATAGTCAATTCTACCAATAACAGATGAAAAATTCTTTGGGGAAAATGTCAACTGTTTTGATAACACGGGTTATTTTTCAGTATTTTTATATAAGAATCTTCTGCTTATTTTTTATTAGGAATATATATCATAAGATGCTGTCAGGGGAGAAACATGTAGAGCTCAAATCTTACTAAAAATCCCTAAACACCCAGAAGTCAACTTCAATATGTACACCACCATTAGCATATTATCACCAGAGGAAATATTCATAGGAGAGAGAAATACAGCATACCAGAGGATTTTTTTTTTTCCTTTAGAGGTCAGAATTATGACAGCTCTCATTGCTTATGTTAGAAAAATCTAATTTCACATCCAGTTTCAAATCCTGCTGTTTCAGCAGAGCTAACAGAGATATGTGAATGAGTAAAGTCAGCCCTTATCGTAAAGCAGTTACGAAATCTGTGGTTTCAATATCCTTCATGGGCAACTTTTATTGATAATGTTATATATCTTAAAATAAACGGGGTTTCTATGGTACTGGGCCCATAAAAGTAGTAAGATACTGGAAGTGACGTGTGTGTGTGTGAGTGACTCAGTTGTGTCCGACCCTCTGTGACCCCCGTGGACTGACGCCCTCCGGGCTCGTCTGTTCATGGGATTCTCCAGGCAAGAATACTGGAGTGGGTTGCCATTTCCTTCTCCAGTTGGAAGTGACATACATACCTACAAAGGTTATGCCTCTTGCCAGAGAGGCATTTAACTGAATGTCTCAATTAAAATACTGAGAAAGTAGGTTTTCATACAGACAGCATGAAAATAGGGTGGACCAGGTAGATAGGAGGTGAAGTATCCTAATATTTTATTTGAGAAGCATGGAAATTGAAACTATAACCTTTTACATTTAAAAATTGGGAAGTCTGAAACTTTCTCTTTAATTTCTTCATTCTGAACATAGCAAAATTTTTCAGTAAGTAGGTTTGTTTCCTTGCATTTCCAAGGAAAAAATTTATCTTCAGCTTTGTATAAAATAAGAAATAAAATATATAGAATCCTTTACATTTTGCTCTTGAGTAACCTACAAGGAATGTGGACAAACAATGTATCATATTCTTAGTAACTGACAGGTTTGAGTGGTAGGATTTCACTTTTGACTACTGGCTTGCAAATATTATTAAATCACATTCCTAATGAACATGGCTTAAAGATTTGTGATGTTGAAAAGTAACAGGGTCACAACGGATAATATTCATAGGTTTATCAATGCTCAAACTAATAAATATTTAAATCACACAAGCATAAACTATATGTAATCTCTAAACAATTCTGTTATTTGTAATAAAGTTGACACACAAATCTACTTTTTAAACCTAAGAACTTAAAAATAAGCATTTTTTATTACTAAATAGTTTTAAAATTTGGTTTTAATTTCCTAATACTAAAATATATTCTCTATTCTTTATTCATTTATCAGTAAATATATAAATAGTAAAATCTTAAGTCATAATTTTAACCTTGTCTTATGAGAGAAGTGTCCCTATTGTGACCCAACTAATATTATTTTCATTATAACACTAACAATTATATTTAAGATCAATATTTGTAGAACATATAGAGGGGCAATATATAGACATTAAAGTAGAACATGTGGAAGAGGAGTACATTATATGTCAAAATGATATTTATGCCTATATCCACATATGATTAAAACAGAGTAAACAACATCAGCCAATCAAGTGTAGTGATCATTGGAGAGGACGTGGCACCATTTATCATCATCTGTATTTTTCCCCATTACCTCTCCCAGTATCTTCCATATAGTGAAAGTACAATATACACTTATCAAGTATTTACTGAACATTTTCTATCTTTCTAGAACTATGAAAAAGTTAGTCTATTATTTCTTATATGCAGCACTACACTCTATTAATTTACATTCTAATGATATAAAGTTTTTAAATTAATTTTATAAGTGCCACTGGAGCATGTACTCACCATCATTCGAATGGTTAAGTTCAGTTCAGTTGCTCAGATGTGTCCGACTCTTTGTGACGCCATGGACTGCAGCACTCCAGGCCTCCCTGTCCATCACCAACTCCTGGAGTTTACTCAAACTCATGTCCATACAGTCAGTGATGCCATCCAACCATCTCATCCTTTGTCATCCCCTACTCCTCCTGCCTTCAATCTTTCCCAGCATCACTGCCTTTTCAAATGAGTCAGTTCTTCACATCAGGTGGTCAAAGTATTGGAGTTTCAGCTTCCACATCAGTCTTTTCAGTGAATATTCAGGACTGATTTATTTTAGGATGGACTGGTTGGATCTCCTTGCAGTCCAAGGAACTCTCAAGAGTCTTTTCCAACACCACAGTTCAAAAGCATCAATTCTTTGGCACTCAGCTTTCTTTATTGTACAACTCTCACATTCATACATGACTACTGGAAAAACAATAGCTTTGACTACACAGACCTTTGTTGGCAAAGTAATGCCTCTGATTATTAATATGCTGTCTAGGTTGGTCATAACTTTTCTTCCAAGGAGTAAGCATCTTTAATTTCATGGCTGCAGTCACCATCTGCAGTGATTTTGGAACCCAAAAAGTAAAGTCTGTCACTGTTTCCACTGTTTTCCCCATTCATATGCCAGGAAGTGATGGGACCAGACCTCTAAGCCAACTTTTTCATTCTATTTCACTTTCATCAAGAGGCTCTTTAGTTCTTTTTTGCTTTCTGCCATAAGGGTGTGTCATCTGCATATCAGAAGTTATTGATATTTCTCCCAGCAATCTTGATTCCAGCTGTGCTTCATCCAGTCCAGCATTTCTTATAATGTACTCTGCATATAAGTTAAATAAGCAGGGTGAGAATGCAGCCTTGACATACTCCTTTCCCTAATTGGAACCAGTCTGTTGTTCCATGTTCAGTTCTAACTGTCGCTTCTTGACCTGCATATAGATTTCTCAGGAGGCAGGTCAGGTGGTCTGGTATTCCCATCACTTTCAGAAATTTCCACAGTTTATTGTGATTCACACAGGCAAAGGCTTTGGCATAGTCAATAAATCTGATTGATTGATTATATTATTTCCAGTCAAAGATGGAGAAGCTCTATACAGTCAGTGAAAACAAAACCAGGAGCTGACTGTGGCTCAGTTTATGAACTCATTTGAATGGCAGTCTCAGTCAATTAACTCCCTTTTGAACATTTTGTATATTCACCATAACAGAATAGAATAGAGATCACAAAACAAATAGGCATATTCCTCCACACTGGGATCCCTGAGAATGATGAAAACTGTAGACTATCCTCCAGAAAAATGCAATGATCTATGTATACTTTATTTCATGCTAATTCAGAAATGCATCCTAAGGCTAATGGACTTCCAATTAAAAAAAAAAATGATTGTAGAAAACTTCACACATGACAAAGTGTCTCGTACTTAAACTTGCCCTTTTACAACTAAAAATTTGACAAAACATGTAAAATAACTGTTTTTCAGATATATCAAAATAGACATCACAGTACTATAATCCTTGAGAGAAGAAATAATAAAAATGAGAATATAATTGCCCTAGCTTTCTGCCTAGACAGGAAGATATGCCTTTTCAGATCATGTCACAGGCAGGAGAAACCAAAGCACTGCAGTCTTGTTGAACTGAGGAAACAGGTGTTGAAGTATGAGGTCATAGTAGGTGGAATTTAGGAGTCAAGTACGAAAAGAAAAAGTTACATGAATAATACTTCAGAAATATGAATAGGATCCCTTAACTTTTTGGAGGACTCTCAGGCAGCACATATGTAGGATTTAATTCCAGTAAGCCATGCCAAAAAAAAGAAAAAGTTTCTGGATGCCTGTAAATCTAAACAATTTATAAAGCTCATGCAAGCCACAAATGTTGAGTACAAATCACCACAATGGAGAGACCTTGTTGCATATTTGAGGCATAAAGCAGAGATCCAAGGAAAGTCACACCTTGGTAGTAGGGATAAACAAGCTCTACAGTAAGACTACTGTAAATCCACCTATTTAAAAAAAATCTTATAAATGATGCAATGACTCAATTGTCCTCTAGAATAAAGTCAAGTACTGTAAAAGGAAGAGAAAAAACTCCAGACACACATCAACATATTGATTTCATTTTCAGCGTCTGAAATTTTCAATTTCAAATGTCTGCTACAAAATATGCTAAAAAATTATTTTAAATATTTGATATTCATTAAAAAAGTAAACTATTTTTATTTTATTCATTAAAGTAGTAAACTCTTTAATAGTAAATTGCTTATAATAATAAACAAGTAAATTATAAAAATAAGAGCAAAATGTGAAAATTATATACCATGCAAACTAAACATAAGACAGCTGCAATGGCTATATTACTATCAGAATGATCAAAGAGAAATTGGTAAACTCCTTAATGAAAGAGTTTTCAAGTCATCAACAAGGTATAACAATGCTAAAAATGCATATATTCAATAAGAGAGCTTCAAAAATAAATGAAAACTCAAAGCAAGAATTATATGTAAGCATATCCACAATTACAGGAGATTTTTAAGCTCTCAAAATTGACTGAAAGATCAACCAAAAAGTTACTGCTAAGTCACTAAGAATATACAAAATTTCCACAACTCAAATAAATGGACCAGGCTGACATTTACATAATAACCAAGGGGTAATGGAGCTGGAGAATCCCAGGGATGGTGGAGCCTGGTGGGCTGCCGTCTATGGGGTCGCACAGAGTCGGACACAACTGAAGCGACTTAGCAGTAGCAATGGAGCTGGAGTAATTATATCCATCAGCCTTTGGTCAAGAGCTACCCAGATATGCAAATTCTTCGACAATTCCGGCCTTTTGTGCTTGAAGACAAAGAGAGTTCCAGTAGCCCAGGACAAACCCTTATTAAAAGTATGCTAGTGCCCTCAATTGGAAGTGAAAGCCCAGCAGAAGACTTCAGGGTGAGAAAATAATACATACAGCGAAAGGAGAAGACACTGGCAGTTTCAGAAATGGGATGAGGCAGAACTCAGATAGCCTCTGGAAAAGAAAGAAAGGTGCTTATGTTGACCAACAGAAGAGGAATCAAGATCCACAAAGAACAGATTAAGCTGGGAAAACATGAGCATATTTGTTACAGATTAAGGGCAAATGTGTTGAATGTTTATAATGAGAGCTTGCAGATAATAGGAGAGCAATTATGACTCACAAAAACATTAAAATCTAAAGCACACAGGAAAATAT
The DNA here is from genome assembly GCA_006410675.1 of Oreotragus oreotragus. Lineage (NCBI taxonomy): Eukaryota > Metazoa > Chordata > Mammalia > Artiodactyla > Bovidae > Oreotragus > Oreotragus oreotragus. The sequence goes on along the minus strand of SJYX01009555.1, from coordinate 94,821 downwards.
TATGATGGACTAAGACAGTGGAAGGAAAAATGTGAGAATGAAGTAGAAACAAAAACTAGTGAATTATTGAGTATTTATTATGAAGCACTGGCGGACGGCATGGCAACCCTATCCAGTATTCTTGCCTAGAGAATCCCATGGTCAGAGGAACCAGGTAGACTACAGTTCACAGGGGTCACAAAGAGTTGTATACAACTGAAGCGACTTAGTACAATGCACCATGAAGCACATATCATACCAGGAACTTTGGATGTATTAACATTGTCACTCCTTAATCCTTCAAGATACATCATAATAACATTCCCATTTTCCAGATTAAAATTTTAAAATAAACAATACAAAGAGTTAAACTGAAGCACTCTGGTTGAAGAGTCAAAGGCTTAGCTTACCTCCCTTCATAAATTACATTTTATCTTATTACTTCAAATGGTATCTAATTCCTAAGGAGGAAGCCTTGGTGAGCCATCAGACTAAATTGCTGTAGTGATGAGAGGGTCAAAGTCCTAGCAAGTAAGGATGTCAGAGGAGCAGAAGGCTGACCTAAATTTCTCACAGTGGGGCAGTTACTTGGAAAGAAATAGGAAAAATAAAATGAATGTGAAAATGGAGATAAAGTCCGAAAAATGGGGATTTTTTACATTGAAGCATGCTTCATGAGCTTGGAGCATGTGAGACTCAGCAGCAAAAGAATGCTAACCTCATTTTAAATTTGAGGGACACACAGTTTGCAAGAGAACAGTACCTTGGTATAGATTAAAAGAATCTCAGAAAACAATGACTAATACTGCTTGAATGACAAAATCTAAAATATATGAACCAAGTGCAACAGAATTCCTCAGGCCTGGAAGAGTCCTCAGGTTCCANGAGAGAGAGGATATTGGGGTGGGCAACTAAGTGACGTTCTTGTGCCTCTCTGTAGGCTGTCCCACTCTGTCCTGGAAATATCTGCACAATGTTTGCTATTCTGAAGCCATTCTATCAATTTTACAGATAGAGGACATTTTGTCTAGCTTCTGGAATTTCTATTAGTATTCCTATAGTTGCCTCTGACTTTACTCTCTTTTATGTATGTCTTTATTTTATTGAGAAGGTGAGAAAGTCTGTCAATCATTTCAAGATAAATCTATCCTCAGTTCAATTCAGTTCAGTTGCTCAGTCGTGTCAACTCTTTGCAACCCCATGAATCGCAGCACACCAGGCCTCTCTGTCCATCACCAACTCCCGGAGTCCACTCACACCCACGTCTATCGAGTCCGTGATGCCATCCAGCCATCTCATCCTCGGTCGTCCCCTTCTCCTCCTGCCCCCAATCCCTCCCAGCATCAGAGTCTTTTCCAATGAGTCAACTCTTCGCATGAGATGACCAAAGTACTGGACTTTCAGCTTTAGCATCATTCCTTCCAAAGAACACCCAGGGCTGATCTTCTTCAGAATGGACTGGTTGGTTCTTAAACCATTTGGTTTGGGGGGTTATTTCTAAGATACTAGCTCTACTCTGAGGTTGTTGTCCCTCTTGAGACCCTCCAAGATTGTTTACGTAGTGTGAACCAGGCCAGATGTGCTTCAGAATGCTGCCCCGGCCATCTTTTGAATAGCTGTATCATAGGGCACTCTGTTTTGGTCAAGTGGGATAAAAATAAATGTAGAAATGCTTAAAGATTATAGAGCAAATGCCTGGCACTCATCTAAAGAGCATGCTAAATTATTTGATTTAATCTTCACAACAATCCTAACAGTAAAAAAAAAAAATTATAATTATTTCTGGTTTAATGATGAGAAAGCTGTGGCTTTGGGACTTTATATAATCTACTTAGTAAGAAACTAGGAGACACAGAGTCAAATTTAAACCTCAATTTTTGCCTAAATTCAAAAGCTGGACTCTAATCTACATGTGTAAGTGATGAGTTTGTATCCATACTGAACACTAACATAAGAAAAGACACACAGTAAGGAGAGTGCTTGTATACTGCCTTGGCTAATCAAAAAATGCAAATAGTCTATAAAGTCCCAAAATAGTCAGTTCTACCAATAACAGATGAAAAATTCTTTGGGGAAAATGTCAACTGTTTTGATAACACGGGTTATTTTTCAGTATTTTTATATAAGAATCTTCTGCTTATTTTTTATTAGGAATATATATCATAAGATGCTGTCAGGGGAGAAACATGTAGAGCTCAAATCTTACTAAAAATCCCTAAACACCCAGAAGTCAACTTCAATATGTACACCACCATTAGCATATTATCACCAGAGGAAATATTCATAGGAGAGAGAAATACAGCATACCAGAGGATTTTTTTTTTTCCTTTAGAGGTCAGAATTATGACAGCTCTCATTGCTTATGTTAGAAAAATCTAATTTCACATCCAGTTTCAAATCCTGCTGTTTCAGCAGAGCTAACAGAGATATGTGAATGAGTAAAGTCAGCCCTTATCGTAAAGCAGTTACGAAATCTGTGGTTTCAATATCCTTCATGGGCAACTTTTATTGATAATGTTATATATCTTAAAATAAACGGGGTTTCTATGGTACTGGGCCCATAAAAGTAGTAAGATACTGGAAGTGACGTGTGTGTGTGTGAGTGACTCAGTTGTGTCCGACCCTCTGTGACCCCCGTGGACTGACGCCCTCCGGGCTCGTCTGTTCATGGGATTCTCCAGGCAAGAATACTGGAGTGGGTTGCCATTTCCTTCTCCAGTTGGAAGTGACATACATACCTACAAAGGTTATGCCTCTTGCCAGAGAGGCATTTAACTGAATGTCTCAATTAAAATACTGAGAAAGTAGGTTTTCATACAGACAGCATGAAAATAGGGTGGACCAGGTAGATAGGAGGTGAAGTATCCTAATATTTTATTTGAGAAGCATGGAAATTGAAACTATAACCTTTTACATTTAAAAATTGGGAAGTCTGAAACTTTCTCTTTAATTTCTTCATTCTGAACATAGCAAAATTTTTCAGTAAGTAGGTTTGTTTCCTTGCATTTCCAAGGAAAAAATTTATCTTCAGCTTTGTATAAAATAAGAAATAAAATATATAGAATCCTTTACATTTTGCTCTTGAGTAACCTACAAGGAATGTGGACAAACAATGTATCATATTCTTAGTAACTGACAGGTTTGAGTGGTAGGATTTCACTTTTGACTACTGGCTTGCAAATATTATTAAATCACATTCCTAATGAACATGGCTTAAAGATTTGTGATGTTGAAAAGTAACAGGGTCACAACGGATAATATTCATAGGTTTATCAATGCTCAAACTAATAAATATTTAAATCACACAAGCATAAACTATATGTAATCTCTAAACAATTCTGTTATTTGTAATAAAGTTGACACACAAATCTACTTTTTAAACCTAAGAACTTAAAAATAAGCATTTTTTATTACTAAATAGTTTTAAAATTTGGTTTTAATTTCCTAATACTAAAATATATTCTCTATTCTTTATTCATTTATCAGTAAATATATAAATAGTAAAATCTTAAGTCATAATTTTAACCTTGTCTTATGAGAGAAGTGTCCCTATTGTGACCCAACTAATATTATTTTCATTATAACACTAACAGTTATATTTAAGATCAATATTTGTAGAACATATAGAGGGGCAATATATAGACATTAAAGTAGAACATGTGGAAGAGGAGTACATTATATGTCAAAATGATATTTATGCCTATATCCACATATGATTAAAACAGAGTAAACAACATCAGCCAATCAAGTGTAGTGATCATTGGAGAGGACGTGGCACCATTTATCATCATCTGTATTTTTCCCCATTACCTCTCCCAGTATCTTCCATATAGTGAAAGTACAATATACATTTATCAAGTATTTACTGAACATTTTCTATCTTTCTAGAACTATGAAAAAGTTAGTCTATTATTTCTTATATGCAGCACTACACTCTATTAATTTACATTCTAATGATATAAAGTTTTTAAATTAATTTTATAAGTGCCACTGGAGCATGTACTCACCATCATTCGAATGGTTAAGTTCAGTTCAGTTGCTCAGATGTGTCCGACTCTTTGTGACGCCATGGACTGCAGCACTCCAGGCCTCCCTGTCCATCACCAACTCCTGGAGTTTACTCAAACTCATGTCCATACAGTCAGTGATGCCATCCAACCATCTCATCCTTTGTCATCCCCTACTCCTCCTGCCTTCAATCTTTCCCAGCATCACTGCCTTTTCAAATGAGTCAGTTCTTCACATCAGGTGGTCAAAGTATTGGAGTTTCAGCTTCCACATCAGTCTTTTCAGTGAATATTCAGGACTGATTTATTTTAGGATGGACTGGTTGGATCTCCTTGCAGTCCAAGGAACTCTCAAGAGTCTTTTCCAACACCACAGTTCAAAAGCATCAATTCTTTGGCACTCAGCTTTCTTTATTGTACAACTCTCACATTCATACATGACTACTGGAAAAACAATAGCTTTGACTACACAGACCTTTGTTGGCAAAGTAATGCCTCTGATTATTAATATGCTGTCTAGGTTGGTCATAACTTTTCTTCCAAGGAGTAAGCATCTTTAATTTCATGGCTGCAGTCACCATCTGCAGTGATTTTGGAACCCAAAAAGTAAAGTCTGTCACTGTTTCCACTGTTTTCCCCATTCATATGCCAGGAAGTGATGGGACCAGACCTCTAAGCCAACTTTTTCATTCTATTTCACTTTCATCAAGAGGCTCTTTAGTTCTTTTTTGCTTTCTGCCATAAGGGTGTGTCATCTGCATATCAGAAGTTATTGATATTTCTCCCAGCAATCTTGATTCCAGCTGTGCTTCATCCAGTCCAGCATTTCTTATAATGTACTCTGCATATAAGTTAAATAAGCAGGGTGAGAATGCAGCCTTGACATACTCCTTTCCCTAATTGGAACCAGTCTGTTGTTCCATGTTCAGTTCTAACTGTCGCTTCTTGACCTGCATATAGATTTCTCAGGAGGCAGGTCAGGTGGTCTGGTATTCCCATCACTTTCAGAAATTTCCACAGTTTATTGTGATTCACACAGGCAAAGGCTTTGGCATAGTCAATAAATCTGATTGATTGATTATATTATTTCCAGTCAAAGATGGAGAAGCTCTATACAGTCAGTGAAAACAAAACCAGGAGCTGACTGTGGCTCAGTTTATGAACTCATTTGAATGGCAGTCTCAGTCAATTAACTCCCTTTTGAACATTTTGTATATTCACCATAACAGAATAGAATAGAGATCACAAAACAAATAGGCATATTCCTCCACACTGGGATCCCTGAGAATGATGAAAACTGTAGACTATCCTCCAGAAAAATGCAATGATCTATGTATACTTTATTTCATGCTAATTCAGAAATGCATCCTAAGGCTAATGGACTTCCAATTAAAAAAAAAAATGATTGTAGAAAACTTCACACATGACAAAGTGTCTCGTACTTAAACTTGCCCTTTTACAACTAAAAATTTGACAAAACATGTAAAATAACTGTTTTTCAGATATATCAAAATAGACATCACAGTACTATAATCCTTGAGAGAAGAAATAATAAAAATGAGAATATAATTGCCCTAGCTTTCTGCCTAGACAGGAAGATATGCCTTTTCAGATCATGTCACAGGCAGGAGAAACCAAAGCACTGCAGTCTTGTTGAACTGAGGAAACAGGTGTTGAAGTATGAGGTCATAGTAGGTGGAATTTAGGAGTCAAGTACGAAAAGAAAAAGTTACATGAATAATACTTCAGAAATACGAATAGGATCCCTTAACTTTTTGGAGGACTCTCAGGCAGCACATATGTAGGATTTAATTCCAGTAAGCCATGCCAAAAAAAAGAAAAAGTTTCTGGATGCCTGTAAATCTAAACAATTTATAAAGCTCATGCAAGCCACAAATGTTGAGTACAAATCACCACAATGGAGAGACCTTGTTGCATATTTGAGGCATAAAGCAGAGATCCAAGGAAAGTCACACCTTGGTAGTAGGGATAAACAAGCTCTACAGTAAGACTACTGTAAATCCACCTATTTAAAAAAAATCTTATAAATGATGCAATGACTCAATTGTCCTCTAGAATAAAGTCAAGTACTGTAAAAGGAAGAGAAAAAACTCCAGACACACATCAACATATTGATTTCATTTTCAGCGTCTGAAATTTTCAATTTCAAATGTCTGCTACAAAATATGCTAAAAAATTATTTTAAATATTTGATATTCATTAAAAAAGTAAACTATTTTTATTTTATTCATTAAAGTAGTAAACTCTTTAATAGTAAATTGCTTATAATAATAAACAAGTAAATTATAAAAATAAGAGCAAAATGTGAAAATTATATACCATGCAAACTAAACATAAGACAGCTGCAATGGCTATATTACTATCAGAATGATCAAAGAGAAATTGGTAAACTCCTTAATGAAAGAGTTTTCAAGTCATCAACAAGGTATAACAATGCTAAAAATGCATATATTCAATAAGAGAGCTTCAAAAATAAATGAAAACTCAAAGCAAGAATTATATGTAAGTATATCCAGAATTACAGGAGATTTTTAAACTCTCAAAATTGGCTGAAAGATCAACCAAAAAGTTACTGCTAAGTCACTAAGAATATACAAAATTTCCATAACTCAAATAAATGGACCAGGCTGACATTTACATAATAACCAAGGGGTAATGGAGCTGGAGAATCCCAGGGATGGTGGAGCCTGGTGGGCTGCCGTCTATGGGGTCGCACAGAGTCGGACACAACTGAAGCGACTTAGCAGTAGCAATGGAGCTGGAGTAATTATATCCATCAGCCTTTGGTCAAGAGCTACCCAGATATGCAAATTCTTCGACAATTCCGGCCTTTTGTGCTTGAAGACAAAGAGAGTTCCAGTAGCCCAGGACAAACCCTTATTAAAAGTATGCTAGTGCCTTCAATTGGAAGTGAAAGCCCAGCAAAAGACTTCAGGGTGAGAAAATAATATATACAGCGAAAGGAGAAGACACTGGCAGTTTCAGAAATGGGATGAGGCAGAACTCAGATAGCCTCTGGAAAAGAAAGAAAGGTGCTTATGTTGACCAACAGAAGAGGAATCAAGATCCACAAAGAACAGATTAAGCTGGGAAAACATGAGCATATTTGTTACAGATTAAGGGCAAATGTGTTGAATGTTTATAATGAGAGCTTGCAGATAATAGGAGAGCAATTATGACTCACAAAAACATTAAAATCTAAAGCACACAGGAAAATATTATGATGGACTAAGACAGTGGAAGGAAAAATGTGAGAATGAAGTAGAAACAAAAACTAGTGAATTATTGAGTATTTATTATGAAGCACTGGCGGACGGCATGGCAACCCTATCCAGTATTCTTGCCTAGAGAATCCCATGGTCAGAGGAACCAGGTAGACTACAGTTCACAGGGGTCACAAAGAGTTGTATACAACTGAAGCGACTTAGTACAATGCACCATGAAGCACATATCATACCAGGAACTTTGGATGTATTAACATTGTCACTCCTTAATCCTTCAAGATACATCATAATAACATTCCCATTTTCCAGATTAAAATTTTAAAATAAACAATACAAAGAGTTAAACTGAAGCACTCTGGTTGAAGAGTCAAAGGCTTAGCTTACCTCCCTTCATAAATTACATTTTATCTTATTACTTCAAATGGTATCTAATTCCTAAGGAGGAAGCCTTGGTGAGCCATCAGACTAAATTGCTGTAGTGACGAGAGGGTCAAAGTCCTAGCAAGTAAGGATGTCAGAGGAGCAGAAGGCTGACCTAAATTTCTCACAGTGGGGCAGTTACTTGGAAAGAAATAGAAAAAATAAAATGAATGTGAAAATGGAGATAAAGTCTGAAAAATGGGGATTTTTTACATTGAAGCATGCTTCATGAGCTTGGAGCATGTGAGACTCAGCAGCAAAAGAATGCTAACCTCATTTTAAATTTGAGGGACACACAGTTTGCA
>SJYX01009555.1:49350-85503 GCA_006410675.1 Oreotragus oreotragus | reverse complement strand
GGGGGGTTCATGTTTGGGAGTTCATGTACACTCGTGGCGGATTCATGTCAATGTATGCCAAATCCAATACAGTACTGTAAAGTAAAATAAAGTAAAAAAAAGAAAAAAAAGATTGTCCTAACAGGAGGGGTGTAAGAGTGATACAGAAGCAGGTCCCTGGAATATTATGATCATAGGCATAACCTTTCTTTTTTGTTTTTGAGTGGTAGGGACTGCTCTGTATAGCACAGTTCATTCTATCATTCTCACTCTTTGTGTCCTGTTCTAAACCCCCTTTACTGCTTTGATTCTTTGCATTGTGACTATAATTTGTTTACATGTGTTTTTTAACTAATATGTCCTAGGGCTAACTACAGTCCCTTTCTGTCCAATTACTTTGAATTTCCTAATCCAAACTTAATCGCTCATTTGTATTTAATCCTTGCCTTCCCCTTTCCTATTGCTATGGAACAGCCACACTAGGAAAATGGCCTTTCCTAAATATTTGTCTGCTCACCATCAATGCCTCTTACCATGTATAAGCTGACAGGGCACTCAAATTGGATATACGCCAATTTCATTCTTGGAATATCTTACATAGCAGTTACATAGAATAACATATACTAGATATTTAAATTATTAGTACTATTTTTTAGTGCATAAACATGAGGATGTGACTACTAAGAAAACTATATAAATTTAGAGAAAATAATTTATTGACATCCATAATGGGAAAAGGGGTATGAAATGGAAATAAAAGAGTCAGACAAAACTGAGCGACTAAACTGAACTGAACTGAAAATACTTTTTTTAACTTCTAGGAATAAAATTGATTAAGAGAGTCAACGTAACACGTAATTACAAGTAACATTCAGCTACAGGGAAAGAGTACGCCAAAGTGAGATTAATGGTAATGATTTTAAACTGCTAAAGTGGGAAGTAAACACGCTTGCACAAACACACACACACCTGTCTTTAAAAGTTCCAAAAGAGAAAAATATTAAGCACTAATACTAAACAATTTAAAGTTTAATGTAAGGTTTAATTATATATATAACAAAATAATAGAAAAAATATATTAAGCACTGATTCTAAACATTTTTAAATTCAGTTTTAATTATGTATATATAAAAAACTAGAAATTTTTCTTATAGTGAAATTTAAGCACCAATATGAAAGAATAATGTAATACTTGGAAACTACATGCATTATGGATAATTTTGAAATGTATAAGCATGAGTCCTTCTGGATATATCAAATTGTTAATTACAATTTTGAAAAAAAAGTATGATTAATGGAAGTTGTAACAGGAAAAGGTATATGGAAACATAGAATTCAGGATTCCTAAAAATAGGGGAAATACAAATCTAAAGAAAAAGTTATTGTTTACAAGTACTTTGTTTTAAAGAAATGTTTGCAGACTACATAGATCAATTGTATCCAATAGAGATCTTTTTAGTGATAATGCATGGGGTGGGAAAGAAAACAATAATTAACTAACAATAATTCAAATAAAGGGTACTTGTCTAAATAACTAAAAATATCAAAGGATAAAGTACCAAATGGATTTTCAGGGTTCTTAGGGTTCACAATACAATCCTTTAAAACAATTAGAACCATAGAACATGTAACTCTGATGTTCAGTTCAGTCGCTCAGTCATGTCCAACTCTGTGACCCCATGGACTGCAGCATGTCAGGCCTCCCTGTCCATCACCAACTCCCGGAGCTTACTCAAACTCATGTCCATTGAGTGGTGATACCATCCAGCCATCTCATCCTCTGTCGTTCCTTTCTCCTCCTGCCCTCAATCTTTCCCAGCATCAGAGTCTTTTCCAGTGAGTCAGTTCTTCACATCAGGTGGCCAAAGTATTGTTCTGATGGCCAAACTCTGATGTTCAGCTTTAGTTAAAAAGTATTTTTTACTGTAATTGACCCATCTTACTAGGTAATACAGTACTTGCTAGTGACTCAACCATTTTTTTTCTTTCCAGTAAATAAATTTATATTTTGGTATGAACATTTAGTCATCTATTGTACCATTTTATCCACATACACATATCAGCTTGACTCTACAAAAATACTGAGGCTGTGACACTAATAACATTAATAGGAGGTCTGGAAATCCATTTCTTTTTTTTTTTTTTTTGAAATCCATTTCAAAGCTAGGAGTGTCCTGGAAATCATCTTTTGTGTGTCATAGATTCCACAATTCAATGAGAGGCTAATATTAAGAGACCTCCACAAAATATGTCTATTGGCTGTATCTTTTTTGCTTAGAAATACCAAAGATCAAAGATGACTTACTATAGCGGGTTAATTGTGTCTCGCCGAGATATGTTGAAGTCATAACTTCTAAGGCCTGTGAAAAAGATCAGATCATATTTAGTAATGGGTCTTCACTGATGCAATCAAGTTAAGATGTCATACTGGATTAGAGTGAGTTCCAAATGCAAGGACTGGTGTCCTTATAGAAGATACAGAGACACACATGCAGAAGAATGATAGCTATTTGAAGGCAGACAGAAACTGGAGAGATGCAGTTACAAGGCAAAGAATGCCAACTACCACAAGCCAGGAAGGAGGAAAGTGGTATCTTTCCAAGAGAATTTAGTGGAAGCATGGCCTTGCTGACACCTTCGTTTTGAACTTCTGGCCTCCAAAACTGTGGGAGAATACATTTCTGTATTTTTAAAAACTAATTTGTGGGAAGTTTTTATGGCAATCTGAGGAAACTAATACATACTTGTGACAAACATCTTTGTATTTCTTTGTGTTTTCACCAAAGAATCACATGAGGTCAGAACTTCACTGGTCTTTTGATATGAGGGAGATAATACATCATCTTCTTAGATATTTACCGTCTTAGAAAGGACATGAGCCTGGAGTTTGACCGACTTAAATTTGGTAAGTCTGAGATTAATGGCAACCTAAGCACTGTGTCATTTTTTTGACCTTTGACAACATGATGCCTCAGTGTTTTTTTTTTTTTTAAAGGAGGGGTCAATAAATCCTACTTTATAAGCTTGAAATGTTATTCTTTGTGAAAACAGATAATATATGGCATATAAGTAGTTCTTATCTATTAAAGTGGCTTTGATTTTAATAGGTTACCTTCTCTTTCAGAATAAACAGGGATATATGGCAACAAGGAACATTTCCACATTGATTTCCAGGATAAAATTGACAGCCAAAATCATTTCAGGATTATTTTCTTATTCTCTATGCCCTGTGACAGCTCAATTTGAGGACTCTGATTCTTATCTTTCATTATTGAAGAAAATGGGATCCTTTAATTATTTTAGTAACTCATTCTCATTTGGCCATCCTGTAGTATTTGTACAAAAGTACAGGAACAAATATGCCTCTAAGTTCTAAAAAGAAATATAAATTAGATGTGGCAGTGATTCTCATCTATAGATTTAAAATATACAACACAAAATTTCCAATTATCATGGCAACACTGTGAAAAGTCTCAAAATGAGGATTCAAAAAAGGGCTAAGAAGAAAGTTATATATGTATATTAATTTTAATCTGGGAATAATTTTTATAATTTTACTTTGTTGAAGACTTAATTATCTGACAGTAGTTCTGTTAAATGTACCTAATATAAGTAGCCCAGACTAACCTTGTGTGTATGTGTGTGCACCTGTATGAATGGACACAGTATTTGAGAAAATCCTACTCATGCTTTCCCCAGGTTAACCCATTAGAGGCCAGATAAATAGAGTAGATTGAAGCAACAGAAATACTTTATTACAAATGTTTTACAATTTGCTCATTATAAAGGTGAGAAGAGAAGAATTGGAAAGAATTTGATAACAATTAAAATAAATTTAACCTACACGGAGAAGGTGTGTGCATACTTTGAATACTGCTTTTATAATATTCATGCAATATAAGTATAAACATGTGTCATCAATTATTAATAAACTTCTCTAAAATGGATCTTTATTAATATAACAGTAAAGAATGTTGTATATCCTTTACAAATAGATGAGAGCACAATTCATAAGTGTAAACTCAAATAATTTTCACAAAGTAAACATACTTATGTAACCAGCAATAAGGTAATGACATAGATTTTACCAGCACCCTAAAATCCCCATGGTAACTTTTTTCTTTCATTACACCTCTGTGGAAGGTAATTACTACCTTGCCTTTCACCTGTTTTCAAAGACGAATATAATTCCATATAAATGGAATCACACAGGATGTACCCTATGGTGTCTAGCTCCTTTGGTCCAGCTGTACATTTGTGGGATTCATCTTGATTGCTGATTTAGAAATAGTTTGTTCATTATTAATAATTTATAACATTCTATCATTTAAATACAGTGCTATTCACACAGTTGTTTCTGGGTTTCCGATTTTTGGCCATAATGAATAGTGCTACTATGAACATTATTAGTGAATGTGCTATGCTGCTCTAAGTTGCTTCAGTCGTGTCTAACTCTTTGGACCCCATGAACTTAGCCTGTCACACTCCTCTGTCCATGAGGTTCTCCAGGCAAGAATCCTGGCATCCTGGCATGGGTTACCATGCCCTCCTCCAGGGGATCTTCCTGACCCAGGGATAGAGCCTGTGTCTCCTGTGGCTCTTGCATGCAGGCAAATTCTTTACTGTTGAGCCACTAAGGAAGCCTACTAATGAGTATGCATAAGAAATTTTCATTAGGAAATGTCTAGGTGTCTGATTTTAACACAACTACTCATTTCCTTTGGCTTCTTTCTGTGTTCTTATATTTAACATGTGCATCTAGTAATGAATTTATACTTAAGTTTTAAAGATGTCTGAAAATCTTAGTCTTCGAATTTTTATTTCATTTACACTAATAGGATTCCTTTCATATTCAGCTTTGTCCTACTGGTCTATATTTCATTTAAATAGTTTTTCCCTCTTTCTTTCTTGTAGATGATTCGACTTTAAAAGTATGCGCTGCATCTATTTAGCCTGATAATTTACATTTTTTAGTATCTATTATGGTTTTCTCAAACGTGGGAACTATAGCCTATGTCCAGGCTCAGGAAGGAGAAGAGATATGGTTTCTCAATGAAAAGTAGTCTCTGCCACAGTGGTAAAGTTGAACAGCTCACAGACTGCTAAACAAAGCTTGAAAACATAATGTGGGACTTCCCAGCCACAAAAAATTCTAAACTATACATATTCGAAATTATATTAAATTCTAGAATAATTATGAGTTGAGTCACACTGGCTGAAAAGAGAATCCACATGACATTTTGTATTATTTATTTCATATTCAAAAGTATGTTTTATAAACAAAAAGTGATGATATTCTGATTATAAAAGTATTGACATTCATTTTAGAAGCATGGGTATTACACAAAGTAATTTAAAAAATTCTCCTTCATTTCACAGTATGATACAGCCATTTCTAATATTCTTTTCTATTATGTATTTGTATTCACCTTGTATATACTGTTTATGTTTTACAATATTAGAATTGGCATAGTAAAAGACATCAAGCTGAACCATAAGAAAATGTTGATATTCAGCACTTTTGAATTATAAAGATGGCTATTTCATATAGCTTAAGGTCAAAAACAATAAAATTAAAGTGTAGAATATATTTATCAGTCAGAAAATTAAACTATTCATGCTTGCCTCTATAATGCTGTAATTAAAACATATGAGGTAGAATAATTATATTAACATTTGTTAATTTATATTCCTTTATAAACAAGGTTTCTGAGATCACTGTATATTTGTTTTCAACAGTATGAATGAAGGAATTAATTGATAAATATGCATCAATAAATCTCTTTAAATTACTAAATGTAAAGAAAAAAATATATCAATTGTGAAGATAATTGGAAAACAACAATTGGATGGGAAGATTAACTAGAAATAAGAATTTTTATATATATCAAAGCTATTTAAAACTTAAAAATAGCATTTTTACTGGAACATAATAAGCCTTCAAAAAAAGTATGAATGAAGGAATTAATTGATAAACATGCATCAATAAATCTCTTTAAATTACTAAATGTAAAGAAAAAATATATCAATTGTGAAGATAATTGGAAAACAACAATTGGATGGGAAGACCAACTAGAAATAAGAATTATTATATATATCAAAGCTATTTAAAACTTAAAAATAGCATTTTTACTGGAACATAATAAGCCTTCAAAAAAACTGTTTTACAGATAATGATATTTCTGTGTAATGAACATGTCGAAATGTGAAGGGTATGATAGATGAGCTAATTCTAGGTCATTAAAATTGTTGCTTCACCCAAAAGTTAATGATCTTCAAACTTGACAAAGGTAGTAGCTATTTCATTAAGTACTTAATGTTTTCCTAATTTTATGGAATATAGTAGGATAATATAAATTATTTTCTTTTATGAGATAAAACATGCAACAAATTATTACCTTAAACAACCTTAATATATTAATTTAGTATCAGTTACTAAAAGACACAATTACTGAATTAATACTCTTTCACTCAACAAGAGTGTCGATGCTTCAACAAGAATTAGACTTTATTGAAATTTTATTAAGCTTCCTTTTCTTTCTTAAGTTTCTGTTTAATGTACTGATCTTGCTTGGTTATTTCTGAAAAGTCCTCGTTCTATCATTTCCTGTTCTGAAAAATTATAGTTTTAAAATGAAAGCAACAAAACAAAACAAACATCTGACAAAACTTGAAGTTGTGTGTTTTTATCCTAAGTATTTTTTTTTATTTTAGCTATAAAGAAAAAAATACATGAGTGTGCACATATATAATGACTTGAAATATATTTCAGAGATTTTAGAGACCTAATAAAGTCCAATCTTTAACAGATGAAAATATTACATATCACAGAGCTCCAATGACCTGATCTAGTTCTATTTCTTTATGACTAGTTTTCCCTGTCATCTTGGCTTCCCCATTCTAGAAATTTATTGACTTAGGTTTCTTTGTATCTTCAGTTCTCTGCTGGGCAGTTTTTTAAATTATTTTTTAGTGGATTATCCAGTTGGCATTGTTAGTTGAGGAATGATGGTCCCTTATATCTTTCTACAACTGACCCAGAAATGGAAGCCTTATTCACATTGAATTTTTGTTTTCATCACAAGGGTTAATCTGATACCAACTGTTTGATACTACTCAGAAACAAATGTTGTTAACTTAGTAAATGGGTTTTTCCTTCTAATATAAACGTTATTTACATTTTAAATACAACATGGTAGCTTTGCTTCTTTATGAACATCACTTATTGCTATATTGGATAACCTTTGTCTTCCATATAGCTATTTTGTTGTCCTTTTACTTAGATTTCACTGTATCTTAAGTTCCTCTTTCAGTATCCTATCATTTTGCCTCTTCATACTGTTCATGGGGTTCTCAAGGCAAGAATACTGAAGTGGTTTGCCATTCGCTTCTCCAGTGGACCACATTCTGTCAGACCTCTCCACCATGACCTGTCTGTCTTGGGTGGCCCCATATGGCATGTCTCAGTTTCACTGAGTTAGACAAGGCTGTGGTCCATGTGATCAGATTGACTAGTTTTCTGTGATCATGGTTTCAGTGTGTCTGCCCTCTGATGCCCTTTCGCACGTACTATCTTACTTGGGTTTCTCTTACCCTGGATGCTGTGAAAAATTCTGAAAGAGATGGAATACCAGACCACCTGACCTGCCTCCTGAGAAACCTGTATGCAGGTCAGGAAGCAACAGTTAGAACTGGACATAGAACAGACTGGTTCCAAATAGGAAAAGGAGTACGTCAAGGCTGTATATCATCACCCTGCTTATTTAACTTATATGCAGAGTACATCATGAGAAACGCTGGGATGGAAGAAGCACAAGCTGGAATCAAGATTGCTGGGAGAAATATCAATAACCTCAGATATGTAGATGACACCACCCTTATGTCAGAAAGAGAAGAGCTAAAGAGCCTCTTGATGAAAATGAAAAAGGAGTGAAAAAATTGGCTTAAAACTCATCATTCAGAAAATGAAGATCATGGTATCTGGTCTCATCACTTCAAAGGCAAGCAGATAGGGAAACAGTGGAAGCAGTGTCAGATTTAATTTTTTGGGCTCCAAAATCACTGTAGATGGTGACTGCAACCATGAAATTAAAAGACACTTACTCCTTGGAAGGAAAGTTATGACCAACCTAGATAACATATCACAAAGCAGAGACATTACTTTGCCAACAAAGGTCCACCTAGTCAAGGCTATGGTTTTTCCAGTGGTCATGTATGGATGTGAGAGTTGGACTATGAAGAAAGCTGAGTGCTGAAGAATTGATGTTGGAGAAGACTCTTGAGTCCCTTGGAATGAAACGACATCCAAGCAGTCCATTCTAAAGGACATCAGTCCTGGGTGTTAATTGGAATGACTGAAGCTGAAGCTCCAATACTTTGGCCACCTCATGCTAGAGTTGACTCACTGGAAAAGACTCTGATGCTGGGAGGGATTGGGGGCAAGAGGAGAAGGGGATGACAGATGATGAGATAGCTGGAAGGCATCACCTACTCAATGGATGTGAGTTTGAGTGAACTCTGGGAGTTGGTGATGGATAGGGAGGCCTGGCGTGCTGCAATTCATGGGGTCGCAAAGAGTCAGACACAACTGAGCGACTGAGCGACTGGGAGCCAACCAGTACTGAACCCTGAATTACCTGCTGCTGCTAAGTCACTTCAGTCCCACCAGGATCCCCCATCCCTAGGATTCTCCAGCCAAGAACACTGGAGTAGGTTGCCATTGCCTTCTCCAAGGCATGAAATTGAAAAGTGAAAGTGAAGTCGCTCAGTCATGTCTGACTCTTTGCAACCCCATGGACTGTAGCCTATCAGGCTCCTCCGCCCATTGGATTTTCCAGGCAAGAGTACTAAAGTGGGGTGCCATTGCCTTCTCCCTGAATTAACTAGCCAATGTCAATTTATATCATCAGCAAAGCCACTCCAAGTGATCTGAATAAAACTGATTTATACATGATTACTATTTTTTACCATTGCTTATGTCTGTGCGTATGATTAGTAGTAAACGCTGATTGATACACTGATTATATATACAAACTGAATGAATTCATGTTTTCATTATTTTCAACTATAGCACAGGGACAGCCAAATGTAAATTTTCTATTTGCTGTGATAATTTAATTCAACAATTGGTTCTCACTATTTGTACAGATGACTTCCTCTCTTTTCTTGCCCCGTTTCTTTTTCAAGAATTTATTTTTCAATGTTGTTGTAGTCCTTTTTTCTTTTTTCCCTCCATTTTTCTAAAGAAGGGAATTGCGTCAAAAATTACCTCATTTTGGTTGACTGTCCCACTATTGTGGGAACTGTGTTAGCTTTTCCATAGAGTTATAGTTAAAAGGTTGAAGACTGCATACTGTGTTTATTGTAATGCAGTCTGAGGGAAAGGAAAGATCAGCTAAAGCAATGATCAGTTTTGGTTGGCAGACCTGCTATGTACTCTTTAAACTCTGATTTTATTAAATGGGCCATATAGGATATTTAGCTTAGTCGTGCCCGACTCTTTGTGATCCCATGGACTGTAGCTCACCAGGCTTCTCTGTCCATGAGATTGTCCAGGCAAGAATACCGGAGTGGGTTGCCATTTCCTTCTCCAAGGGATCTTCCCCACCCAGGGATCGAACCAGGGTCTCCTGCACTGCAGGCAGATTCTTTACCGACTGAGCTACAAGGGAAGCCCATATAGTATATATTCGACCTAATAAAAGTATTTTTTATTATAATTTTGGGGAAGCCCATTAAACTTTAAAGCTTGAGAACAAGTCATCTTTGGCTACTTTTCCCTGAATTTTAAATGTCTTTTGTACATTTTATTGACCTCTCTCCCCTTCCCTCTCTCTTTCCTCTCCTTAACCCTTCCTTTCCTTCCCTGTTTTTCTAGTGCCCCAGTCCTGGACACAGGAATCTGGTTGAAGGGTCCTCAGCCTGAGCTGAGGATTGGAGACTGATCACCTCCTCTTGGCAGAGAACTCAAATTCTGGTTCTGATTTCTGGTAGGGCCGAGTTCCAGTCCTCCCTTCTCTGGCTGCTGCTGGTAAGTCGCTTCAGTCGTGTCCGACTCTGTGCGACCCCATAGACAGCAGCCCACCAGCCTCTCCCGTGCCTGGGATTTTCCAGGCAAGAACCCTGGAGTGGGTTGCCATTTCCTTCTCCAATGCATGAAAGGGAAAAGTGAAAGTGAAGTTGCTCAGTCGTGTCTGACCCTCAGCAACCCCATGGACTGCAGCCATCCAGGCTCCTCTGTCCATGGGATTTTCCAGGCAAGAGTACTGGAGTGGGGTGCCATTGCCTTCTCCGCCCCTTCTCTGGAGGCCCAGGGAAAAGTCCCATAATGCCTGGGTATCTATAGGTGGCAGGAGACATCTGTAAGGCCATCCCTTTCACCCTCCTCTCCCGCCTCCTCCCCCTTTTTCTTTCAACCTGGCTTCCTTTCCTCCCTTGAAATCTTTGATATTAGTACTTGGATCTGAAGTTCTGTGTCTCTATAGGAGGTTTTCTGAGAAACTGTATTCTTGTACTTAAGGGTTTCCCTGGTGGTGCAGAGGTTAAAGCATCTGCCTGTAATGTGGGAGACCTAGGTTTGATCCCTGGGTCAGGAAGATCCCCTGAAGAAGAAAATGGCAACCCACTCCAATATTCTTGCCTGGAGAATCCCATGGAGGGAGGAGCTTGGTGGGCTACAGTCTACAGGTCGCAAAGAGTCAGACACAACTGAGCAACTTCACTTTCACTTTATACATCAGCATTCTTTCTTTACTCAAATTCAAAACAAGAACATGAAATTAATAAGTGGGTCTTTGACTTTGTTTACCATTGGAAGAGAGGAGCCTGGGGGAAGGGGAGTTTGAATGTCCCTAAATTCTACTTCCTTCTAAGACAGTCTCCAATTTTCTATTTTGTTCTTCCAATGGTTCATGTTGCTTAGGTTTCTTTATTGCTGGGGATAGTCTGCAAGTTTCCCTTATACTTATTATTGTTCTAAATAGCATTAACTTGAAGAATAAATTCTATCATAATTGTTAGCGAAATCTACTCTTCGTATTTTTATTATTTTCATATTAAACTGCTTTCCTTCTCTGCTAATTTTAGGAAACTGTTGTATAAGATTATGCCTCTTTCTTGCTTTCTGTTTAAGATTTGCTAGGCTTTTATAAATTTGTTTGCATTTTACTTACTGTAAAACAATATGCTACTATTGGACTTCACTATGTCACCTTGAATTTCTGCATACTATTTAGGATTTCCAATTGCTGTTGCAATTAAAACTGAAATTAAAACTTTCTCTCATATTTAATGATTTATATGTTAATTCACCAACATTTCCAATTAAGGCTCTAGTTTTAAGTTTGGAGTATAAGTCTTTCAACTGTGGGCTTATTTGATACACAGTATATATCTCAATTTTCATCAGGCTTTCATTCCAAATGATTTTCTGCCTTGTATTTCTTTTTACTTTATGTTAACAGATATTTTATCTTTTTAAGGTAAGAATGCTTCACTAAAGTCATTTTTTATAAATGGTGAATATGTTAAACATGTTCAAAGTCTTTTCTGTGGCAGCAGGTCAAATTAAGACTACACATATTTGTGTTTCATTCTCTATAACTCTTAAGTTTTGTGTCCTTTACAACTGAAACTATATTCCATTCTATGACTATTTTTTAATTCTGTCTTTGTATGCATTTTTTCTGTCTCCTCTGCTCAATTCTAGTTAAAACAGGTGGTTACTTTTTCAGACTGAAGGTCTCAAATCTCCAGAACAGTGCATTAGAAAGCTTCAGAAGCATAGTTAATTGAATAATTGAACCAACTGTACTAATTGCTAAACCCCAGGATTTGTACCTCTTGAAAATTCTCACGAGTGCACATTAGATGAAAAATGCAAGCTCTGCATAGACACAAAAGGAATCTCCAGTCCCTGATGTATTTTTGATTCTCTACAGAAAGAACATAAGTGAATTTGCAAATAATCTTCTTAAATTAATTGATTTATTAATAACATATACTGCTCTCTTTCAAACAATGAATAACTATGAATGCTATACTGGGAATCACAATCATACTAAAACATAATTTTAAAACAAACACTTCAGGCTTTTCTTACCTACAAAATTACTCAAGTAGATTTTATACCAGATGTTAAGTCTGTTGCCAAACTACACACGTTCAAGAAAATAAAACTTTTAAAATAACTATAAAGAGAAAAAAAAATGCTAAGTGGGGCTGTTAGTCTTCAGTTGTGCCCCACTCTTTGCAACCTCATGGACAACAGCCCAGCTTTATAGTGATTTAATTTATATTATTAAGGGAAAAATAAGAAGTGTGACACATTTTTTGGAGAAGGAAATGGCAACCCACTCCAGTGTTCTTGCCTGGAGAATCCCAGGGACTGGGGAGCCTGGTGGGCTACAGTCAATGGGGTCGCACAGAGTCGGACACAACTGAAATGACTTAGCACCAGCAGCAGATACATTTTTAATATTTAAAATTTGTATTCAACTATTATTATTTTTATGTTTTTATTAACCTAAAATCATATTCCAGTTGATCAATAAAAGTAAAATACAACTGGAGATGTATAAGAGAGAACATATTTGTAAAGTTACCAAAATGCCATGGATAGAGTAAATCTTCAAATTTCCCAAAAGATAATATGACAAATAGCTCCAGATATTTATGAAACCACACTAATACTGTTGTTTCTCCAGAAATACAAAGGTTAATGTAATAGTGGGGCAAAAATAATATTTTATTTAAAAGATTGCATATAATTGAGTTGATGAGCTATTTGTTCAATTTCAAAGCACTTTCTTATACTTCAGTTTGGTTACTGTGGCTGAGACTAAGAAAACATTTCTGCTTAGTCAACTGACATCTTGTGAGATAAGTCATTAAATATAGTACCCTTAATTTTATGCACTACTAAAAAAGAATATTTCATGGTCTATCTGGAAAACCAATGCAGTCCCTTAGTAGATTAGGATTCTGATTTGTAGAAACTCTATTATGAGGAGAGACAACAGAAGAAAGAGGATGTGACATGTCAACTGAATATGAATCGTAGAAATGCATTGTGGACTCAAAGGGCGCAAGGGGTGAAACTGCTTCATGATGTGATCTTCCTCTCATTTGTCCATTCCCCTTTGAAATCATTCATCTCACAAACAGGGCTTAACTCTTATATGTCTAAAGTCAAATAAGAAGCAGAGATTGCATACTGAGCAATTGTTAGATATGAGGAGGAGGTAAGGTTTTCAACAGATACGTGGAAATAGAAAAGAACTGGGCATTCACTTTTAAAAAAATCTGTTTTCTTTTCTATTTTTTTGGCCACACCTCACAGCAAGCAGGATCTGTGACATGCAGGATCTTGGTTCCCCAGCTAGTGATAGAACTTGCACCTGCTGCAATGAAAGCACAGCATCTTAACCACTGAATCACAAGGGAAGTTCAGCATTCATGGTTGTAACTGTTATCTTTGGAGGGAAAGGTGGTTTCTATCATCCATGTTCCCCTAAAGGAGTGTATAAAGGTCAGCAACCATTGGAATGCACAAGCCTGAAAATACATGTGTAGTAATACCATGTTTTCTAATAAATTTTGCTATTTCCCTCTAGATATTACCATTTATTAAAATGGGGGGGGGGATCCTTTAAACACACTCACACACAGAAAGAGGGTTAATACAATTTTTAGAAGTGATGAAATCATTCCTTAGCAACTCATTTACTGAAAATACCCTGTAGTGACTTTATTAGCCGATATTGTCCCTGGTTATCAATCCATTTGTTTCTGTGCAATAGGAAGCCTTGCAAAACTCACAATACTAAATTATTTATTTCTAATTTTAAGAAACTTCTATCATTCTGTTTCAACATGGGTCCATTGTTCCCCTTAATGTTTCTCTTTGCTTTGTCCTTTTTAGCAAGGTCCCCCTTAGACACTATTAAAAATTATCATACTTAAATGACTGTCTTTATTTTTTTTCCTTCATCTAGTGTTATACAAGAAAAAGGACACTAGTGGAAAAGAGTGTAATAAAATTAAAGTATGCATTTCTACTAATACTTTATCTTTTTTTAATCACAGGTCACCAAGTAAAGGAGTGAGAGAGAAAGTCTTTAAGTCCACTCTTCCCATCAGTCATTTTTTGAGAACTCTTTTTATGCCAGACATCATGTTAGACTGTTTTGTTAAAATAAATGAGATATACTTCTTTTGTCTGATAACTATAATTTAGAGAGGAATCTACTGTGCTAGCAAATACAATAATGCTACTGCTATACTAACAATGAAGACATTTAATGATACAAGAGTAAAACCAGCTCAGAACTTGAGATAAAACTTTTACTAATTACCAAAAAATGATCTGATAATATTTTTAGTAGTTTAAGATGATTAAGCAGTTAGGCAGTAAATGATTAATGGAGGCTGTAAGTAAGTCTTCCCAAACTAGAATTCTGTTTGGCTATTCACAAGCTGTAAGATAATGGACACATTACTTACACTCTTTAAGCATATTTCTCTGGCTGTGAATTCAGAGTGATTATGGAACCAAATTTTTTGTACTTTTATAAGTATCAACTTCTTCTCGCCACAATTTGAAACTGAAAACTGATGGTACAGCTTTATATCTTTCCAAGTAAATGATGCAAACGCGACTCTTAATTATTGCTATGGTTTTCTTGACTTTTTTTCCCCCTAAGTTACAGTTCTGCAACTTTTTTTCCAACTAAATGCTTCCTCTATACTAGAAATACCTCATGACAAACAGTCTCTTTATTTTGGCAACACAATGATGCAGCATTGTACTTGACATTTTGTATTATCAAAGAAATAAACTTGCATATTATTAAACTATCACGTTTGTCATATTCTGGGCTGTCCTTGGTTAAAACTGTGTCAGGGAGAGAAAGCATGATTCTTGTGTGAGGGGAAAAAAGCTCTCCACCTTCATTCTTAAAAAAAAAAAAAAAAAACTGTGAAAAATTATCAGAGTATAAAAATGATGCATCTCAAAGACCTTCTGTTCAAAGAGAAGATCCATATTATCACTTTGATCAATGATGAAATTGGATCTCTTTTTCCTTTCTGGGTCAAAATAAAATATGATTTTCAAAAATATTTTACTGAATGAAACAAATAGACAGCAAGGGAATAATATTAGTCAAGTTTTCACTTTCATATTCCACCTGGTCTCTAGTCTTTTGTTTGAGGTGGGAATCTTTCATCTCTAAGCAGTCCAGAATTTTATGTTTGGCCAGTTTACTCAGAGATGAGGACAAAGACGATGTCTTGTCTTTTTGTCTTTGTCAGTTTGCTACAGAGTGACCTCAGATTTGTTATTTGCTACAAAGTGACCTCTGATATTATAGTTTAGGGGCCAGGGATTGAAGACTAGGTCAGGAGTCTTTACTGTTTATTCAGGTTGGAAATTACAGGCATATGATGACATCTAAACACACACACACATACACATCTTTATTTACATTTTTCCAGATGCTTATTTGCATTTTCCTTAATCTACGAAAGAAAAGAAAGTAAAGTTTTCAATGAGAAATTTGGAAACTTTGACATGACATGTCAATAATTATATATTATATCTTAATTTCAGATATTTAGATATTGTGAATTCAAATTATCCACAGGAAAGAGGCAAATTTTCATTTCACTGGAGCTCAAAGACTTTAGCACACTTGATCTAAAAACAAAAGCAAAAATCAGGTAGTCTGTTTTCCTTCCCAGGAGAGAACAAGGCAGTACCTAGAGTATGTGATAAAACACAGATTTATTTCCCAAAGATATTCCATAGCAACTGGACAATCTAAATAAGAAAAATAAATATAAATTTAAATTACCTGACCTCTGCTGCAAAGATTAAATATTCTTTTCTCATATATATATATATTTACTGGGTAAGCAATAAACAACAAGAAAATCATCATAATGTCATGAAGCTAATAGTATATTTTAGAGTTAATAGACAAATTGCTACATGTTAGGGTAGGAAGACCACAGAGTATTAAAGTAGCATATAGAAAGTATAGGCTATAAAGGTAAAGGACAATACTATTTCAGACAGTAGAAATCTATATGTAATGGGACAGACTTTAAAGAAGGTGTGACGCAGTTACAGGTGTAAAGTATGATTCCATTTTGTAAATGAGATGGTATTTAGAGGTAAACACAACAGATAAATTGAGTAGAGAACATCTTATAGGATATCATTAGAATCTGGGGCTTTTACCTTAGCACAGTAGGGAATCATTTCAAAGGTTTTATAGAAGAGAGTGACATGGTTATGTTAGCATTTACAAAGATCATTATGATCTCAGTGTGAAGTGTGTGCTAGAGGGAAGTAAGACTAGAGATAGTGGGATTGTTTAGAAAGCTGTTGAGTTAGTCCAGGGACACAAATGGTTTTCTGTTTTCAGATACATATGTGGGCAATGAATAAGTGGGCCTTTGTAATTTATAAATATGATTTGTGATAGAAAAACCTATATGAGTGAAAGTAACATAAAGATAGTAATCACAGAAGAACTTCTGAAAAGGGAAATCCCACTCATTTTTGTAATTGTGATTCATAAAGATTGTAAAACATACAATTGCACCTGGCAAAAGTTGCTAGATTTGTGGGTTTGAACATCAGTAGAAATACTACAGTTGATGTTTACAGCTTGATTAGAGGTCATCAGGGTATGGATAATTGCTGAAGCCATCATGTTACTGACTGATTGTATCCAGGAAATGTAATATGGAAATAAAGCTTGAATAGAACTGTAAAGATCAATATTTAAAACAGGTGTTTAGGAAATGAAGCCCAGAAAAGGGAACTGGGAACGGAGAAATAAAAAACATGGACTGATAGCCAGAATTACATAATTAGTTATGCCAGTGAAAAAGAAAGTTCTGAAGAAGTGGTAAAGAGTTAAAATTGCTAGACAGATCAGTTAGGAGTAGTACAGAGAGAAGTTAATTCGATGTACTGATCAAGAGGACACTGATGTCTTGTAGTAATGTGAGTTAAGTACAATAAATCAGATTCTATCAGTTTCAGTGGAGGTAAGTGAATATAACCTCAGATATGCAGATGACACTACCCTTATGGCAAAAAGTGAAGAGGAACTAAAATGCCTCTTGATGAAAGTGAAAGAGGAGAGTGAAAAAGGTGGCTTAAAGCTCAACATTCAGAAAACGAAGATCATGGCATCTGGTCCCATCACTTCATGGGAAATAGATGGGAAAACAGTGGAAACAGTGTCAGACTTTATTTTTTGGGCTCCAATATCACTGCAGATGGTGACTGCAGCCATGAAATTAAATGACGCTTACTCCTTGGAAGGAAAGTTATGACCAACCTAGACCGCATATTGAAAAGCAGAGACATTACTTTGCCAACAAAGGTCCGCCTAGTCAAGGCTATCGTTTTTCCAGTGGTCATGTATGGATGTGAGAGTTGGACTGTGAAGAAGGCTGAGCGCCGAAGAATAGATGATTTTGAACTGTGGTATTGGAGAAGACTCTTGAGAGTTCCTTGGACTGCAGGGAGATCCAACCAGTCCATTCTGAAGGAGATCAACCCTGGGATTTCTTTGCAAGGAATGATCTAAAGCTGAAACTCCAGGACTTTGGCCACCTCGTGTGAAGAGCTGACTCATTGGAGAAGACTCTGATGCTGGAAGGGATTGGGGGCAGGAGGAGAAGGGGACGACCGAGGATGAGATGGCTGGATGGCATCAGTGACTTGATGGACGTGAGTCTGAGTGAACTCCGGGAGTTGGTGATGGACAGGGAGGCCTGGTGTGCTGCTATTCATGGGGTTGCAAAGAGTCGGACACGACTGAGTGACTGAACTGAACTGAAGTGAGTATTTAGAGCAAATATAAACAGTTTTAGTTTTTTCATGATGGTTGTGAAGAAAAGGAGTTAGTACATAGTTGTTAACTACAAACTGACACTTACCAAGAGCGTTGCCAATGACTGAACAACAAAGACATTTGCCATCTGCCTCTATGGAGACTGAACCTCATGCTGCCGTGGCAACTAGAGTCTGCCATGGCTGTTGACCTTCAACAACCCCTGAGGGACTTCAAGGTGGAGTGAGGCACTCTGCTCCAAGGAATCTGGTGGGACAGGTCTTTAGATAGTTGGATGTTTTTAGGAACAGATTTTATGATCTCAATCCTTGTATCTCTTCATATCTAGAGAAGCACTAAATCCCTTCATGGTGACATCAGATCCTCATGACTAACAAAAAACCTTTTGTAAATTGAGTGCTTCATGATATTGAACACCCCCTTCACCAAAACCGTATATATTGACCTTCCCCCACTGCCGCTTTGGAGCAGTCTCTCAGAGCTGAGATCCTGCCTTCCAGTCTGCAGTCCTCATTTTGACTCAAATAAAACAACTCACAACTCTCAAGTTGTACATCTTTTTTAACTGACATTGTGAACAGCAGAGTGCTTAAAGTAGAATTTGCTTAAGGTAGAGAGAGTTAGTTCAGTTCAATTCAGTCACTCAGTTGTGTCAGACTTTTTGCGACCATCCACCAGGCCCCCTTGTCCATCACCAACTCCCGGAGTTTACTCAAACTCATGTTCATCGAGTTGGTGATGCCATCCAGCCCTCCCATCCTCTGTCATCCCTTCTCCTCCTGCCTTCAATCTTTCCCAGCATCAGGGTCTTTTCAAATGAGTCAGCTCTTTGCATCAGGTGGCCAAACAACTGGAGTTTCAGTTTTAGCATCAGTCCTTCCAATGAATATTCAGGACTGATTTCCTTGAGGATTGATTGGTTCTATCTCCTTGAAGTCCAAAGGGCTCTTAAGAGTCTTCTCCAACACCACAGTTCAAAAGCATCGATTATTTGGTACTCAGCTTTCTTTATAGTCCAACTCTCACATCCATACATGACCATTGGGAAAAACATAGCTTTGACTAGATGGACATTTGTTGGCAAAGTAATGTCTCCACTTTTTAATGTGCTGTCTCGGTTGGTCATAACTTTCCTTCCAAGGAGTAAGGGTCTTTTCATTTTATGGCTGCAGTCACCATCTGCAGTGATTTTGGAGCCCCCCAAAAATAAAGTCTGTCACTGTAGAGAGAGCTGAGTATGTCACTGTAGAGAGAGCTGAGTATGTTTAGATGATCACAGGAGACGTCTCCCAGAGAGGGCATACTATACAGGAGGAAGCATGAGGTCCAGAGGGTGGTCTTGTCTAGTGGTTTAGATACTGAACACAAGTCAAGGAAGCTGCTTTGAATAAATAGGTTCCAGGACATATACCATAAACAAAAGGAAACACAAATTAATGAATAGAAGCGTGGATACTTTTGCAAATTTAAGAACAAGTTGAGGAAGTTTCCCTGCACTGTTTTTGTTATTCTGTAAAACTAGAGGAAAGAAGTCTTTGTATCTAGATGATAACCTAAATGTTCTTATTGAAATCTGAAATATAAACACAGCTTATCAGACACTCTAGGTTACAGTTATTTTTGTTTATTTTAGCCTACATCACTAAATACTAGGGACAGCAAAACAATTTGAAAATTCCAATAGGCCAACATATAGGTGAGTGAAGTCTAGCCCAAGGCTTTCTAACATGCTGACTACAACATTATAAGCAAAAGCTCCAGATTTTTGTGCTTTCTTTTACTCATTTGTAAAATGAGTGGCTGGAGGAAGTATTCTATATGATCTTTTACAGCACAACATTTTTTAGCTCTAGTTCATTTTTAAATTTAGAAGTCTGATTGATCATATATATTAATTAAAACCATAAAACTTCACCAACTTTGGCAGTAATATACAACATACAGTCCTGATACCCACTTATTCCATGTAGGGGATTCCAGCTTATAGAAGCTAATACTTATCATCTGTTAGGTTTTCAAAGCATATTCAATATTAAACAAAATTTAGAAAGGTTTAATGATTCAAGATGTCACTGAAAAACATCACAAAAATAAAAGTAAAAACTGCAAGAATCATGTCATTTCTTTTATATTAATCGTGAGGTGACCAAATAGTCATGAGCTAAGTTCACTCACTGCAGCCAAAGCATATGAGACAGAATTCCTAGAAAACTACTCCCGTTGTTGCATATTAAATAATGAATGCAGATATCAAAATACAGGTCCTTGCAACTGAGAGGAAGAAGAAAGGACTCTCAAAAGGAAAAGATCAAGACTCACATATTACAGTGCAAAATTAATTTATTTCAACTCATCACTAGAGGAAAAATATTTTCATTCATTTAATACCTTAAAAGATGAGAAAAACTGCAATGTGTGCATACAGGAAAAAAATCACAAATTAAAAACAGGATGTAAGAAGATACCATTTTGTTCCTTTTCTGTCAAAAGGGTCAGAAAGCTAAGAAGCTATTGTTTCAAAAATATGCACTTTAGGAAATAACATACCTTGTCATACAGTTACAGTCCTATAATAGTAAGCATTCCAATTAGATTTGTCAACCACTTAATAGTGAAATTCTAACATGATATTACTATTCAAATAATACTGAGGACTGACCTAAGTATATTTGTTCCAGAGAATACATTTTTGAAGACTATATATATATATATATAAATATACATACATATATATATGAACCAAGTAAATGAGCAGAGAAAAGAAAGTCTAGTAGCTTTACTAATTTGTATGTATTCGAATTTGTATAATTTGAGATGGTCTAGTCCACTTTAGTATTACTAAACAAGTGAATTTGCTCCAGGGCTTTAATGAGGGTCATACATATGTAGTTTTAGTAAATTTGGAAGTGACTCTCACAGTGTAAAGGCCAATTAAAATGGAGTTAAGAAGAAAGAACAGGTTAATTGGAAATAAGGCAGATTATAAACAACCCAATGAAAAAATAGGCTGAAGACCTAAATAAATTTTTCCCCAAAAAATACACATAGATGGCCAACAGGCACATGAAAATATGCTCAACATCACTAATTATTAGAGAACAAAACAAAACTGTATTGAGATTTCATCTTATACCAGTTGGAATGGCCATCATCAAGAATTCTACAAAGAATAAATGCCAGAGAAGTTGTGGAAAAAAGGGAACCTTCCTACACTGCTGGTGGGAGTATAAATTGGTGCAATAACTATGGAGAATAGTAGGAGGTTTCTTCTAAAACTGAAAATAGAACTATTATATGATTCAGCAATCACACTTCTGAGCATATACCCAGAGAAAAACTTAATTCAAAAAGACGTATGTGTTGTAATGTTCATTGTAGCACAATTTATGATAGCCAGGGCATTTGGAAGCAAGGTAAATGTCCATCAGAGGAATGGATAAAGAACATAAGGTCCATATATACAACGGAATACTAGTCATGAAAAGAACAAAACAATATCATGTGTAGCAACAGGAATGTATGGAGATTATCGTACTCAGTGAAGTCAGTCAGACAGAGAAAGACAAGCATCATATGATGTCACTTATTAAAAAAAAAAAAAAGGCGATGCAAACGAGCTTACGTACAAAACAGAAACAGATTCACAGAGGTAGAACATAAATTTATGGTTACCAAAGGGTAAAAGTGAGTGGGAGGTACAAACTGGAAGTTTGGGACTGACAAATACATTCTGCTATATATAAAGTAGATAACCAACAAGGACCTACTGCATAGCACAGGGAACTCTGCTCAATAGTCTGTAATAACATAAATGGGAAAATGATTTTAAAAATGTCTATGTATGTATAATGAATCACTTTGCTCTACTCTTGAAAATAGCACAATACTATAAATCATCTATAGTCCAATATGAAATAAAAATTAAAAAGAAAGAAATAAAAGAAATAAAGACCGAGACCCTTACTTTGCCCATCCTGGGTCCTGCCTGCACACATCTGCATAGCAGTTACCAGCATATTCATTGGCTCAGGGTGTCAGCCTTGTCCCTCCTGAAGCAATACCCGCCCCCAACACAGTTACTTCACAAAATTTCCTTGGAATGGCTCCAATTCAGTCGGTTTGGGGAAATGTAAGCCATTCCCCTAACCTAACTAATGAAAAATGGAGAGACTGGGGAAATTCAGTCCCTTTTCTCCCCATCATACTGATTATTTATGACCTCACTCCTCTGCTTTTATAACAAGGTCTGTATTTGACTAGTAGAAAGGAGGCACTCTTGGCATGATAGCTTAGATTGCATAATCACACTAAATGCTTCCTCAACAATCCCTGAAGAAGCTGATTCTTCACAGCTTCATTTTCTCAGTTGCATAATACACAAGGAAATAACTGGAGAAGAGTCCGCATTATATCATTTTTATATAAAAAGCAAGCATGCAAAAAACAAGTAAATGTTATTAATTTCAAATTAAAGATTAGAAATGAATATTCAAATTCCTATTATATAAAATTATAGATTCTTGGGAGAACATACAGTATTTCACAAATACTTAAAAATATTTCATCAGTTAGAGTATTTAGAAGTCATTTCATAGTTTAGAACATCTATAAGGCGATTCCAAAAAAGACCAATCAGTTAACACAACCAACAACACAAGAGAAGACTCTACACAAGGATATCACCAGATGGTCAACACCAAAATCAGATTGATTATATTCTTTGCAGCCAAAGATGGAGAAGCTCTATACAGTCAGGAAAAACAAGACTGGGACCTGACTGTGGCTCAGATCAAGAACTCCTTATACCCAGATTCAGACTTAAATTGAAGAAAATAGGGAAAACCACTCGACCATTCAGGTGTGACCTAAATCAAATCCCTTACAATTGATTATACCTTGGAAGTGAGAAATAGATTTAAGGGACTATATCTGATTTCATGGCACTGTAAAAGAGACAGGGATCAAAACCATTCCCAAGAAAAAGAAATGCAAAAAGGCAAAATGGTTGTCTGGGGAGGACTTACAAACAGCTATGAAAACAAGAGAAGAGAAAGGAAAAGAAGAAAAGGAAAGATATACTCATTTGAATATAGAGTTTCAGAGAAGAGCAAGGAGAGATAAGAATGCTTTCCTCAGTGATCAATGCAAAGAAATAGAGGAAAACAACAGAATGGGAAAGATAGAGATCTCTTCCAGAAAATCAGAGATACCCAGGGAATTTTACATGCAAAGATGGGCACAATAAAGGACAGAAATGGTAGGAACCTAATAGAAGAGAAAGATATTAAGAAGAGGTGGCAAGAACACATAGGAGAACTATACAAAAAAGATCATGACGCAGATAATCACGATGGTGTGATTACTCACTTAGAGCCAGACATCCTGGAATGTGAAGTCCAGTGTGCCTTAGGAAGCATCACTATGAACAAAGCCAGTGGAGGTGATAGCATTCTAGTTGATCTATTTCAGATTATGAAACATGATGCTCTGAAAGTGCTGGACTCAATATGCTAGCAAATTTGGAAAACTCAGCAGTGGCCACAATACTGGGAAAGGTCAGTTTTCATTCCAATCCCAAAGAAATGCAATGTCAAAGAATGTTCAAACTACCTCACAATTATACTCATCTCACACACTAGCAAAGTAATGCTCAAAATTCTCCAAGCCAGGCTTCAACAGTACATGAACTGTGAACTTCCAGATGTTCAAGCTGGATTTAGAAAAGGTAGAGGAACCAGAGATTAACTTGCTAACATCCACTGGATCATCGAAAAAATAAGAGAGTTCCAAAAATATTTTGGATTTTTTTTTTTGCTTTATTGATTATGCCAAAGTCTTTGATTGTGTGGATCACAGTCAGTCCAAAAAAAAAAAAAAAAAAGAATTCTGTGGAGAATTCTTCAAAAGATGGGAATACTAGATGACCTGACCTGTCTCCTGAGAAATCTGTATGCAGATCAAGAAGCAACATTTAGAACTGAACGTGGAACAACAGACTGGTTCCAAATTGGGAAAAAAGTACGTCAAGGCTGTATTTTGTCCCCTTGCTTATTTAACTTATATGCAGAGTACACCATGCGAAATGCCAGGCTGGATGAACCATAAGCTAGAATCAAGACTGCAAGGGGAAAGAAAATCAATAACTTTAGATATGCAGATGACACCACCCTTATGGCAGAAAGCGAAAAAGAACTAAAGGGCCTCTTGATGAAAGTGAAAAAGGAGAGTGAAAAGGCTGGCTTGAAACTCAACATTCAGAAAAATAAGATCATAGCATCTGGTCCCATCACTTCAAGGCAATGAGATGGAGAAACATTGGAAATAGTGACAGACCTTATTTTGGGGGGCTCCAAAATCAGTGCAGATGGTGACTGCAGCAATGAAATTAAAAGATGCTTACTCCTTGGAATAAAAGTTATAACCAATCTAGTTAAGTTCTGTTCAGTTGCTCAGTTGTGTCCAACTCTTTGTGATCCCATGGAGTGCAGCACAGCAGGCCTCCCTGTCTATCACCAACTACTGGAGTTTACTCAAACTCATGTCCATTGAGTCAGTGATGCCATCCAACCATCTCATCCTTTGTCATCTCCTTCTCCTCCTGCCTTCAAACTTCCCTAGCATCAGAATCTTTTCAAGTGAGTCAGTTCTTTGCAGCAGGTGGCCAAAGTATTAGAATTTCAGCTTCAGCATCTGTTCTTCCAAAGAATATTCAGGAAAGATTTTTAGGATGGGCTTGTTGGATCTCCTTGCTGTCCAAGGGACTCACAAGTGTCTTCTCCAATTCAAACTTCCCTAGCATCAGAATCTTTTCAAGTGAGTCAGTTCTTTGCAGCAGGTGGCCAAAGTATTAGAATTTCAGCTTCAGCATCTGTTCTTCCAAAGAATATTCAGGAAAGATTTTTAGGATGGGCTTGTTGGATCTCCTTGCTGTCCAAGGGACTCACAAGTGTCTTCTCCAACAGTTCAAGAGCATAAAGTTTTTGGCACTCACCTTCCTTTGTCCAACTCTCACATCCATACATGACTACTGGAAAAACCATACCCTTGACTATACGGACCTTTGTTGGCAAAACAATGTCTTTGCTTTTTATTAAGCTGTCTAGGTTGGTTGTAACTTTTTTTCCAAGGAGCAGCAAGCACCTTTCAATTTCATGGCTGCAGTCACGATCTGCAGTGGGTTTTGAGCCCAAGAAAATAAAGTCTGTCACTGTTTCCACTTTTTCACAATCTATTTGCCATGAAGAGATGGGACCAGATCAATGATCTTAGCTTTCTGAATGTTGAGTTTTAAGCCAACTTTTTCTCTCTCCTCTTTCATTTTCATCAAGAGGCTCTTTAGTTCTTCTTGGCTTTCTCTCATAGGGTGGTGTCATCTGCATATCTGAGGTTATTGATATTTCTCCCAGCAAACTTGATTCCAGTTTGTGCTTCTTCCAGTCTAGAATTTCTCATGATGTACTCTGGATACAATTGATATAAGTGACCTGGAAAGTTTATTAAAAAGCAGAGACATTAGTTTCCTAACAATGGTCCGTCTAGCCAAAGGTATGAAAGGTATGGTTTTTCCAGCAGTCACATATAGATGTGAGAGTTGGACTGTAAAGAAAGCTGAGTGATGAAGAATTGATGCTTTTGAACTGTGGTTTTGGAGAAGATTCTTGAGAGTCCCTTGAACTGCAAGGAGATCCAATCAGTCCATCTAAAAGGAAATCAGTCCTGAATATTCATTGGAAGGATTGATGCTGAAGCTGAAACTCCAATACTTTGGCCACCTGCTGCAAAGAAATGTCTCATTTGAAAAGACCCTGATGCTCAGAATTTTTGAAGGTGGAAGAAGAAGGGGACATCAGAGGATGAGATGGTTGGATGGCATCACCGACTCAATGGACATGAATTTGAGTAAACTCCAAGAGTCAGTGATGGACAAGGAGGCCTGGTGTGCTGCAGTTCATGGTGTCACAAAAAGCCGGACATGACTGAACAACTGAACTGAATTGTACACAATGAGGTTTTTGCTAATTTCTGCAAGCAATTTTTTTTCTTCCTTTCTGTCTCCATTCTTTGCTGTATTACCTATGTGCACACTCATGTTCTCGATTAAACTTAGAACATTTTCTTCTGCAAATACAACTTGACTATTGTTGCATTTTCAGTACTTCCAGACTCAAGTACTGCACACCATGTTTTCTAAAAAGGTAAAATAAAAACCAACTTTCATTCTTCTAGTAGATAATATTTTTAAGCATTTATTAGGTGCTCTGTGTATGTGTGTGTGTTAGTAGTTCAGTCATGTCCCACTGTCTGCAACCCCATGGTCTGTAACCCAGCAGGCTCCTCTGTCCATGATATTCTCTACCTATCATTAATTATATCTTTATTATTTGACACTAAAATGGATGATCATGCTAAACAAATACATTTCAGGTGGGCACAAATGTTAAAAAATAAATACAATGACTACTTTTACATTCCTAAATTAGTCACCAGAACTGGAACTAATGTGTAATATAATATGCAGTAAATGCATAGTTACATACGTGTAATTTTTTAAAATAAGGTTTAAAATTTAGTCCTAACATTAAAATAAAGTGTCAGTAGATATGGTCCCACTGCTATTCTTGAATTTATTGAATTTCTTTACTTTGAGAAAGGCTCTCTCACCAGTTGGTAGTGTACTCCTTTTGAGGAATTGCTTCTGTTAGGTTGCCTTGGGAGGTGTTTAGTGTTATTGAATAATACATCATTGCCAGGTATCTCTTATAAGAAACTTGATTTCTCCAGGAAATGTGTTCATTTGTGTGGCTATTAGATAAATCAGTTTAGCGAATGGTCAAGAGACTTTCAACTCTTTTTCATTGCTTTTGTTAAAAGTTAAATGGCACTCTCACAATTCCACTGAGATGAGTAAGACAGCTGCAAAGATTTCTGAAAATATACGTAAGCCTCTTATGTAAAACACTGAAAACCTATATGATATTCAGAAAAATATAAAATAATAAGCTTAAGTTCTAAAATGAATTGATGCTGTAAGGAGAGGAATTAGAACTAATATGTAGGCTTGGGATACAAATAAAGTGCTTAAAGAATTCANTTTAGGATGGGCTTGTTGGATCTCCTTGCTGTCCAAGGGACTCACAAGTGTCTTCTCCAACAGTTCAAGAGCATAAAGTTTTTGGCACTCACCTTCCTTTGTCCAACTCTCACATCCATACATGACTACTGGAAAAACCATACCCTTGACTATACGGACCTTTGTTGGCAAAACAATGTCTTTGCTTTTTATTAAGCTGTCTAGGTTGGTTGTAACTTTTTTTCCAAGGAGCAGCAAGCACCTTTCAATTTCATGGCTGCAGTCACGATCTGCAGTGGGTTTTGAGCCCAAGAAAATAAAGTCTGTCACTGTTTCCACTTTTTCACAATCTATTTGCCATGAAGAGATGGGACCAGATCAATGATCTTAGCTTTCTGAATGTTGAGTTTTAAGCCAACTTTTTCTCTCTCCTCTTTCATTTTCATCAAGAGGCTCTTTAGTTCTTCTTGGCTTTCTCTCATAGGGTGGTGTCATCTGCATATCTGAGGTTATTGATATTTCTCCCAGCAAACTTGATTCCAGTTTGTGCTTCTTCCAGTCTAGAATTTCTCATGATGTACTCTGGATACAATTGATATAAGTGACCTGGAAAGTTTATTAAAAAGCAGAGACATTAGTTTCCTAACAATGGTCCGTCTAGCCAAAGGTATGAAAGGTATGGTTTTTCCAGCAGTCACATATAGATGTGAGAGTTGGACTGTAAAGAAAGCTGAGTGATGAAGAATTGATGCTTTTGAACTGTGGTTTTGGAGAAGATTCTTGAGAGTCCCTTGAACTGCAAAGAGATCCAATCAGTCCATCTAAAAGGAAATCAGTCCTGAATATTCATTGGAAGGATTGATGCTGAAGCTGAAACTCCAATACTTTGGCCACCTGCTGCAAAGAAATGTCTCATTTGAAAAGACCCTGATGCTCAGAATTTTTGAAGGTGGAAGAAGAAGGGGACATCAGAGGATGAGATGGTTGGATGGCATCACCGACTCAATGGACATGAATTTGAGTAAACTCCAAGAGTCAGTGATGGACAAGGAGGCCTGGTGTGCTGCAGTTCATGGTGTCACAAAAAGCCGGACATGACTGAACAACTGAACTGAATTGTACACAATGAGGTTTTTGCTAATTTCTGCAAGCAATTTTTTTTCTTCCTTTCTGTCTCCATTCTTTGCTGTATTACCTATGTGCACACTCATGTTCTCGATTAAACTTAGAACATTTTCTTCTGCAAATACAACTTGACTATTGTTGCATTTTCAGTACTTCCAGACTCAAGTACTGCACACCATGTTTTCTAAAAAGGTAAAATAAAAACCAACTTTCATTCTTCTAGTAGATAATATTTTTAAGCATTTATTAGGTGCTCTGTGTATGTGTGTGTGTTAGTAGTTCAGTCATGTCCCACTGTCTGCAACCCCATGGTCTGTAACCCAGCAGGCTCCTCTGTCCATGATATTCTCTACCTATCATTAATTATATCTTTATTATTTGACACTAAAATGGATGATCATGCTAAACAAATACATTTCAGGTGGGCACAAATGTTAAAAAATAAATACAATGACTACTTTTACATTCCTAAATTAGTCACCAGAACTGGAACTAATGTGTAATATAATATGCAGTAAATGCATAGTTACATACGTGTAATTTTTTAAAATAAGGTTTAAAATTTAGTCCTAACATTAAAATAAAGTGTCAGTAGATATGGTCCCACTGCTATTCTTGAATTTATTGAATTTCTTTACTTTGAGAAAGGCTCTCTCACCAGTTGATAGTGTACTCCTTTTGAGGAATTGCTTCTGTTAGGTTGCCTTGGGAGGTGTTTAGTGTTATTGAATAATACATCATTGCCAGGTATCTCTTATAAGAAACTTGATTTCTCCAGGAAATGTGTTCATTTGTGTGGCTATTAGATAAATCAGTTTAGCGAATGGTCAAGAGACTTTCAACTCTTTTTCATTGCTTTTGTTAAAAGTTAAATGGCACTCTCACAATTCCACTGAGATGAGTAAGACAGCTGCAAAGATTTCTGAAAATATACGTAAGCCTCTTATGTAAAACACTGAAAACCTATATGATATTCAGAAAAATATAAAATAATAAGCTTAAGTTCTAAAATGAATTGATGCTGTAAGGAGAGGAATTAGAACTAATATGTAGGCTTGGGATACAAATAAAGTGCTTAAAGAATTCAGAAAACATACGTGCAAAATATTTACTCTCAACTAGTTCCTCTCATCGGAGAAGGCAATAGCAACCCACTCTAGTACTCTTGCCTGGAAAATCCCATGGACAGAGGAGCCTGGTAGGCTGCAGTCCATGGGGTCGCTAAGTGTTGGACACGACTGAGCAACTTCACTTTCACATTTCACCTTCATGCAATGGAGAAGGAAATGGCAACCCACNAAGGCAATAGCAACCCACTCTAGTACTCTTGCCTGGAAAATCCCATGGACAGAGGAGCCTGGTAGGCTGCAGTCCATGGGGTCGCTAAGTGTTGGACACGACTGAGCAACTTCACTTTCACATTTCACCTTCATGCAATGGAGAAGGAAATGGCAACCCACTCCAGCGTTCTTGGCTGGAGAATCTCAGGGACAGAGGAGCCTAATGGGCTGCCGTCTATGGGGTCGCACAGAGTTGGACACGACTGAAGTGACTTAGCAGCAACAGTTCCTCTCCAACAGATGGAGAAACAAGCATCACAACACATCTTTTAGGGAGCAGAGAGAGAAAACAGATTTTATTCATAATTAATAGAACATCAGAAATCCATCTTAAATGAAACTATAGAAAAAAATGCATTCAATGAAATAAGTTCAGTATCAGAATAAAAGGATTAATACAACTAACCATAAAAATAGTAATAATAAAAAATGTTGATAATAACATTGAAATAAATATTAGACTTACAGTTTTACCAAAGGTAACAACTGAAAGAGAAAATAAAAAAATATAGTATGATTTATAAAAAACTATAAATAATAGAAATTTAATGAATAGAACATGAATCAAGAAATTGAGGATAGATAATAAACAGAGAACTCACTTTTTTACACAAGAATAAAATGCAGATATCAAAATAATAAATCTAAGCATGCTCAAGATTTAAATATGCTACAAATAATACATAATTTATCATGCTACAAGACTAGAATATCTCTTTCTTTTAAATTTTTGAAAAATTTAAGGGAGATTATAATTAAAAGGACATTTCTCAGGTAAAGAAGCCATTTCCCTTTGTTTCTTTTCTGAAAATTCAAAAATTCATAATTCATAAAAATGCTAATTCAAAAAACATATAATCAGGTTTTAAAGATAAAATTCACTGGCAAATTAAGGAGACGGTTTTATTCTGGCT
Organism: Oreotragus oreotragus; assembly: GCA_006410675.1. Taxonomy (NCBI): domain Eukaryota; kingdom Metazoa; phylum Chordata; class Mammalia; order Artiodactyla; family Bovidae; genus Oreotragus; species Oreotragus oreotragus. The sequence goes on along the minus strand of SJYX01009555.1, from coordinate 55,199 downwards.
ATTGCAAAAAGAAGATGCTCATTAACTTAAAAATCTCAAAGAATGGAAGGAAACCTGGGGTTTCATAAGGCAGGTAAACAGGGGAGTAATATGTAATGTCAACTTGTCTAGGCTACAGTACTCAACCATTTGGTCTAATGCCAGCCTCGGTGTTGTTAAGGTATTTTTTAGATAAAATTCACATGTAAATTAGTAGAATCTGAGTAAAGCATATACCCTACACACTGTTAGTGGGCCTCACGAAACCTATACATGAGTGTTAATAGTAGCTTCACTTGTAACTGTCCAAACTTGGAAGCAACAAAGATGTCCTTCAGTAGGTTAATGGATATGTAAACTGTGATATCTCCAGAAAAATAAATTTTATTCACCTATGAAAATGTAAAACTATCAACTCATGAAAAGATATAGGGAGATCTTTTTAAAAAGTACTTCTTCATTTGGCTGCATTGGGTCCCAGTTGTGGCAGGTGGGATATTCACTACATCACACAGAATCTTTTGGTGCAGCACATGGACTCTCTAGCTGTGGTGCACAGCCTCAGTATTTGTGATGTGTGGGCTTAGTTGCCCCACGGTAGTTCCCCAACCAGGGACCAAACTCACGCCCCTCTGCAAGGCAAGGTGGACTCCCTACCACTGAACCACCAGTGAAGTCCCTAGGGAGATCTTAAATGCATAAGTGAAAGAAGTCAACCTGAAAAGGTCACCTACTGTATGACAGATATGCATCCTGCAAAACTATGGAGACAGTAAAAAGATCAGTGGTTGCCGCTGGTTAGAAGGAAAAGAGCAGGATGAACTGGCAGACTGCACAGGATTGGCGGGGGTGGGGTGGGGGGAGTGAAAATGAGCCTATGAAAAGAACTCCTGTATAATAACATAATGATGGACACATGTTGTTAGGCATTTTACCAAATTTATGCAGTGTACATGAAGAGTGGGTGATTATGCTCTGACAGTGTAAGTTCATCAGCTGTTAAAAAAAAAAAAATGTATCACTCTATTGGAAGACATTAATAATGGGGAAGCAAGTGGCTGCAGGGGTATACAGGACATTTCTGTACCTTCAGCTCTATTTTCCTGTAAAGTTAAAACTGTTTCAAAAAAAAATCAGGTCAATTAAGGACTTCCCAGTGGTTAAGAAACTGTCTTCTGATGCAGGGGACACAGGTTTGATCCCTGGTTGGGGAACTAACATCTCACATGCCACAGGGCAACTAAACCTGCTTACCTCAACTATAAAGCCTGCACTCTAGAGCCTTCTGGCCACAACTGCTGAAGCCCACAAGCTCCAGAGACTGTGTTCTGCAACAAGAGACCAGTGCATTGCAAGGAAAAACCAACACACAGCTAAAACAAATAAATAAAACAAAAAATATTAATAATAACTTTAAAAAATCAATTAAAAAACCCACATAAACACACTGCTATATATAAAATAGGTGAACAACAAGGCTCTACTGTATAGCACTGAGACTATACTCAATATTTTATAATAACCTATAAGTAAAAATAATCTGAAAAGATATATATATATGCGTAACTGAATCACTTTTCTGTACATCTGAACTAACACAACATTGTTAATCAACTATACTTTAATGAAAAGTTTAAAAAAAAATCACAAAACCCGAGAGAGATACATTATTTGATATAAACACAAAGTCTCATTTCTATCAATGAAAAAATATAATGTTTAAATTATGCTATTCATGAGATAATATTAACAGTTTCTGAAGTAGGATAAATTAAGACAACTACGAATGTTCTTAAAAACACTGCTTTCAATGTACTTAATCTCTGTAACCTTTATAGTAACTTCAAAATAATAACAAAAACTCCCATTATTTAATACTGAGTCTTTGCCAGGCACAGAGGTATATTTTATACATGTCTTTTAATCATTACAGCAAATGAGAGAAGAACATTTTCCATATTTTATAGTAATATGAGCAAGCCTTGGAGCTAGCCAGAGGCAGCAACAGAGGAGCACCTAGTCTAAGCAACTCCAAGCTATATTCATCGTCACTGTCTTACTCTGTAGAGATAAAACATTTTATTTCTGATTTCAGTGCAACAACGGTTAGTGCAGTAAGAAAATTTAAAAGTGGTCTTGTATATAAGTGCTAGCTCATCAGTAAGTAGGGAATACAATACAAAACCTTACATCCTAATGACTAAAGCATTATTGAAAAGAAAATATGCTTACNTGTGTATAAGAGACAGGGCTATATTCATCGTCACTGTCTTACTCTGTAGAGATAAAACATTTTATTTCTGATTTCAGTGCAACAACGGTTAGTGCAGTAAGAAAATTTAAAAGTGGTCTTGTATATAAGTGCTAGCTCATCAGTAAGTAGGGAATACAATACAAAACCTTACATCCTAATGACTAAAGCATTATTGAAAAGAAAATATGCTTACATTTATGCTCTTTCATAAAGAAAGGACAAGAAACACTTCTACTAAAATATATATATTTAAAAGTAAGATATATAAAATGGAAGATAAATGTCTTTAAAAGTAGAAATTATTAAAAAAAGCACTGGAAAATTAAAAAGAAATGTCATTGCAAATGCCTACATTATTTGGTTAATTCCACCACATTTCAAAAAGAGACACAAAATACTAATTTAAAAAGAGAACTGTATGTGTGCCAGTACAAACAATACTGGCAACACATGAAAGAATATTATATGCCATTATCTGGAAATATATCTATTCTTCATGAAGAAATAACAGTGATTGAATAGATTATCTATAGAGTTTTTAAATAGGGGATGGGTCCATTTTAACATACAAGAACATGAAATAAAAATTTTAAAACCACTAAAGATTGCTTTGTCATTTCACAAAATTTCTAATATATAAGATTAGTATTTAAATAATCTGCATAGGTTTACAGTCTCAGACAATTTTCACATATTTACCCTGAAAAATTTGGTCAGAAAAGATAAATATTAATTTAAATCCAGCTATTAAATAGTTCTCAAATAGATGGTATACATAACATAGAAGACACATGTTTCAAGTTGATTAATTCTATTTTCCATCACAACTTTTCAGAATGGAAATCATAGAGTTTCAAAATTCAGATCTACATCTTTGCTGTGAAGATTTGTTAGATGCGTGCACAAAAGGTAAAGTCTCTTTTTCTGATCTCCACCCATCAATATAACTCTCATGGGAATGATTAAGTGACAGCAGTATAGGAATTGCTATGGCATAAATGGATAAAATCCTGTACAGGTGTTGATGTCTAGGTGAAGCATCAATTCTGTGTTAGTTCTCAGGTTTAATGACAAAAGAACTCTTAGTGACACAATTTGTAAGAAGAGAAAATAAGAAATCAAGTGCAGGTTAATTTAATCTAAACTTTAAACAAAATGGAAGATCTTCAGAGATCAGTAATATAAAACTGATTATATCAAGTAATAAAGCATGAAGTTGAAGAGATGGATGTTTTGTCCTTATGCTTTGAGGTTTGTCTCAGAACAGCAAGTTGTTATGCTGGGAAGGTGATAATTGCACGTAATAATTATTAGAGACTAGCTTCTGGTCTGATATTTACAAAAGAAAAGATTAGGATCTGAAGAATCAAGGTTTCTTCAGTTCAAAACAAATGTCACATACTTAGCTGGATGAACTCCAAAGATCTAGCAAATATTTTATAAATCATAGAATCAAAAAATTCTAGAATAGGACGAGAGCATGCAGTGATCAAGCCTAAGCTGGCTGTTTCTTATGTAATGATAACAAGGATATAAGATGAAGATTAAGTTCGGTTTTGTCACAGATCTATCAGTCATTAGCGATTTAAATAAACATGTATCTGATAATGGTGATGAGAGATGACAATGAGAATGATGGGTTCTTGCTGTATTCATATGAACTATGAAACTAAACCCCTATACAATCCTTATTCCCAAATCTTATTCCCTTGAAAATATTCAAACAACTTCAAACATTGTGGGTGATTTTAATTAAATCATTACTCATTAAGGATCAAAGTGTCTAACTCTTCTTTTCAAGTAAATAAAACAATGTGCTATGAGATGCTGGGAGTTTAAACATTGGTAAGACATAATGGAAAAACAGTGGACCCTGAGTTGGAAGATATTGAATTAGAAGTTATTGTTCTAGGCTCAAGGTGCATGACTATAGCAAAATAGCTTCTAAGCTACTCTGAAAGGCTGAACAACTCTTATTTCAATATTCCCTAGTACTTTAATTTGTTTCAATATTAAGAGTAAAATTTTATAACAGTTAATATTCATATATACAATTAATGATTGGCATCCAGATCTCAGAATTTCTGGCCAGCTAGCTTTGCAGCTAGAATATCATTGGCTATTTCTTTAGCTCCAAAATAGCATGTCTTCTCATTGCACATAGTAATATTTTATTTTTAAATCCTGTTGCTTGGGTTATCTACTGGTGCAAAACAAACCACCACCAAAGCTGTGGACTGCAACAGCAAATCTTTTTATCTCTTATTGGTGACTGCAGCCACAAAATTAAAAGACTCTTGCCCCTTGGAAGAAAAGTTATGAAAAACCTAGACAGAGTATTAAAAAGCAGAGACATTACTTTGCCAACAAAGGTCTGTCTAATCAAAGCTATGGTTTTTCCAGTAGTCATGTATGGATGTGAGAGTTGGACTATAAAGAAAGCTGAGTGCCAAAAAATTGATGCTTTTGAACTGTGGTGTTGGAGAAGGCTCTTGAGAGTCCCTTGGACTGCAAGGAGATCCAACCAGTCCATCCTAAAATCAATCAGTTCTGAATATTCACTGGAAGGACTAATGCTGAAGCTGAAACTTCAATGCTTTGACCATCTGATACAAAAAGCCAACTCATTAGAAAAGATCCTGATGCTAGGAAAGATTGAATGCAGGAGGAGAAGGGGGTGACAGAGGATGAGATGGTTGGATGGCATCACTGACTTAATGCACATGAGTTTGAACATGCTCCAGGAGATAGTGAAGGACAGGGAAGCCTGGTGTGCTGCAGTCCATGGGATTGCAAAGAGTCGGACATGACTGAGTGACTCAACAACCACAACTACAAGGTTCTGCGTACTGTCTGGGCTAGGCTAAGCCTTCTATTTTGCTGGGGGTCTCTTTACTGGTTGCAATCAGATGGCTTCTGGGGCATGACTCGCCTGGAAGCTAGTACAGAAGGTCCAATGTTTGTGCCTCAATCTCTCTTGTTCTCTCTTCATGCAAATTAAAGACCTCTCTCCCTCTCTGAAGGACCTTATGTGCAGTGTCTGCCTCTGACCATCTCAGTAATATATGAGACAGATTTCTCATATGAGCAAACAGGTACCTCCAGTGTGAGAATCTCAGAGGGCAGAAGCTGACAACTTTCATAACACATAGTTTGGAATGGATTCAACATCCCTTCAGATACATTCTACAATCACAGTGAATCAGGAAAGACAGAGCCAGACCTAAGAACTGGGCATTTGGTAGAAGCAAAGCCACCTCCTCATTTAGCACTTAATGAGACCATGAGGTATGGAAGAACAGTATCTAAAATAGAAACTCTGTAGCATCTGAGCAAGAAACTCTGACCATGAAAACCAAGGAGCATATGATAAAAATGCACAGATTGCTGATGACTTCCCATGTATGTGGCTCAACTAGTAAGGGAAATTTTAAGAGAAAACAGCTCTTAGAGTGCATGTTTAGTGTCTTCAGGAGACAGATACATAGGACTGGGAGCTGATGCAACCTGGTGCAATCCAGACCCACATCAAGCCTCCCGTTAAGGAATATTCCACATCTAATCAAAGAAATAGAGGAAAACAACAGAATGGGAAAGACTAGAGATCTCTTCAAGA